>OZ007501.1:133716623-134316623 GCA_963931805.1 Microdon myrmicae | reverse complement strand
CGAGGAGGCGGGACAGTGGAGGAAACTCCACAACCACGAATTGGAAGAGCTATACCGCAAACCTACAATAGTGAAAGTAATCAAGTCGCGAATATTAAGATGAGCTGGACATGTGGCGCGAATGGGCAACGATAGGACTGTGCGTAGAATTCTTGACGGTAGACCAACGGGAAAGAGACCGGTAGGACGGCCGCGACGGAGATGGGAGGACAATGTTAGGTTTGACCTTGACGAGGTCGAATCGGATGGTCGAGCGTGGAAGGAGAGTGCATAGGATAGGGAACGATGACGGAGTCGAGTCGGAGAGGTCATGAACTTCTGGGTTCCTACAGGCCAATAAATAATAATAATAATGGACTCCGACAAGGGGACGGCCTGGCCTGCCTCCTCTTCAGCTTGGCGTTTGAGGAAACAATCCGTGACTCTGGCGTTACAACCAGAGGGATTATTGGCACGAAGTCTAGCCAGATGTTTGCCTATGCAGATGATATCGACATCGTCGGTAGATCCAATTCGAATTTACAGGACTCCTTCACCCAGATCGAGCAGCGGGCATAAAAAACTGGGATTGCACATTAATGAGTGGGAAACTAAGCACATGGTGGCAACTTCTGGGAGGAGAAGACCTAACGTTGGTCAAAATATCGGGGTAGTGGAACACGAATTTGAAATAGTGCAATCCTTTAAATACCTTAGGTCAATAGTATCAGCCGATAACAATGTGGAAGAAGAAATACGCGAACGGCTGATCAAATCCAACAAAGCCTACTATGGTCTATTAAGGCTCTTTAGATCCCGAAATTCATCCAGTACATCCAAGCTACTACTGTGCAAGACCATGGTCTTAACAGTACTCATGTATGGATCCGAGACCTGGTTGCTCAATAAAAGGCACTCTGAACTCTTAGCCGCGTTCGAGAGAAAGGTGTTAAGGAGAATTGTTCGCCATCGTATATGTGGGAGGACGATTCCGGAGACGCTACAACCATGAGTTGTACGCGATCTACTTTGAAGGTAAGATTGTAAGAAAAGTCAAGCTCGGTAGACCCCAGTGGGCGGGACACCTAGCTCGAATGAGCGAAGAGGAGCCTGCACGGAAAGTCCTTTGTGACAGGATGTATGGAAAGAGACAGCGCGGCAGACCTTGTCTGCGATGGAGGGATGGCGTAGATCAGGACGCCCAGAGCCTGAGAGTGCCAAACTAGATGACATCGGCTTGAAATCAGGACTGGTGGAGAGATTTGCTAAATAAGGCCAAGACCGGATGCCGATGATGATGAAATAGAGTGGTTGCAAAGGGAATGGGGCAGAATTAATCAAACAGAGAAGGGGTTGCGCCTCGCATTGGAACAGTGTTCAAGAGTTCAGAAATAAATAAGTCGTAAAATAAAGAATTGAAGAAAATCAAAAGAAGAATGCCATTCTTTTTAGTATAACTCTTCGCGAACCAACTCTTATCTTTAATGTAAAGGAAGCACGTTGGCCGCCGTAACAAGTAAGTTAAATAAACTGAGAGAAACAATAATATCAAAAAATGTACATAAATTGGAAAAACAATTTAGGAAGTGTAGGTATTTGCCACGATTTATGACATTACCCCTCAAGACAGTAAGAATTGACAGCTTTTGACGTGCATACACACTGCTTCTTCCATTGTTGTCACAGGGGAAATGGGAAAGTACAACGAAACCCCCTGCAAGAAAAGAGGTTCATCTAAACAAGGAGTGCGTCTTAAGACTCAAAAGTGTTCAATATAAGCCATCATCATCACCATCGGCACTACAACCTGGAACCGGTCTTGGCCTTATTTATCAAGTCCTGAGGCTTGTTAAATTTTCCATAATGATTTGTTTTTTCCGGGCAAGGTCATTAGTCTTGCGCCAGAGGCTCCGCGACGGGTAATCGAACCCCGGTCTCCCGCGTGACAGGCGGGTATACTAACCAGTATACTATTGAGGAGCTCAATATAAGCCCTAGCGAGGTGTAATTAAGGGCAACAGTAGGCGCATGGAGCATTCTAGTGATGCTATCGATGGAAGATTTTTCTATTCTTAGGAAGACATAAACTCGTAGCCTTCTGATTTTTGCAGCTGAACTAATGCAAAAACGGGAAGTAACTGACTATTTGGTTTGTGATCATTTTCTATGAAGATGGCGATTAAATATTGAAAGACATGATACATTTCCTCAATATATCAGCATCAGCATACGCACTATAACCGGGATCCAGTCTTGGCCTTATTTAGTAAGTCTCTCCACCGATATCCGGTCCTTATCCGAAACTTGTTAAATTGTCCATAATAATTTGTTTTTCCGGTTATTAGCCTTTCGCCTGATTCGTCAATAATTAACAAACAAAAAATTTCGTAAACTTTCCGAATGCATGTTACATATATATGCAGACATCTGTTAAAAAACAGTTCTGAAACAGTTTTTCAATTTTGGGGAATGCAAAGGAATAATTATATAGTACAAGTTAGACAGCTAATTTTTTACAGCTTACCTAAAATTTGATCATGACTTGCAATTCAATGGTTCACTCACCTAAAATAGAAAAAAGAAATGTTTAAATATATTAATATTATTAATTAAAAAAACATAGAATATAAAAAAATAGAATAAAAAAAAATTCAGCTTAATCTCCGACCAAGCAGCGTTTGCTGTAGCTGGATTACTGCACCTTAGTACATGGGGTGTTTCGCAATCACAAAAGGAGTATGCTCTAAATTATGCCGCCTTAAAATTGGAGTCTATATATTTTAATTTAGTGTTCACTTGACGTTCGAAAGGTAAAGACGTGTTATATCGAGCTCCTCGCCGAGTCACATCAAATACACAAAGAAAACCAAAGAACAACAAAACTGAATAGAAAATAAACGGGTACGTAGGTTCTCTGGCAATAATGTAAAACACATAACAATAATAATAATGGACACTACATCACATATTCAACATTATGACGTATAAACAGTCAGCAGCAGCAAACCAACACCAAGCAGCTAGGTGACAACAACAAGCGATGATGATGGAAAACAAAATGATGGTGGGATTCTTCCACGAAAGGAAGATGGGCCCACACCATGATACCTAATATAGGAACATGAATGAAAAGAAAATATAGCGAGCTGAACTAGCACTTGACTCAGCTGATATCAGGACATGGTGCTTTCGGAAATACTTGCACACACTAGGCATGTCAATCACCCATTCTGCTTGTACTGCAAAATAGAAACATATAGGAACACGTACCCACACGGATGAATCTGGAGGGACATATGAGACGAGCCGTTACTCCGATAGGAATAACAGAATTAATTTGATTTGGTGAGCGCAGAACCCCAATATATTTAGCTTAGTACAAGCAATACACGGTAAGTTCCAAACAAGCATCTATCTATCTATTTATTGGCCTGTAAGAATCCGGGAGTTTATGACCTCAACGACTCGACTCCGCCATTGTTCCCTGCCCTGTGCGCTCTCCTTCCACGTTCGACCATCCGATCCGATCTCCTCCAGTTCAAACCTAACATTGTCCTCCCATCTCCGTCGCGGCCGGCCTGTCGGTTTCTTTCCCGTTGGTTTACCGTCAAGAATTCTATGCATGGTTCTATCGTTGCCCATTCGCGCCACTTGTCGGCCCATCTTAATCTTCGCGACTTGATTACTCCAAACAAGCATGGTCCGTACAAATGATATTGTATGTGACATGATGCAGCAGTTGCGACGCGATGGGCGGAGTAACAAGTAAACTCCGTCCCACCCCGAGATGAAATATCTAAAAGAAAGTTCCGCGGGAATCAATGGGAATATGTGCCTGGCGGGAGATGGTTTTAGTCGGTAAATATCCGGCATGCCTCTGGATCGGTCCAAATGTATCTTTTGAGGATTTCCACCTTCCTACCGAAACAAAAAAAAAAAATAGGGTTTAACATTTACCCTAAATATTATACATAATATGTAAAAAGAATTAGGAAAAGAAATGTGGTTTTAAAAAAAAAAAAAAAAAAAAAAAAAAACCAAATACTTACTTACCCTCTTAACACATAATATCACTTAACGTGAACTCATTTGTATTTGTTAATTTATGGTTGATCAACGAATCAAATTGTTTATGGATAATCTTGAGAAAATACGTAAGTCCTGAAATGGTGTCCAGAAATCCACATGTGAATACAATCTATGGTGGGCCAACAGACGAAAAGTGCCGCCCATAAAAGAGCAAATACATATGTAGAACCTATGTCACTAAGTTGATATCGCTGACCACGAATGAATGCTTCTGCACAGAAGTTGCCTGGGATCACACATGGCAAAGTTATAAGCAAAAGCCGTCGCACTAGATATCGCAAAGCACTCGAAAATCTTGCAAATAATGCAAGATGCATGCAATGCTTCTTAAAAAATGTTTAGATTATATCTGCAGATAGTGTGCCTCAATTTAAACGGATCATAAAATTAGGTATGAAAAGAAATTGAAATTGATCGAATAGAGTCGCATTCAAACATCCAAGTAAAACACACTGTATAGTCGTAGGGGTCTTTTTATTACACGGTGAGACGAATATCGTTTTGATTTTTATACACTGTAAACTAAACATGTCCATTCCGCCGACAAGCACTCGACTGACACGATTGTATCGAATACCGATTTTTGAATAAAATTGGGAATCAAGGGCCCCGACCCCGCTCGACCGAGACGCGATAAACGCTTATTGTATGCTCGGGGGGGTTTAACCCCCCGAGTGTACGTCACAAGGGGCTGTGTTTTAAGCCGATGTGCGCGCGCCGATGGTAGAATGATGACTGATTCATGAAAGCAAAAGTTCATCGCGTCGTGGCAGTGGCGCCAAAAACTTGCTGCCACTTACTAAGAATTTAGTGGAAGAGTTGCTATGCCTGCATAGGAATTTAGTTCCAGCGAATCCTTGCCGTATAAGCTAAGTTGGATTCGTTGGTTGGGTGCACCGGGAAATTGAAATTGCTTGGGTGCAAGGAAAGAATATCGTTTAGATGTGTTTAGTGTGAGGGCAGAACCCTCATTTATTTAGCTTAATGCAAGCTTCCATTAACTTAAATTAAATTAATTAACTTAAATTATATTAAATTACAGACTATCTTAAAACTAGAGTAAGAAGGAGAAAAAAAGAAAAAAAAACCAGGAAGGTGAAGGTGACTGTGCGATGGGGGAGGTAGGAGGCTAGGGAGGAGCGAGTGTATGTGGGGGTGGTAAATTCGGCATTTGTGAGACAATGACAGTGCAGGGCATGTCTACGTACTGGTAGGGGGCAGGGTTGGTGAGCTGGGGGAAGAGGTTGAAATTGTGGGTAGGGCTGGGGGAACTATTTTGAGCGTAGATTGCAGGGTAGCGGGGATTATTGGGGGGGGGGGGGGGGGGGGTTATTCTGAGACGCCGTTTAAGAGTGGGGGTGGAGATGTTGACATCGAAGCAGGTGGGGAAAGAGTTGGCCTGTCGTAGCATGGTATAGTTGTTAATGTTCCGTTGTAGATTTGGGTATGCGTTTGTTACGGCATATGAATTTCGGAGAAATTAAGATTGCTTGGTCACAAAGAGGAAATATGAATTAAGTGGAGAATTGACCGAAGCAATTTTGGGAAAAATTATATGTGGAGTGATGTAATTGAGGGAGATGGTTAATGTTTGTTGTAGGTTGGAATATATGTATTATTAAGGCATATCAATTTCGGGGAAATTGTGATTGCTTGGTCGCAAAGAGGGAATGAGAATTCGGTAAAGGATTGACCGAAGCAATTTTGGGAAAATGAATGCGGGGATGATTAGAATATATTCTACTGAATTATATTCTGTTGGGAGTTTGGAAAATGATTTTTTATTGCAGATTGGGAGATGTATGCTATTGTGGATTTGTTTTTGCATGTTTACAGGTTAGGATTGTGGGTTGGTTCTCCGTGTGATATAGAGAACCCCACAGTCGTATTTAAAAAAAATTTGATTGAATGTCGATCGTATATAAAGGGACGCGAAAAGCCACGTGAAGCGTCAAATATTGAAAAGTTTAAAAATCTGGGGTGGGATGTCATGATCAGTGTTAGTGCTTTCAACTGTGTTTCTAATCCTAAATCTCAAATTTTTATATTTCATTTTTGCATATTAAAGGGGTATTCTGGTCTAGACGCAAGAATTTAACGCAATTTTTGAAGTGCTGTAAAAAAAAGCAATCCATATTTTTACTATTCATTTTTTATAGGATGTTTATTAATATTTCAAGAATACAGTAGAAAAATTGAAAGTAAAATATTCAAAATTCAAAAGTTAGCAGCTGATGAAGTGGGGGATCTTTTTTAAAACAATACCCACGATTTTTCAAGTTCTAGTGAACCGATTTACTTTAAATGTAGTATATGTCTTCTTTATAGACTTTTCTATTGCATGAACTATCCTCATCCCCAAATTTCAATGTTAACTTTTTTAAAAAAGTCGAAAAACTAAAAAAAAGTGGTACAAAAATAAATTTTTTTTTTCAAGCAGTCGCCATTTTGTTCAAAAATTATTTTTTCAACTTTTTTTAGTTCCAACGATAGAGGCATTTCTGTAAATTAATAATCTTTTTTTTCCAGATGCCAACTTTTGAGATCCCCCACTTCCAACGATAGAGGCATTTCTGTAAATTCATAATTTATTTCTGTAAATTAATAAATTAATAATCTTTTTTTTCAGATTGCTAGGAGGGTTGAATCGTGGGTATGGTCGCGTGCCAACTTTTTGAGATACCCCACTTCATCAGCTGCTAACTTTTTGAATTTTGAATTTTTTCCTTTCAATTTTTTTTACTATATTCTTGAAATATTAATAAACATCCTACAAAAATATGAATAATAAAAATACTGATTGGTTTTTTTTACAGCACTTCAAAAATTTCGTTAAATTCGTGCGTCTAGACCAGAATACCCCTTTAATATGCAAATTCATGCAGCACATCAGTAAACTTCACTTGAAAATTCATCACAACGACTATTGTCACATAAATTTTGATGTCAAGAATAAGGTCAATGATGACTTTACGATCATTTGATTCACAATAAACTGTTGGAGCCTTTAACCCTTATGTCAATGACCAACTTTACCGACAGTAATCATTTCGTCGCAATTTCACGATTGCTCGGCCTAGTAGACGAATTTCGGTCCCATGTCTTAGATCATCTCCATTCAAACGTTTCTGAATGATAATTACGAAATTTCAATGAAAAAATTGACATTTTAAAAAATCGAAATGGGTACCCGGGTACCCGGTCATTGACATAAGGGTTAAGACTAAAGTTGTTTCGTGAAAATAAATAAAATAAAAATAACAAATCTATCACAAAACAATAAATGTTACGTTAAGAAAGAAATGTTTGTGGTTTTATTTATAACTCCTCAGTGTTGTGTAGCGCCATGTTGTGATAGTGACATTATATTTATATCTTATCAACTTCAAGACAGTCTAAAAGTAGGAAGCAGAGTATTTTCATTTTTGATTGCTAGGAGCCACTATCGGTTCTTATGCTCCTTCTTTGATTAACATTGTGTGAACCAAACATCCTGCCTCCGAAATAGTGAAAGGTAACCGCCATTAGAGCCATCCTTGTGATATAATAGCGCAGTTAAGTCGTCATTTATTTTAATTCCATTTTGCAGCCCATCATTTGAATTCTGTTCACGACTTTCCGAAGACGACATACAAACCAGTCTTCCGCTTCAAGGAGAATAACAATGAAGCTGAAATAATAGCTCCTTCAAAATTTCTTCCACGGACCAATATAAACTTTACTTCCCACACACCTGACTGCACACCCTTAAACCGGTTCTCCTACGTTTTAAATTAACTTCAGCATCAATTGATGGCAGTCAAATCCCTGCACCATCAACCTTCCCCATTATTTGAAAAATACTTACCACCGATATGAATGTAAAAAACGAATCCTTCAGCCTCTCAACATTCATTTAATGCATTTTCGCTGTTCAAAGAAATTGTACACAATACGAGACCTGTACCTGTAAGGTTGCGAAACATCTCTGCTAATAGAAGAACTTTCGAATTTGAAGAAAATAATAACAATAAACAGCAAAGCGGAAAATGTGTATAATTCCCCATTGAAAAGGAAGCCAATTCCTTAAAGTCAATTGATTCCGACGAAGGCTTTCAGCAACAAAGGACCACTGAGGACTTCAGAAACAGGGTGCTTCCCTCAGAGTTTTCGAACGACTGAGAGTACAACTTTTTCTTTTAAACTTTTGGTTTAATGGCGTTTACTTCGATTGATACGAATTTATCTTCTTAAAAACACTTAACGCGAATCAAATGCCCTGATCTGTTGAACCGTTCCTCCTAGAATTCTGTCAGTGATGTTGGGATTATTTAAATTTCTGAATCACTCCTCAAACGAAGCGAATTGATTTTCAAGTTCAAGATTTCTTGAGTTCACGGCCCAGAAATTGACGTGCTTTTCTATTTGTTATTTTTAATAAGAAAACCAATTTTTCAAAAACACATCCTGACATATGCGGTGAGTTACGCTGCCATGCAAGGCGCATTCGAAGGGGGAAACGGATTCCAGAATATGTTCTATTTTGGATTCTGTTGTCGTGAAAACAAAAAAGAAAAACAACCAACTGAAATTGATATCGTTCCACGGGGAAAATAAACGGAAACGTTTACTTTCATACGAGGCGCTCATTCAGATACTGCTGGAACGTCTCGTGTTCTGAAAGATAATGACCAATTAATTATGTGGCACATTTTTCATCGGTGTCTGAGCGAACTTGACGAAGAGGCGTGTGTAGACACTTGCAACACTGGGGATTGTCTTAGTTGATTCCGGCGTTTTGTTAGTATGTCGACTGGCAAAGACTTGGGGGACTTGCATAGGTAGAAATTGTGTGGAATGGGGTTTTCAAAAATTCACGGCGCTAAATTGATTGTTTTTATTTTTGAGAGGTAGGAGTGTGAATTTTCGAAAATACTGTTGAATTATTGATGGATGGTATTTAATATTGGAGGCATAATCTTCTTGAAAATAAATCCAGGTTTCGGGACTTTCTCCAATTTGACAAGAAAGAATTATGTTCACTCCACAAGCCCCTCAATGGCGCAGGTTTGAGTTAAATTGTCGCGATTACGGACTCTTTTGAAACGACCTAAATTGAAATTATCAAAGTTAATAATCTGGTATATGTCAATGGTAAATGTCTTCTTAAAAACTCCATTTTTTTTTTCATAAACGAGATGTATTTGATAAGTCAGTGAATTCATGAGAGCATAAGAGGGGGCGTATTAAACGTCGGGCTGTTCTTTGATAAAGAGATGTACAGTGATGGTGGCCTTAATATCAGTGCCGTGATTTTAAAACGGGCTATACTGTGTGACGAGAAATCTAAAGTACATGGATGAAATGGAACGGGAAGTGCTTAAACAGAAAGCCTAATAGGTTGAAAGATTGGGGAGAGTCGAAGAGCCGACCAATTTAGAATGTAGAGTGTGAAAACTATAAATGTTTGGATAAACAGTAATAGGCAGTCATCTGAAACTTTTGAAATAAATAATTGGTGTACTGTGTGAAGAGAAATATAAAATTAATGAAGGAGATAAAAAGGGAAGAAGAAATGCCTAAGAGTAGTTTTAATATTGTAATTTAACATACTGAAAAAGAAAAAGACGGTAGTAATAAATCCTGAGGAACATCAACATTGATCTCAAGCACCGACTAATTGTAACCTTATACAAAATCCTTAAATAAAATCCATTTCAAGACAAATCAGTTCAAATTAGGGATTTTCCTGAGGACGAAGTGGCATTGACCCTCATTCGCATAACACAACGCACTCAATCTTATTGAGAGCTGCAAGACTCAACCTGAACCCCAAAACACTCAGCATCCTTTACGACTCCTTATGTTATTGCGACTTGACAGTTCTTCTGTTTTATTTTCCTTATCCACTCGTGATTTCATTTAAGTTCACTTCCAAGGACGATAAGTCATAAAATGTAACAAACTCAGACAGACATGTGCCAGAGTCACCTCACAACCATCGGCGAACGACATCGTACAATGACCACGTCTCTTGTACAGCACTCTTTCTGGAGGAATCTTTACAACTTGAGAAGGCGTCAAAAGATGTTGATTTACAAGACAACCACGACTGTCGCATCATCAAAAAATTAATGTTCTACCATATTGTTACATTACGTGTGCATCCCTTTGTAGTCGTTGTCCACTCGGTCTAGTATGCGGCGGGATGATTTCTCCGAGACCCTTTCTCGAATACAATTGGTTCATAAAGAAGAAAGTCACAAGAATATTAAGGCAAACAGACGTATTGATGAAGTGTTTAGGGTTCGGTTTTCGGACCTATACTCTTCCATTGGAAAAGGTACTGCGAATGAGGAGAATGTGTCTTTTGTGTCATAATGAACGTAGAGATCATAAATCAATTTAAAGCCATTTGCGGTGAGCGATGGATACTGTTACTATTTATTTGTCTAACGGCAGACGATAACAATGAAGTAAATGCGTTTGAACGCCATTCAACTTTGAACACGGTAAAAACTCGGTGTTCCGAGTCTGGGAAAATAGGTAGCTAGCCAAGTCGACTGCAGAATGAATGATACACAAGCAGCTAAATAAATGGACCTTTGTCATTTTTATTTCTTCTTTCGTACAATAGGCAGGCCCTAAAGAAATTTTTAATAGGTTTGGGAGAATAGAAAGCATAGGAAGAAAGGAGCGAATACCAAAATACTCTCCCTGTAAACCGTCGCTTGGAAGAAACTTCTTCCGAATACTAATATACAATAGCAGAATGCAGATATGCTCAACTCTTCAAGAAGTGAAATAAGGTTGCTCCGCTCGGAAATGAGCGAACACGGCGGCCATTCCGCCAACAGAGTGCATCTATTTTTCACTAAAGAAATATATTTTGCAATGACCGCCCGAAAATTACATCACAACAAACATCTTCCCAAACACTTGCTAAGGCCACTGAGCAAATGTATAGGATAATTTGTTGTGTTTTCTAAAAATAAATCACAAGGATTGTGATCGACATAATCTGCCCTTGTACCACGAAATCATCAATGGCCAGCTATTTGCCGATTGGTTATTACATGTTAGGAACCACCACATCAAGATACTTGCCTACTGAAGCCGCATGCCATTATCTTTGGAATCACTTAAGGTGACTTCCCTGGTATTGATTTGTGGGGGTTCTTTAAAGCCTTCCCTAAGAACCACCCACTTCCTTAAATCAATCTGCCTTTCCCTCACTCCACAAGCCACTATACTTACCTGCGATCGAGTAGCGTATGCTATCCTTCAGTAGCTTTCATCTGAAAGTAAAACCTCACCGATGGCATGCATAACATTGAACGTTTCGGATTCATAATACATGAACCATTTCATATCCCCTATTGGCTCAGCTCGTCACCAACGATAAACACACGCTGGCCAGCGTATTGTGAACACGCTGCAGCCGATATTCTTCCTATGGTCCATAATTGAACCATTGCTCCTATACCCTTAGGTTCCCAACAGTTGCGACCAATTCTCTATTATCGGCTATCTACCGATCAAGGTGTTACGGCCACAACCACCCATCCCATAATACTTACCCCTTTGGAGGCAGTCTCCACCACTAATTGCGATACACGCCAAAAACATCCACTTAAAGGATGAGACCCTACCCAAGCCGGAGCGTTACCCTATACCGCAAATGGTCACACATCAATTGATACCAAGCAAATCGAACTAAACGTTCAATTTGCGCTAATCAATTCAACTCCAAGCAAATTGAACTAAACGTTCAATTTGCTCACATTAAAAAACTTAGACAAGATAATCGAACTAAAGGTTCGCAACAAAAATCCCCTAAGAGCCAAATGTGCGGACCAGATGCCTTTCTTAGAACGAAATCGTTGAGAATCATCAAATGCGCGCCAGCAATTTTATGATCCCTTGGAAAAATGGTTACCTAAAACCATTAACATCAATCAGCGTCAGTTTCCGTTTTAACCAAACCAAGTTAAAACAAACAACAGGCACCATAAAACGAATTGCACATTCGTTTAGCACCTAACAACATAGAGGATTATAAATGTGCATTAGCACGATCCTCTGTTGATTTTTCCTTTGTGTTTCCTCTTTTGATCCCAAACTGGGAAAGATAAAGAAAGGAAATAGCGGCTGGCAAAAGGGCCAAGCAGAAGAAAGGACATATCCTTCGATCTGCAGGATGGAAAAAAAGCTCTTCGTGAAAAGAGTTGGTTTTGGTTTTTTGACGGGAATGACCCGTGACGTGTTATAATTTGTTCAGATCCTCAAAACTTTTTTTTTTACCGAAAAAGGACAAGTCATCATCGTCATCATCTGCACTACAACCGGGATCCGGTCTTGGCTTCATTTAGCAAGTCCTGAAGCTCGTTACATTTTCCATAATGATTTGTTTTTTCCAGGCAAGGTCTTGCGCCGAAAAAAGACAAGTATTAAACTTAAACGAAGATTTCAATTGTCACAATCATTAAACTATCTTGACCGAAGTATATGTGACTGAAACTATGAATTGGATGTGATCATCTGTGTGTATATTAACGTGTCCAATTATCAGTGTGGTTTATTAATAAAGCTTAGTTTTAATTATAAAAAACAAAAAGTGTTTATTTTCAAATGTGTGTTGACTGGGTGGTGTGGTATAAAATTACTACAATGGGATTTGGGCACGAATGTGATTGACGTTTCGACAATCATACCCATGATCATGCCTTATGATGCTCCGGCCTATAAACCAAACAAACACAAAGTAGCACACTGTGCTTATGCTATTTACCAACCGCTGGTCCATGGCCACCCTGGGTGAGACGTACGCTTGCACAACTGCAAGGCTAATTCCTCGCCATTCTGCCCATGTACCAGCACGGTCATGTAAACAAAACCCAAAGCTTCGGGTGACCTATCGTCACCGAAGAATGTATAGCCTACAATGGCATTCCCATGAACACCTGAGTAAACACGATGACGACCAAATTTACATCGGCAAAACCACGAACGATGTGCATCTCATCGTTTGATCCTTGAAATAGCGTTTTTGTTTACTTAGGATGCAGAAACCTATTTCCTTCTCAGGCGTGCAGCATCGACGATTTATGACCACAATGCCTGCAGCCCAATATGCTCGTTCATTTGTCTGAACAGGTGCAGGATTGATTGTTGTCTGTATCACGGTTACATCGGATGGAATGTGGATTGCATAAATTAGTCAGATTTCATATCCCTAAGTGTGCGCACTTACATTTTATTGGAGTCTCCAGAGGAGTCAAAAAAATTCATCACGGGAGTTGAGAGTTTTCGTACCGTCTGTGTGTGTCGTTGGTTTATTATCGCGCGAGGTCGTTAATTGAATTCAAATTATTTACCTCCTATCACCAGCCAAATAGTAGCCAGTGTTATGGAGAACGAACCAAGTGATAATATGAGAGACGTCTCGCCAGTGCTATAGTTCCTTAATCATTTCCTTAACTTTTTTTTTGTTTTATACTAAAGTATTGTTGCTGCATTTCCGTATACATCTATGTGATTTTAAGAGAGTGAACATTGTAAACAAAAATAATAACGAAAGGAACCGTGTCATCAAAGGAGCAAAATAAAGAACATTTAATTAAGTAAACAATTCAGAGTGCGTTTTTTATTATATTTCCTTCCTCGTTGTTGAAAGTTCGGAGTTCTGTTTGCCCAGTGGCGTGTTGTGGGGATTTCACTGAACCGCATCCGTGCTTACGCGTAGTAAATACCACCCACCGATTTATACATGGATCCAACGGATAAGAAAGCATGTTGCAACGACTATTATTATTATTATTTATTGGCCTGTAGGAACCCGGAAGTTCATGACCTCACCGGCTCGAGTCCACGCTTGATCATCTGATCCGATCTCCTCAAGGTCAATCTTAATATTGTCCTCCCATCTCCGTCGCGGCTGTCCTACCGGTCTCTTTCCCGTTGGTCTACCGTCAAGAATTCGACGCACAGTCCTATCGTTGCCCATTCGCGCCACATGTCCGGCCCATTTTAATCTTCGCGACTTGATTACTTTTCACTATTGTAGGTTTACGGTATAGCTCTTCCAATTCGTGGTTGTGGAGTTTCCTCCATTGTCCTGTCTCCTTGTCATATTTACCTCCAAAGATACCCCTCACAACTTTATTCTGTAATACGCGGAATTTGTTTTCTTTCCGTTTTGTGGGAGCCCATGTCTCGCATCCGTATAGAACAATCGGCATGATTATGGTTCTATAGACACTGAGCTTTATGTTACGTGATAGCAGTTTAGATTTCAGCAATTTACTGACTGCGTGCCAACTAGCGTTGCCGGAGTGTAGTCTTTTGTTAATTTCCTTCGATATTTCGACAGTATGGTTCCCAGATATTTAAATTCATTAACTTTGTCAAATATCTTGCCTCTGACGTTTATATGTGTTCCCTGAGTTCCACCTGCTCTCACCGTAATCATGTATTTTGTTTTGTCTTCACTTATTTCTAGGCCCACCTCTTCTGCCGCTTGCATGCTGATTTCACTGTTTTTACTTACAGTTTCCAGATTATCGCCCAAAACGGCGATGTCATCCGCATATGCGAGCACTTGTGTGACCCCGTTCAGGGATGATCCAGCCATGTTGTCGTCTTCTACTTTTTTGATGACATACTCGAGCACAAGTTTAAAAAGACACGGTGAGAGACCATCTCCATGTTTTAGTCCGTCCCGGATCTCAAATGGTTCTGAGAGGTAGTTTTCAATTCTGACTCGCCCTTTGTTTTCTTTCATGCAAATTTGAATGAGGGTGACATATTTTTCGGGATTCCCATACAATATGGTAAAGTCTTTGCCTTGCGACTGAGTCGTAGGCTTTTTTGAAGTCAACGAACAGTTGGTGAACCGTCTCTCCGTATTCCCACTTCTTTTCCAGCAGTTGTCTTATTGTGAACATTTGGTAGCTTGTTGATCGCTTGCTACGGAATCCGCATTGGTAGTCTCCCAGTATTTGTTCTACGTACTGTGTGATTCTCGCCAGTATGGCATTTGTTAATATTTTGTATGTGGTTGGGAGCAATGATATTCCTCTGTAGTTTTCGCAGTCAGATCTGTTGTCTTTTTTGAAAATGTTGACGACTGTTGAGCTTTTCCATTCTTCCGGAGAGACTTCCTTATCCCATATTGTTTTGATGAGCTGGTGGATCTTGCAACCATGTTTTTTTTTTGTTTTTGGTGGTTCTTTAAAGCTTTCCCCAAGAACCATCCATTTCTTTAAATCAACCTGCTTTTCCCTCACCCACAAGACACCATACCTACCTTCAATTTTGGGCAGCGTAAGCTACCTTTTATTCTCTTTCACCCGAAGGAAAACCCCCAACAAACATGCACATCAAACAAATTATTTCATTCATATTACATAAACCGTGCCAGACCAATCGGCTCGGCTTGTCAGCAATTGTAAACGATAAACACTCGCTGGCCAGCGTAATTGTTGACACAGCTGTAGCCGATATTTTTGCTACGGTTTATGAGTGAATATAGCTGCAATCCCAAGGTTCGCTACAGTTGCGACCAATTTCCTTTATCGGTTATCTACCGATCATGGGATTTGGGCACGAATATGATTGACGTTAGACAAGCATACCCGTGATCATGCCTAATAATTCGTTGTCTAAACAACGACCGGCCACTATTCTCACGCTGGCTATTCTAAACGAAATGCTTCTGTGTACTCTACGTAAACAGAAGAAATTATTTTTGCCTGCATGCCAGTATTCCTGTGCATTATCCAATGCCTAAAATAAACATACACCCAAATCTAGTAGGCTTTGCCGTCGCATCAAAGTTCTGTTGACTTATCGCCAACCCAAATCGATCCCCTATCGTACGATGGGAATACACCCAGCCGTACACCGATCATCATATTTGACCAGCTGCATGTTTGTTTTTTCCTTTCCTGCGCCCAGTGAGTCTTGGGGTGTCTTTCTTGAAAAGGAAAGATTGTTTTTCCCCTGCGATGACATGCATGGAAGCTCATCGCAATCACCAGAGGCTGGGTCAACGTCGCCCAGCTCGGGGAGTCAGATTTTAGCCACCGTGGCGCACACATACGCCAGTGGAGTCCAGAACATTTAATAATATCTAAAGTCAATGTTAAACAGTTGTGTTTCTAAATCCAGAAGAATTAATAATATCTAAAGTCAACGATTATACCAGTGTGTTTCTAACTCATTTCCGTAGTGCAACATTTATAATAAAACATTAAAAGGGTAAAGAACATTTAACCAACAAGATCCACCAACGTGTTTTATTTCTCCGATGACCATTTGTAAGGAAACTGTGTTTTGCATTTTTACTTAGTCCTCATTCGGCGATAGTTTGTTCCGGCTTTTAATCTTCACTCGACGACGATCAGTTTTCCACCAGCGAACTACATCGTCGGTTGAAGGTAGAACCATCGCCTTGTGACGGCGTTCCGACCCATAACCCCACAGTTTTATTACACTTCTCTCGGGAGAGGCGCCCCGAGATGCCACCAAATAACTGTTGCAGTTATTTTTGAACAGTTCCAGATTGTAACACTCAGGAAACACTCCCGCGGGGAGGGAATTCCACAGCTTTCCCGCTCTTTAACAGAACGATTTCTGATGCAGAGATGTTTGCGTCGTCGAGAGATGAACCACAACGTGGTGAGATCCGTCGGATTGCCTTGTGGAGCGCATATAAACCGAATCTCTGAAGAACAGTACCCGTGATAATATCTGTAGAACAGACAAAGGTCCAGAACGTGTGATTAGAACTGACGCTATGACATTTAGAATCACCAAAAATCGAACCAATGCGTAACACATCAGGCTACTGGCCGTGTTTTGAATTCGATTTTTTTTTAAACTCGAGTATATTCAACTGATGTGAATTGTTATGTTATCGCTATGGTATACGGCTCTGATGCATTTGCTTATTCGATTTTCGTTCGGTGTTCTTTACTATTTGCTTGTATATTGTGTGTGTATCTGTTAGAAACGCCACACTACTCCCTCCTTAGTAAGTTTGTTACGATCAGCTTCGTGTGCGAACGACGGAGCGAACGAGAGAACGTCGGAGCAGACGAGTGTGCCAGTGCTCTATGCGGAAGTCGTGATCGTGTCGTGAAGTTCTGTTTACTATGGGAAAGTGTGTGCTGTGTGTACAGATCACATCGGCGAGTCACCAATTAAAGCGTTTGGGATGATAGTGAAGAACGTGTGATTCGAACTGGCGCTATGACAGTTAGAATCACCACAAATCGAACCAATGCGTAACACATCAGGCTACTGGTCGTGTTTTGAATTCGATTTGTTTTTTAACTCAAGTATATTCAACTGATGTGAATTGTTATGTTATCGCTATGGTATACGGCTCTGATGCATTTCCTTATTCGATTTTCGTTCGGTGTTCTTCACTATTTGCTTGTGTATCTGTTAGAAACGCCACAGTTACACTACAGTAATGCTATGGCCGGTAATTTTGTGGGAGACGCTTTTTCCAGCGGTTTTCCAGCAGGTAGGAAATGTCACCCGTGCATAAGCTAAGCGAAAGGGTCTGCCAAGACTTCGCCGAAAGGAAAAGTTTACAATAGCGTCTGCGAAGGACCAGTAAGTTATAATATAAGATAATTAAGCTAGAATTTAAGCATTTTTTGTCTAGCATGTAATTTAGAAACTAAGAAGATAAAAAGAAAATAAAAAAATGTTGTAAAAATGAAAATGATTGTCTGCAAAGAACCGCCGACAGTTCCGGAGCACAGTTCTTATGGACTAATGCTAGTATTCCGTCCGGGCCGCCTGCCTGTCTACAGTCCAGTCCACGTAGAATGCGTTGAATGGTATGCGGGGGGTACATCACATCCCGCATTGAAGACCGTACCGGCGCGACCACATCGGCACTACAACCGGGATCCGGTCTAGGCCTTACTCAGCATGTCTCTAACAGCGGTCACGCATTGCTTTCTCCAACGGTAGGTTGAAGAGGAGGCAGGCCAGACCGTCCCCTTGTCCGAGTCCATTAAAGATGTTTATTGGTTTCGACAGCAATCCCGCTATTTTTCCTTGTCTAGTAACGTTGGTCATGGCCAACCTACAAAGTCGTATCAATTTGTTTGTAATACCGAACTCTCTCTTGGCATAATATAGTTATACTCTGGCTATTCTGTCGTAGGTGGCCTTAAAGTCTATAAATAGATGATATAATGGAATCTTAAATTCCAGAGATTGTGCCATCGCGTGGCTAAGGGTGAATATCTGATCAATCGCTTAGTTGCCTGGGATAAAGCCACACTGATATTGACCGATGATGACTTTAGCGTATGGGGCTATGTGGTTTGTAGGATAGTGGAGAGTATCTTATTGGCGGTGCTCAGCAATGTTATACTCCTATAGTTGCTGCACAGTGTGATATCTCCCTTCTTATGTATGGGGCAAATTATTCCACGGCGCCAAACTTCCGGGATCTCCTCTTGCTCCCATACTCGATAGGATCTTGACCCTATATCCGCACACTGTTATTGCAGGTGATTTTAACGTGCATAACTCTCAGTGGTTCGTCACTCCGGAAACACAACACCTGAAGGTTAATATGTCCAGCTTTTTGCTGATTCAAATAGTTTAACTCAACTTGTCAATGAGCCAACACGGGTACCAGATATAGATGGTCATTTCGCCTACACCCTGGACCTGTTTCTCACCTCCCACCCAAACAAATACACAATTGAAATTTCTTCGCCCTTGGGCACTTCAGACCACTGTGTCGTGTCAGCTAAATTTGCTCTAACCAACAGCAACATTAAACGAGAAAACTCCCAAAAGAACAGTAAGGTTCTACGAGAAAGCCAACTGGGAAGGTCTGAACGACTTTTTTGGGAGGTTAAATTGGTCGTTATATTTCCTCAATAACGATGTTGACTCTATAGTGGACACTTTGACAGGCACGATTCTGCTTGGCATGTGAATCTTTATTTCACACAGAGTAGAGAGTATCGAACCCAAGAGAAATATGGGGTTCGGTTCCGGATGCAGAGAAACCATTAAGGCTAAGAGTTGAGCTTCCGGCTGTATAAATCAAACAATACTGAGGGAAACCGGAAATGATTTAAAAGCGAGAAATGACTGTAATGCGTATATTCGACGTGCAAAATCCTTGCATGACCAGAGAGTGAGACAAAAAATACTATACTCTTCCACAGGTAGTAGAAACTTCTGGGCATTTGTGAAAACCATTCAAACTCGATCTCTTCATCCATTCCATCGCTTATAGTCGATGACAAACCAGCGAATCTACTTGCTGCACATTTTGCAGCTAACTCAACGCTGCCTGAGACCACATCAGTTCCACCTCAACTTGAGCATAAGCAGCACACCATGAGCCAGATTCACCTCCGAACGCCTACTGTTGCCCAGGCACTTAAGGAATTAAACGTAAACAAATCCACTGGTCGGGATGGCATTCCCCCAATCCTCTTGAAAAAATGTGTCTCTTCATTCGCTAAACCACTGCGGATACTTTTCCCCTTGTCTTATTCTACTGGCCGTTTCCCAAATAGATGGAAGTCAGCGAACATTCAGCCAGTTCCCAAAAACCATTTCCAAAAAGGGTGACAAATCATCCCTTTCTTCTTATCGACGCATAGCACTAACTTTTATTCTCTCCAAGGTAATGGAATCACTTATCGACCGTCAACTTTCGAAATATCTGGAATCAAATGACCACCTCAATGACCACCAATATGGTTTTCGTAGAAACAGGTCCACAGGAGATCTGACGGCGTACCTTAGCGAAAAGTGGAGCTATTCCATCCACTGCCTCGGTGAAAGCAAGGTAGTCGCATTGGATATTTCAAAATCCTTCGACAGAGTTTGGCATACAGCCCCTTTGTCAAAATTACATTCATATGGAGTGAACAATTCCCTGGTCCAATGGATAAGAGACTATCTCTCTGGCCGTTCAATCCAAGTAGTTCTTGATGGTGTCAAATCTGTCTACCATCAAATTAATGCAGGTGTTCCCCAGGGTTCGGTACTCACACCCACTTTCTTCCTAATGTTTATAAATGATCTCTTGTCAATTACTCACAACCCAATTCACTCGTTTGTTGATGATAGCACATTGAGTTTCTCATACTCATACGAACACTCCCGTCCAAACTCTTCGAACGCCACTACCAACCAGCAACCTATGCTTGATACATTGAATTCAGACCTCAACAGTGGGGATTATCGAACCGAATAGAATTCAATGCCTTAAAAACCCAGTGCTGTCTCTGTCGTCAACGGTGACCCCAAGGAACTGTAGCGATTCTACGAACCATACAACTCCTTACAGGTGAGTTATCCTTTCCGGCAAGGAACTCTACTCACCTTTCGCAGCACACGTGCCCACAGACACGTGGCCCAATAGTCATTACCATACCTGTAACAATGGTTATATGAAATTGCAACAACGTTGAACCCGATATCAAAAACCAGGGAACTTAACGTTCAACAGCTCCCAATATCGAGTTCAACGCATCCTTACATGGTATTCTACCCCAATTCAAAAGGGCAGCTAAAGCATCGCATCTAAGCAATGCGTCAAATGTAGCAAGCATCGCATACAGGTCACCAATCTCCCATCCTAAACAGCAACACGATGTTTCCCAAGAAATACCATTGTTGGTAAATAAACCGAACACCGGATGCAAACGCTGGTAGCTAGATGCAATTAGCACCTAAATCCCTGGCATGGCCTAATGCAAAGGCACACTTATGCAAACAAGGCATATCGTTTAGCTGCCGTCCAATGGTCATGCAACCATAAACATCTTAACGTAGATTGCTCGCTAGATGTTTATGATTCGAAAAGCATAACAAAGGAACGATACCAATCCCACGGTTCCTTTTATTATCCAGTGGAAACACACAAGAGCATTGTTAGCTTAAGCCAGATGGCTAACCTAAACATATCCCATGGTCCGTGCACCCATCCGAAGTGCATGCGATCCTTTGTCCACAAGCCAGATGTGTAGTGCAAATAAACTACGGAAAGATCGGAGAATAAGCGGCGGCTTCCGATCCTGAAACAAAGGAACATGATTCCGACCACCAGCAACGAATGGTGATAATGATGATGATTAGGTAAGATTTCTCCTTTCCAGATCCTACGGGAAATTCTCCTTTTGAGATGCAAAGGGAAATTTTATGCTGTTAACAGATACGGTGGGAAACTCTGTTAGCAGATTGGATGGGGAAATTTTCCTTTGCAGATGCGGGTTGAGAAATTAGAATGGGATTTTTAGGATACAGACAAGGTGTCTAGGAAAGATAGTCGAACCGAAAAGTCTATATCGAATAGTCGTCCAGTCAGAGAGAACCCCACCGAGGAGGTCGACATAGAGAAACCCAACAAGGAGGTCGGTCCGCGCGTGTGCAATTAAAAAAAAAAGAAATTTAGTTACAAAGTCTGAAGAAGAAATAGTGCCGAAGTCGTAAACGAAAGACAGACCACTGATGTAAACTCCGTGTAGTAAACCGTTGAATGCTTTTTGGTTTAAAGGATGATCTATGTTTGTTTAAATCCGTGTAATCGTTTCACCGAAACTAAAGTTTATATAATAAAGCAAAGAAAAAAGTTATAAATAAACGCTTCAGAAAACAACTTAACAGTGTTTCAATTGTGTGCTGAAATTCTTTGGTGTTTTGTTGGTGTTAAATATTGGACAGTGTTCGGCGGAATACTTCTTGCGACGTAAAGGCACGAAAATCCGCCAAAGAACTATCAATCCTCGGCACTCGAATTAATTCGGCTCTTAATTGGAATGACCACATATTTGAAGCTGCGAAAAGTGCGGCCAAATGTATGGGGTTCCTTAAGAGATGTCAAAGATACTTCACTCCATCCAACCTGATCACTATTTACAAGACGTATATTCGTCCAAAAATGGAGTTCAACTCCCATATTTGGTCAGGCGCTTCCAAAACTGCATCACACGTGCTCGACAGGATGCAAAAAAGAGCAGTGAAACTTATTGGGGACTCAGCCGTAAGTCGATCAATTCCGTCGTTAGAACATAGGCGCAGCATATCATGCCTATCTCTTTTCTATAGGTATTACCACGGTCATTGGTCAACTGAACTTGCTGAATGTGTTCTGCCCCTTCAGACATTTTCCCGTGATACCCGCCAATCTGTGAATGCGCATCAGTTCACGTTGAAAACGGACTTCAGGCGCACAAATAAACTTCCTTCTTTAGCCGAACCACACGAATGTGGAATGTTCTGCCTGATTATGTGTTTCCTGGCCGTTGTGATGTCCAAACATTCAAGACCGATATACATCGACACCTACTTTCCTTATCGACTTCCTCTCCATCCGTTCGCACTGTGCTGTGACATTTAAGGGTACTTCAAAAGCCCATTTTGTGCGCGCGTTACTGTAAAAAAAAAAAAACAAAAAAAAAACCAAAAAAAAAAAAGGGCCTCAAAGTATATGGTAGTTTCTGTGACGACGTCTTCATTCGACCTAAATCTCTTACCGTACGGCCATTTCTTCAGTTTTGGAAACAGGAAATAGTCGCAAGGGGGTAAATATGCAGGATATGCTGGATGGGGTAGCAGTTCGTAGCCCAATTTATGAATTTTGCTTAACCAGCACACGAAATCCACTTTTTTCCATTTTCGTTCAAATTCACGCGGTTTTCAATGTTGACAGCCATTGCCACAAACTTAATGAGGCAGCTTGCTCAAACTTTTACTGTAGTCTACTTATGTATGGCAGTTCTCGGGAGCAGTGTTACATTTAAAGTTACTGCGTAGAAAAGTCACAAAGTCACAGACTTATCAAATCACCGTCGTATCAGTGCATTTAAGACCCAATTTCCTTCTCCTCACTCTGTTTTTCCTGTCACAATACACTCTGACAGTAAGGGTTCCATCGAAAGTTCATTTTCGTGTGCCCTTCCTGTAAAATAAACTGTAATTTGTAAATCGTTGTCAAAGCTTGGATTAGGATTGAGAAATAAAGAAGTAAAAATGAGGGTCGTATGACTTTCGCGGATTGGTTTCGTATTATATTCATCATGTGCATTGGTCTTTTTAATCCAGTTGCCCACATATATGGATTGCAATCCAGTTTTGGAGGAATGTATGTTCAATAAATCATAACCAAATCGGGGGCCGTTAATGACTTCTTGCGTTTCTTCCTGAAGCTAATGACCTCCGCAATTTGTATACAAATATACGAAAATTTCCCCAACTTTCAAGGGTTTAAAAATAAATGCCACAATGACGCCCAGTCGTCAATTCAACATCTGCACATATCGCAATCACATTAGTAACCTAACGGAAATCGAATGAGTTATGTAATGCATAAGCTCTAGGCGCGCGAAGGAATTATCCTATCCCACCTCTCAACATGGCTTTGGTTAGTGTTCCCCAGTGAAATTCCCGAGATATCTTAACTCCATCTATAACATAAAATGCATCGACCTAATTAAATATGTAATTTCAAGGCACCGTGTAGCACAAACACAGAACACGTCACAGACCCCCAGATTTCTTGCGGCACACTTGGTTCCTTATAATACCGACAAGACTTCTTCGCGAACTTCGCGCGACCAACTTGGGAAATGAAACCAAGTCAAAGAAGAGTAGTTTTTGAATATGAATCAGCACAACTTCCGTGTTGAGTAATGGCGCCACAGGATCATAGAGCGACACATACTAACACAGATGCACACGCAAGCCGTACATTCCCCCAACGAGCATACGAAAATGCCATCGCATTATGAACAGAGCTGCGGGCGGATAAGTTGCGCTTTCTTATTCCAATTGCCTGCAATAGTTCTTCAATAATTCTCATACAACGTAGGCTCCTTGTCAGGGGCTGTTGGTCCTTTCCTACGCCGGAAGTTCTTCTTTAGTTTCACTTTCGGCGGGACCTTCCCATCCAGTACGATGAATTTATTGCTGTATAGCAGATGTTTGGCATTTGTTTTGGGAATTCTTAGGGAGAGGACATCTGACTCACCGCGCACAGGACTCAACAATCCAAAATCCTCATCTTGCCCAGAGGGTTTTCTTGATGCCTGCCTTTTTTTTCTGTTTCCTGACTTTTTTCCTTGCTGGTTTATGACTTTCAATTCTCAATGCTCGTTGCGGATTTCGAAATTAATGTCACTCGGAGCGAATCATGTAACCAGATGCCGAAAGGAAGGGAAGAAATAAAAGGGAGGAAACAAATATGGCAAATATGGCTGTTCTGGTGTCAATATCGTTCACATCGGAAACCTTGTCATATAATCGAAGCGACTTAATACACCAATGTGTATCAATGTTACGGACAGACGCCGAACGTCGGGCGACGGTAAATTAAGCCAGAAACGCATCCACGACAAAAACGAACAATTTTTGTGGCATTTTTACGGGATTGAGAAAGAATTTCGAGGAAAGAATTTGATACTTTCTAACAGCGCACGCGTCTTAATGCGATTAAGTCACATCTATATGATAATCCTGGGATTACTGACGGCCGGGGGTCATGTTCCGAACAACGTAACGTTAATTTGTAGCCCGTAGATAGTCTTCGGATTCGATTGGATTTCAATAACAAATTAGGTTGGCGGTAAAGGAATGTGTTTGTTTAGATCAGGAATTACGTTTCATGAGTAGGCGGGGCCGGTAAGAAAGAATTCAAACCGATTAAGAGTCGAAAAATGATAGTTTAGTGTTGGCTGAGGCAAATTTCCTCCCACAGGTGATCGGAGCGAGAGAATCATCCGAGTGTGAAGTCGGATTCTTACGAAAAGGGATTCTCGTTTTCTATCCCACAGTTTTATGTTTTTTTTTATTACTCTCTCGCGAGATGATTAAGGTGTTATACCTATATCTCGTAAAGTAGTGATTAAGCAAATTCGGATTTGTGCTCGTTGGAAAAGTGACAATCCATACTAAAAAAAAAATAATCCTTGACAGTTTTTTGATGGACCGATTCAGTTGTTAGTTATAAGGTGAATACTACACAAGTTAGCGAAAAGAACATTCGATAAAAGTAAGCAAAGGCAATTGAAATTGTGAATGGTGTTTACGGCGACGATACTACCCCACCCAATTAAGAGACTTTTGGTTTCCCCATTCGGTTCCGGTATTTTCGATGTTAAAAATACACTTTGTGCAGGTAGGTTTGTGATCGAAAATGTCGATAAAGAATGCACTTTAGGGAAATAAAGGGTTGAAGACAAACTCCCTATAAAGTACGCAGTATATTGGAAAGCGGGACACCCCACTAACAAGAGCTCTCACTAAATTCCGAGAATTAATGTCGAAAAGCATAGCTTGACAAAGGAAAATTGACACGAATTACACACACTTCCGAGGTGTTACCCTCGAATAGGGTCGGACGGAGCACGACTGATAAGCAAAAATATTTCGAAGCAGACTGAGTGGATGTGTGCGATCTCTGTCTATGCGTCTAAAGAGCGTTAGCATATTTACTTTATACGATAGCAGAGCTCGCGACTTTCTTTCAGTGCTTCATCAGAATCAACATTACTTTATCTTAACAGGAGTAATGAATGTGTGGGTAGTGTTTTTACCTTAGGTGTGCACGGACGTGGGTTCGTAGAAACACCCACCAAGAAAAAGTCAAAACACCAATAAGTTCTTTAATTAGCGTGCCCAAGCAAAACTCCACTGCGCGTCGCTGAAAATTGTTCTCCAAAAGCAAACAACACGAACGAAAGAAAACACAGGTAAACGTTCCTTCTTTTACTTCTTGAATTTTATTGTTCTCTTCCTGTAGGCTTTACACTTTTTAAGTTTTAGTTGTTCACTTATTTTCGATTACCGCTTCGGCATATACATAAAGTTCCCTTAGTGTTCTACGGGATTTCCTCTGGATTTAATTTAACTAAATACGCACAACACCAGCAATTAATTTCGGCACGTACATATATTAGTGTTCGACTGGATAGCCTCTGAATTTAATAAAAATACACACAACAATATTCCGCAACAGTTTAGCGCCCGGTTAACTGAAGGTGAAAACTTCGGCTTAGGTAGCGAGATCAACTCTGCCACTGAAGAACCACGACTTGATCAGTGCGTACGCTTAGGATGTTAAAATCTGACTCTGGTGAGCTGGGCGACGCTGAGCCAACCTCGGTGAGTGGGATGGGTTTCCACGCATGTCATCGGAGGGGAAAGCAATTTTTCCTTCGCCCCAACGACCCATGGGTAACCGGTTCGCACCCCATTGGAAGGTTCCCATAGACATCGTTCAGATAAGTTGAATGTCTTTAGCTCGGAAAGAAAGACAAACGAAACATGCGTTGGGCGAAGGAAAGGAAAAACAAACATGCAGCTGGTCAAATATGATGATCGGTGTACGGGCTGGGTGTATTGCCACCGTACGATAGAGGATAGATTTATTCTGCTGACGTTAAGTCAACAGAAACTTTGCCCACGATAGCTAGGGACTAGAATGGATGGGAGCATATTTGTTTTAGAAGAAAGTAACGAGGGACACGATCATGGATATGATTGTTTGAATACAATCATGATCGTGTCCAATTCCATGATCGGTTGATGGGCGATCATGGGAAATTTGGTTGCAGCTGTTGAAAACCTAATGAACATGGGAACATTGTTTGTTTACTCATGGTTGCTGCGTATAGCATTACTTCGATTGTACTCAAATTGCTAACGTCTCATCGGTCGATGTGTCGAGTGTGTGTTTACATTAAACAACACTTGAATTCTCTTTAGGTATCCACCAATGGCAGTACTATAGATTGTCGGTTGAACGATCGACCGATGGGTCCGCCGATAAGGCAAGGGTGAACATGCCATGCACGTGTATGGGAAAATGTTTCTCAGCTATGCGCATTGACATGTTCGGGTGTTAATGTCGGTTACATGATGAGAAAACCGAATTCGATTTCAGGACATGATGGGTTGGATGCAAGCATGCCCCGGAGTGAAAGTTTGTAGGTGCCAATGCGATAGCAAAATAGCAAACGGCAATTATTCGAGGTGATCAAGTTTGATGCCATGGCAAGAGGCTAATCTTGTCGTGGGCTTATGTTTTCAGGTAACTAATGAAGGCGAGCTTTGGACAGCTCATATGCAGGTAAGCTGCTTGTGATCGGTACCGGTATTTGTAGGTTGGGAAAGGGGAGTTCTTCGGGCGCCTTAAAGAACCCCCACAAATGCTTAACATAATATATGGAAGTTCAGAGTGGTTCAATATAGGTGTTCAGTGTGATTCAATATAGGTGAACAATTTGATGGAGAAGATCCGAATATTCGTAAGCAAATGTCTCAGATTTTGTCTGAGATTATATCAGACATCGGAATTCGACTACAGCAAGTACTAACGAAATGAGACTTTATATATAGAGGCCAACTTGAACAGGGTGAATAACTTAGGGATTAAACTAATCAGACGATATGTGAGCGCAATGATTTGATCCACTAACCCAATTTCAGGGACCTTTACACAAATGCTCTGTATCATGAGAACGAGACTTGTGCGGAGGAAGTATGTACCAGCATGGGTACTTGGTTCACTTCCTCCTCCATCCTAAATTGTTCACGCGCGAAGGTTCATCCGTTGTTCCGCCGACATAAAAGGAAAAGCCGACATCGATCAATTGTCACAGAACATGCCATAACACCAAGTGAAAATATAAAACACCAACACCGGACAAGTAGAAATAGATAACACGCTATTTCTTTGTTTAGTTTTATTTTTATTTTAAAAGGAAAAAACGCTATTATTGTGATAACTAGTTTGAATCCATGGATTATTGTCCCGTTACATTTACTTATTGGATACTAACATTTTACGGTGGCACTGTTTGAAATATAAGAACTAATTCGAACACTGATTGTAAGGACTAGGGGTGCAAAACTAATACGACTTCGAAATATATATGCGCGTCTCCGCAGTGACGGAGAGCGTGAGTGACACGTGACCATGGTGAATGGAAAATGACTCAGCGATATCTTGCTCGTGCAGAGCTCACTCGCTAATCGTGATCATGGTGGTATGTGTGCATGGTTCTTTTATGGATGAGAACGAACCTAGAACAAAGAAAGGGCATAAAGTGCATTCATGGGATACGATTTCGGTAAAGTAAATAAAACCGAACTCGTCGGATGCTAATGGGATCTTTGTTGGAAATGTGCGTCGCGGCTAAAAAAAAGAGACGACGATGCGATGGGTGCTAATGGGTTTTAGCTAGGTTACTGGGAAATGGTGTTTATGGCATCGCTAGTAAGGGTAGGTATTGAATTCCGATTTGCATTTGTTTATGCTGTAGGATTTAATTGATGCCAAGGGACGCGGAATGCGTATTTGCTTTGGTCCCTTGGATGTAAGTCGCCAGCCAATGTGTATGTAGGGAACATTGTTGTACACATGGCGCGGCTGGGAAACTAGACGGCGCAATATTTATGGTCCCTGTCATGACGGTTACATTGTATGCAAACCGAATCATTTTGTTTACAGGAATTTGTCTGGTACCGAAGGTGGCGAATTGGTTTGGAAGTCCAGATAAGTAAAGCAAGAAATCTTACGGAATTGTATGCGAAGAGATGCATGAAAAGGTAAGTTTTCTTTACAGGGACTTTTTAAGATCATAGATTTGATCTATATGATGCGTGAAGCATTTTCAGGTACTAATGCGATTGCAAGTAGTGAAGTTAGGAAATTGGCTGAATGTTATGGGGATTTTACGGTAAGTAGACAGTGGGGTTTGGCGGAACCGCCACAGACTCGCAACATGGTATTCCACCAGATGTATTTTTAGAATTCGGCATGAACTTACACAAAATAAATCCAGGAATCCACTGATGTACGAAGTATGTAGACACACGATTCCGCTACGATCGCAGTCAAGCTAATCGAAGAAGAGCGCATGAGGTTCCGTAGGGTTATATCCCACAGAGACCGAAAATATGGTGTTAAATAGTTCTCGTGGTTGAATGACAAATGAAGACCTGTGTATCCAAGTCGGTTATGTAATTGTATTATGCGCATGTGTAAGACTAAGGTTTAGGTTATAATTAGATTACATTCAAATTACATATTATATATTTAAATAAAATAAAATTAGAAATAAGTTAAACTTAAATAAAAATAAACGACACATAATTTTTTTTTTTTTTTTTTTTTTTTTTTTTTTTTTTTTTTTTTTTTTTGTGGTAGTTAAAAATTGACAATGGTGCTGGCGAGAAGAGAAAAGTTCATGACGTCAGTCATGCTATGTTTATCTTCGAGCGTCCTCGCATAGAACCAGAAGTTAAGTACTAAACTAAAATTTAAGCAATTTTTGTCTAGCACATCAATAATCACACTAACATCGGACAGTACTCGGACGTATTGTACGCCGAAAGGTATAGGAAAAAAGATTGATATTGTATAATTTAGAGTGCTTGCGAAGAATCAGTAAGTTAATGTAAGAATGATACGTAAAAATAGAATTTAACATTTAGTCTTAGGTAAAATTTGTAATTGTATTGGAAATAAATGTGGATTTAAAACCAAAACAAAAAAAAAACGTACTCGGACGTAATCGTGAACGTTAAATATTATAAATTGTATGTAACCTAGTGATAATTTTATTGGAGTATTTTACAGTGTTTGGCGCAAGACTAATGACCTTGCCCGGAAAAAAACAAATCATTATGGAAAATTTAACAAGCCTCAGGACTTGCTAAATAAGGCCAAGACCGGTTCCCGGTTGTAGTGCCGATGATGATGATGATGATGATTTTACAGTGTTTGCCGGATAGCGAAGTCACGGACGAAATCATATCGCTTGATAATTCGCGGAAAATTGTATCCCCACTTATAAAACTGTTACCGAAATCGTGCGATTATGTGCATCACAGAATGAGTGCTCTTCACGTAGCGACAGTACCTGAAAAGTCGTTGAAGGACCTACTTCGATCGTCCCTCGTCAAGAAAAAAATATCAAATGTATTGTTCGTGTACCTTGAGGAGTCGATTTAAACTTCCAACGAGACAGCACGTGCGCTTCTGCCTCGTGATCCGTACCATCGGCTCAATTGTGCAATCCGTTTTTGGAATCTTAAATTCACATAAGATACCCAATTGCACTATCGGTTTGGGCGCGAAGTCTTACTGTGGGATCCTAAACAAACAAACGGATCTTCACACCCGCGTCCGAGTGCAGTACAAAGTTTTCTGTGTGATCCTACATAACTCTCAGTGGCTCCGTCACTCCGGAAACACAACACCTGAAGATCAATATGTCCAGCTTTTTGCTAATTCAAATAGTTTAAGTCAACTTGTCACTGATCCAACACGGGTACCAGACATATATGGTGATTTCGCCAACACACTGGACCTGTTTCTCACCTCCCACCTTCGCCCTTGGGCACTTCAGACTACTGTGTCGTGTCAGCTAAATTTCCTCTGACCAACAATAACGTTAATGAGAAAGCTCCCAACAGAAATGTATGGTTCTACGAGAAAGCCATTGGCTCCTCGATAGTATAGTGGTTAGCGGGAGACCGGGGTTCGATTCCCCATCGGGGGGCCTCTGGCGCAAGACTAATGACCTTGCCCGGAAAAAAACAAATCATTATGGAAAATTTAACAAGCCTCAGGACTTGCTAAATAAAGCCAAGACCGGTTCCCGGTTGTAGTGCCGATGATGATGATGACGAGAGAGCCAACTGGGAAGGTTTGAACAACTTTTTTGAGAGGCTAAATTGTACGTTATTTTTCCTCAATAACGATGTTAACTCTATGGCGGACACATTGACAGACACGATTCTACTTCGCATGCGGACCTTTATTCCACACAGAGTAAAGAGTATCACACCCAAGAGAAATATGTGGTTCGATTCCGGGTGCAGAGAAGCCATTAAGACTAAGGAGTTGAGCTTCTGATTGTATAAATCAAACAATACTGAGGGAAACCGGAAAAGATTTAAGAGAGCTAGAAATGACTGCAATGCGTATATTCAACGCGCCAAGTTTTTGCATGACCAGAGAGTGAGACAAAAAATACTACACTCTCCCACAGGCAGTAGAAACTTCTGGGCATTCGTGAAAAACATCCAAAACTCGGTCTCCTCATCCATTACTTCGGTAAAAGCCAATGGCAGACCAGTCACCACTGCAATATAGCAGACGAATCTACTTGCTGCACATTTTGCAGCCAACTCAAGGCTGCCTGATACCACATCAGTTCCACCTTAACTTAAGCATAAGCAGCACACCATGAGCCAGATTCACCTCCGAACGCCTACTGTTGCCCGGGCGCTCAAGGAATTAAACGTAAACAAATCCACTGATCGGGATGGCATTCCCCCAATCCTCTTGAAAAAATGTTCCTCTTCACTCGCTAAACCACTGCGGAAACTTTTCGATTTGTCTTATTCTACTGGCCGTTTCCCAAATAGATGGAAGTCAGCGAATATTCAGCCAATTCCCAAAAAGGGTGACAAATCATCCCCTTCTTCTTATCGACCCATAGCACTAACTTTTATTCTCTCGAAGGTAATGGAATCACTTATCAACCGTCAACTTTCAGAGTATCTGGAATCAATTGATCTCCTCAATGACCACCAATACGGCCTTCGTAGCAACAGATTCACAGGAGATCTGATGGCGTACATTATCGAAAAGTGGAGCCATTCCATCTACTACCTCGGTGAAAGCAAGGTTGCCGCATTGGATATTTCAAAAGCTTTCGACAGAGTTGAGCATCCAGCCCTTTTGTCAAAATTGTAGTCCTATGGAGTGGACAATTCCCTGATCCAATGGATAAGAGATCATCTTTCTGGCCGTTCAATCCAAGTGGTTCTTGATGGTGTCAACTCTGTCTCCCATCAAATTAATGTAGGTGTTCCCCAGGGTTCGGTACTCTCACCCACTCTATTCCTGATTTTTATAAATGATCTCTTGTCAATTATTCATAACCCAATTCACTTGTTTGCTGATGATAGCACATTGAGTTTCTCATACACATATGAACATTCCCGACCAACTCTTCGAATGCCATTACCAATCAACAGTTTATGTTTGATACATTGAATTCAGACCCCAACAACATATATCAATGGGGATTATCTTACCGAGTAGAGTTCAATGCCTTAAAAACTCAGTGCTGTCTTTTGTCGGCAAAGGCGAACCCCAAAGTAAATATACGTATCGACGAACCCAAAGAACTATCAATCCTCGGCACTCGAATAAATTCGACTCTTAATTGGAGCAACCTCATATTTGAAGATGCGAGGAGTGCGGCCAAATGTATGGGGTTCCTTAAGAGATGCAAAAAATACTTCATTCCATCCAACCTGGCCACTATGTTTAAGGCGTATATTCGTCCCAAAATGGAGTTCAACTCGCATATCTGGTCAGGCGCATCCAAAACTACATTGCACGTGCTCGATAGGATGCAAAACCGAGTAGTGAAACTTATTGGGGACTCAGCCGTAAGTCTATCAATTCCGTCGTTGGAATACAGGCGCAACGTAGAAGGCGTATCTCTTCTTTTTTGAAATTTCTTTATACGACAACCTTTCATTATTTCGAAGATTTATTATCGCTTCTCTCATGTTTTTTGTACAGCTTTTTTTCTTTCCCATATCTCGTTCAAATGTCTTAAAACAAAGCACGAACTTATAATTCCGTTTACCTTCAAACAAATTGTTATATTTACCAACAAATATTTACGTTTAAAACGAAATTATACAAAAAGAAACAAATCGTTCTTAATTAGATCGCCAGCTAATTTTGTTTTACAAAACCTTTTGAATTTAATTTTGTTTTTTTGTTATTTTTTTTTGAATATTAATTATATTTTAATTAATATGCTAAAATACATATATAAAAAACATTTTACAAACTGTTTATAGCAAAGAATTTTAATGAAAAATGATTGTAAACAAAATGTCTAGTATCGTTCTTAATTAGTTCGCCACAACCGTATATATATATATATATATATATATATATATATATACATTTTACTGATGATATTCTCAGTTCTGCGGATAATAGTATTCTAAAAGTAGAAAAGACAATACTTCGGTATTAAACTTCCAGCTCAGGTTTTTTTGTTTTTTGTTTTATGTCCACATTTATTCAACAATTCAATTACATGTTTCACATAAGACTAAATGTTAATATCTATTTTACAAATAACATTCTTACATTAACTTACTGGCTCTTCGCAAGCACTCTAAATTACACATTATCATATTTCATATGCCTTTCGGCGTACAATAACTGTTTTTACAACATGTCACAATAATTGATATGTTTTCTCTTTTAAAATTTATTCTATTTTTTCTACATCCTGTATTATTTATAATTTTTTTTTTTTTTTATAATTACATATATAGGGGGTTGACAAGCAAAATAAAAATAAAACAAAACGGACAAACATAAACAAGGAATACAAATAAAAATATAAAAAATTAAAATAAAAAAATAAAAAATTGAAATTAAATTAAAAACAAAATTAAAAGATAAAATAAAAATAATTGGGAATTGGGGATAGGGGGAAGGAAAGCGGTGCGCCTGAGTGGCATACTATGTTTGGGGACGTGTAGTCCTATCTTCATCACTGATCCAGCACCAGTTGGGATGGGATCGATCTTTTATTGATTTATCTCTTTCACCGATCACCATACTAAAACGCAGCCGATCTGGAAAATTAGAGATATCGTTATCGTGGAGAATTCGTTTATCCCTGGCACCACGGAAAGCGTGGTAAATAATAGGGACTCCACGTTTGTCTTGGATAAGTCCTTTTTTATCCAAGAAAGGGAACGCTTCTGGGGGAACGAACCCATTCTGTAGAATACTCTCCATATACATATCATTGGGATAGAATGCTTCCGCTATAAGATCATTTTCACTGCACATTGCCCTTGTTGTGTGACCACGAATAATCTTAATAATTAAGTTATCTATTCTGTTTAGTCCTGATTTGTCATACAGGACTTTATTGGGATAGTATTTCTTATACTGCGACTCTGGGGTTCTGTACGTTCCGAGGCAGGAACGGAAACACTGCCTCTCGAACACCCGAAACTTCTCCATGTAAAATGGAGATATGTTGTACCATACCGGGCAGCCATACACCAATATTGGTCGGATGAATGCTGAGTATGAAATTATTTTCACCTTGGGGTCCAGCAGACTACTACGGAAGACTCTTCGTGTCATTGCATATGCGTTTTTAGCGGCTGTAAGAGCAGCTGCTGTATACTTATCAAAGTAAAGATATTGATCAAGCCAGATTCCAAGGTATCTGACTACAGTTTTTACTTGTAGTGGAAGATTATTACTTCCCGCAATAGAAAATGTTTTCCAATTCCGTTTTGTGTCCCTTGATGCACTGGACAGTGGCGTTCTGAAAAGGATAGTCTCTGTTTTCTGGAAATTTATTTTTAATTTCCAGTCGTCGCAAAAACTTTTGATTTTGTTGAAATCATCTTGCAGAAATCTGTTGATGACATCAATCTTTTCTCCAGATCTATACACCACAATGTCGTCGGCATACGCAATTGCATGGTTGAGAGAACCCACTGGACCACTAGTGTAAATGTTAAATAAAATGGGAGAATTCACTGCTCCCTGTTGTAGACCGTTTTTGATGTGGAAAGTCTTGTTAGAGATTATATCTTCACATTTCACTACAAATTGTTTACCCATTATCATATCGTAGATAATGTATAATAAATATTTGGGCATACCTAGGTTTGATAACTTATATACAAGCCCTTCTAACCATACGGTGTCGAAAGCCTTTTCAAAGTCAACCAAACAGGCCCCTGTGCATTGTCTCTTCGCCTTGTTCCACTGTATGTCGGAAACAAGTTTTGTCGCAGCATGAACTGTGTCATGTTGCGATCGAAAACCAAATTGGTTGTTCGGGATAATACGATTTTCCTCACACCAGTTAGTCAATGCTTTATTTATAATTTTCTCGAATGCCTTGCTGATGTTCGGAAGCAAACTAATCGAGCGAAGATTGACTGTATTGCTCCTGTCCTTGCCCTTTTTGGGGATGGGATGGACTACTGCAAGATTTCCATTGGGTTGGATAATATGCATTATTTAAAGCGTTATTGAACAAAATAGTGTAAACCTTCACTACTTCAAGAGGTAAATGCTTTAGAACAATGTTTGGAATACTATCTATTCCAGAAGATTTTTTATTCTTAATCGATCTAAGAATGTCCGTCAGTTCATCTTTATGTACAAATATGCTAGTGTTAGATCTCTAACCGGGGAATCCGCTCTATTATTTTCACTAAAGATAGTGAAACTTCGACTTAAGAGACGCCAATTGTTAAGTTCATTGCGTAACGAAATATGTTTTTGGAGAGCCCTATTTTCCAGGTCAAGGTTAGAATGAGCCGATTCGTTCAATCCATACACTGCTTCGAAACAAGTGCCAATTGAGTTCGCCTTTTTTTGCGGATCCTCTACTATTATGAACTCTTCGTTAGAGTTGGCGTGTTCCAGGGTAAGTCCTGCGTTCAGCAGCGTTTGACAATTCTCGGGAGTCCGCGGAACTCGCAGACATGGGATGTCATTATAATCTTTCCTTCGAAAGACTTTATTTATTTGAGGGAACATATTCGGCCCACTAGCTTTAATGGCTTGAATTCTCTTGTTCCAATCTTCATTAATTACTGATCTATATCTGTCACCGATCAGTTTTTGAAGATTTTTAATTAGTGACTTAATTGTATTTATTTCCTGGCTGTTTGGATCGCTGAACTGTCTGTAGAGCAGTTTTAACTTAGAGAGTAGAGTACTCTTTTGCCTATACAGATCGTCGAACGTTGCGTTTCTGTATCGGTTTGTATGGCTCTCGGAGTGAGACACTTTTGGGATAGAACGATTCATTGTATTAGTAACAATGTTGTTCATCGTCGAAAGATAATGATCAATTTCGTCATTATGAAGATTCCTGTCAGTTGGTGGATCTATGCCATTGGAGCATAATTCTGTTTTTATTATCCGATCAAAGCGCGAACAGTGTGCTTTTCCGAAATTAAAAGAATGTATCTGTTTGTACTGCTCAAGTCCATAATGATCGCTATCGTACTCGATTGTACGAAGACAATTTCAAGTAGTTAGATCCGTACCTAATAGTTGTATTCGCTCGTCCAGCAACATTAAATCCAAGAAGGAATTTCCTCTTGGATATGACGGGGTACTTGTAGCGTACAATTCTAGTTTATGTTCGATAGCGTTTGTTTGCCACCAGTCGAACAAACCATGGCCTCTTGTGTTTGTGATAAGGTTACCCCAAGCACTGTGCTTGGAATTGAGATCTCCCACCATAAAGAAATAATTATTTTCCGAGTCTAACTTGAGACTTCGAAGAAGGGTATCAAGTTCATTGATAAACCGTATACACTGTGGCGCTTCGGGAGCATAAGCAGAGATAACATATAGATGCTTTTGACTTTTCAAAGGAATATCTATAACGCAGGCTTCTAGTACCTGGAACTTGTATACATCTCTACTGTAGACGACTTTGTGTTGTAGACCATTTTTAACTAAGACAGCGACCCCGCCCCCTGAGTGGAATATGGACGATCTCGTCTAATTATTTTATAATTTGGGTAGCCCAAATTGTGCCTTTGATTTAGCTTAGTTTCGCTAGCCAAAAGCACATCTGGGCGTTCAGATTCCAGCAGATTCCTGAGATTATCCCTTCTTTCCATGCGGATTAATGAATTAACATTCACAGCAATAATTTTTAGGGTTAATTCAGTCGCAGTGAACGTTGTGATTAGAGTGTGGGTTCGTCTGGAAAGAGGGTCGAATAGATAATGTCCGTTCGATCCACTTGTTCCGTCAGTTTTTTTTTTTCGATCATTCCAAATTTTTTATCAAACGCAGCAAACTGTCCTTGTATGGACAGTAATATTGCTGTTATATCAGTTTGTGCCTCTGGAGCAGGCGTTTTAATGATATTACGTGATTGTTCTAAGATTGGTGTATTTTTTACTCCACCTGCCATATGAGCGTATGCCACTTGGTGCCACGAAGTTGTTGTAAGAGCGAGTTTTCATCTTTTTCTCTTCTTCAACTTGCTTCTTTCTGGCTTCCAACTTTGATTTTAGTTGTTGCTACTTAGGGCAACCTCTAAAGTTAGCAGGATGACCTGAGTTGTTACAGAGGACACAGGATAGTTTACTTCTATCCGGTAGCTGTACTTTGCCCAATGGACATTCTCCAATGATATGTTTGTTTAGGTATTTGACGCATCTGAAATGCATATTGCAATTCGCTGCCACATGGCCGAAGCGTTGACAGCGCATACACTGCAATACGCGATCGCACTTCTTTATTCTCTCCCAACTTATTGTTTGGTGACTAATGTATTTAATATATCTAAGTCCGTCAATTTTACTATTGGGGCTTAGCGACACAATGAAGAAAGGCAACTTACGGTTGCGATTTCTAGAATTTGCTGTAGAAAATGGTTTCACACCTGTAAATTGCAAGGTGTCGTTTTCGAAGCTTTTTAGTTCTTCGAGCACCTCTTAAGGTAAAGGAAGGATCAACTCCTTTGAGGAGCATGGAGACAGTTTTCTCCGATTTAGGGGTGTACGTGTAGTACTCGCTTTTCGATTTCCCTAATGCCGATTTAATTTTGTTATACCCTTCTAAATCCTCACATGTTAAACTTATCTTAAAATCATTTATTCGTTTTGTTTTAAAAGTTTTGCATGTCAACTCACCCAATTTTATGACATCCTTTGTCTCCATGTAGCTGACGTAAATAGGAGGTACTTTCTCCTTTTTTTTGACTGGCACCTGCTGAGATGTTTCGTGCTGTTGATTTGGTTGCTGCTGTTGTTGTTGATGTGATTCCTTCTGTTTAGTTTCCTTATCTAGCCGTGTTTTCTCTGCCTTCGTGGGTTGCTGTTGTCTTTGTTCTTGCTGTTGTTGTTCTAGCATTTTCGTTTTTCGCTCGTTGTGGTTCAGGTTGTTTTTTAGTTTAACAACTTCCTCCATTTGTCTATCCAGTTCTTCATTTTTACGACTAATCTCATGGATGAGTCTGTTGAGGACTTCGATCTGATTACTAGCGTCTGCATTTGTTTCGCTGACATCTAGTTCTTTGAATTGGTTTCCAGCCCCTGAGTACTGGGCGCCATGGGTGTTGTCTTCGTCATTGCTGGTGACAATCGACGTGTCTGTATTTTTATTTTCACTTGTTCTAAGGCGTTTAGTCTTTAGGTTTAGGTCCGTATTTTGCCTTCTCCGATTTACCATTTTGGCATCCATTTGTTTTACAATACTTCCAGCTCACGTCTTAGACGGAATATGCACAGAAGAAATCGGCAATGGTTTAGACATCCCTTTTCCCAAAAAATGGTTAAGGGGAAATTCGAAACATTCTTTTTTTTCATAATTACATTTTTTTAAGGTAATAGAAATATTCTCCTAAAAATTTATTTAAAAAAAAATGAAAAAGTTATTGGCATTTTAGTGCGCACACTTTACTATAATTCATTGACGGTATTTACACGCGTATAATATTGAAATATATATGCTGGTGAAAATTTTTGCAAACACAATGAAAAAACATTGCTTATGACCACAAAGCTCGCTTGGATCCGAATATCTAACCCAAAATAAAACAAAGTTACACAGATCTTACTGACAATGGCCTATTGAAAATATGTATTGGGAAAAACACCCAAAATTATTTTTTCTCGGAACTATGTGTTTCGACATGGTTTCGCGTGTATCTCAAAGAGCATTTGAGGTATCGACATAAGTCAAGGTGCATATTATTCCTCGATACCGTCATTTTGACAGGAACTAGCATATTTTGGTTCTGTTATATATTTTCAAAATGGCGGTTGTTTACGGTCGAGAAGAAACGGTGATTTGACGACTTTTTCAAAATGCGATTGATCTCTGGTTTTTTATTTTTTTTCTTAGGTCCTAGTTAATTTCATAACTATATTCATGGTTTTTTGATTTTAATTCATTGGGGATTACAAAACGCGGGGAACCATTAAGGTGGGGAAATCTCGAGATGTCATTCAACAATCTATTTTCAACTCATATTTGAATTAAAAAACCTTTTTTTTGTAATCGCAAGACGTAGAAATACTTATTTGTATAAGAAAAGGTCGATTTTTGATGTTTTTATGGTGAATCTCCCCTTAAGCACCTGGGCAAACTAATAATGAAGTTCGTCCAAGAAAAACCCGACGAAGACTGGAACACCAAACTTAGGTCTTTTGATAAATCATCTAAACCATTTTGGAATATAGTGAGTTATAAAAAAATAAAAATAGGAAAATTCGTGCCTTGAAATCAAGGACAACATATACCACATGGATGTTGATAAAGTCGGTGGTGGCTCTACCAGATACACACACAGTGCACACGCAAATAGTGAAGAACACAAAAGAAAATCGAATAAGTAAAATATAATCGAATAATAAACATAGCAATTCCACATCAGTTGAGCGTACATGAGTTTAGAAATCGAATTCGTAGAGGCGGTAGTAACCTGATGTGTTAAACATTGGTTCAATATTTTAGTAATCCTAACCGTCATAGCGTTGGTTCGAATCAACGTTCTTCCCTATCGTCGCCAACGCTATAAGCCAATATTCTGTGTCAGAATTTTTCGCAAAACTATTCTCTTGCGCAACAACCAGGAGACATAAATACTGACCGTGTTGTTCGTAGCTCGGTATATATATTAAATGCCACATCAACTGAACCACCAGGAAGTGCTTTTGTGAATAAGGCTGACATTAAAACACTGGTACAAAGAAAATTGGTGGTGTAGATGGCATCAAAAATATTTTTCTAAAGAAATTACCCAAAAATGGTTTGGTACCAAAGTTCTAACGTTAATGCTTTTATAAAAATGCAACTGGAAAGGCGCAAATATGGTACCCATTCGTATAGCGGGCAAACCTGTTAACTTACCAAATAGTTACAGACCTATAAGTCTACTGAGTAGCTCAAGCAAACTTTATGAAAATGTATTGAAAAGCAAGATGTTGAAAATTATTGTTGAACTAGGCATTCAAATGAATAATTTGGGTTCAGACGCTATCATAGTGCTAGCCATTAAATTTTAAGGATTTGTAATAGTATCAAGGGCTCCGCGATAGTATAGTGGTTAGTATACCCGCCTGTCACGTGGGAGACCGGGGTTCGATTCCCCGTCGGGGAGCCCCTGGCGCAAGACTAATGACCTTGCCCAAAAAAAAAAAACAAATCATTATGGAAAATTTTACAAGCCTCAGGACTTGCTAAATAAGGCCAAGACCGGTTCCATGGGGCCATTGGCAAGTCAACCGGAATGATACTTCTGGTTATTGAAAAACCTACTGTGTGACACAATGGTCTTTTATTTAAAATGATCTCAGCCCTGTGAGTAGGGCGTTAGAATATACTCACAGCTAGGCCAGATTGTCGTAAGAGGCGACTAAAGGCCGACTGGTAGCCGGGGTCCCAACGCCCTGTGCGCCCGGTGAAATACCACCCCATCAAGCTATAGGCTCCGTGAAATGGTCGGGAGAAATCCCTGGCCATCTTTCGGAGCTTGGCTGATGGACCGGTTCGAGAAAAGGTTGGTTAGGTGGTAGTCGGTCCCAAGGTGAGATACCAGTGTAGTGTGACAACACATACATGAAATGACCACAAACAATAAACTCAAATGAATCGATTGCCCTTGTCACAGTTTGCACTTCTCAAGTAACCAGCATTCGTTGTTTACAACCAAGTTCAAGGTCAACTCATTTCATTGAGTAAAACAAACGAATTGCTTCAGTTACGATTTGAAGGAATCAGATGACAATCGTTTGCGAATTTGTCATTGGCAAAGTGATTCAAGAATTAATTGGGTCAACTTATGTTATTGTTCTTTCGCTATGCGGTGATATGATATTAAGTAGCATAATAAGCAAAATTGTATGAGTGATGTTCTACTTAATTATTTTATAGCTTGTAAGCAGAAATTGTATGAGTAAATGAGGAAATGTGTAAATAATTGAATGATTGATTGGGAGTATAAATACCCCAATATTTTTGAAATAAAGTTAATCAAAAACCAATCGGCTTTGATTCATTAACTGTGGCGCTCTACGCCATCATATTTCAGCGAGCTGCGCTTTGTACAGCACCGATAGGAAAATAGAATATTTAGTCAAGTTGTCTTGCTAGATTGAACATTTAGACACAACCCCCCAAAACTTAAAACATTACATGGCGATCCTGCCATGTCCCCTGTAACTTCAAATAACATTACATGGCAATCCTGCCATCATTCATTACACCAGCCCGTCACGCTGTACATTCCGCGATATCGCCGAGAGAAATCTTCGACGGTGTTTCGGATGTGTGGGTGATGGCCCGGACTAACACGGGGATAAGTCATGATGGTACGTTCTGATATAAAGAATTCCGGAGGCAAACTAGTCTCCCATTCGGATCTCCGGGGGGGACTATGTCAGGGGGAACATCATGCATCATGATAAATAATGGAGCTTTAAGAGGTTCGTCATCGTATAACCGGGCTCGCTCTCGAGGCTCGGCCCACGCACGACTGGTGACGGCATTTTGTAACATCAGGGGCATCGGTTTCACCAATACCAATGTAAACGCCGTCCACCAATATTTACAAACAACGAAACCTGATTTCCTTGCCCCAACTGAGACCCAGGTCGATTCGTCAATTGATTCGACATATCTTCGTTGCTCAGGATACGACTTACATTCTAGATTCCGTTTTAAGGGCGGAGTCTGCGTCTTCGCGCGGTCCAATCTGGCTTGCCAGAGGATGCAGGCGTTGGAACCCAATAATATGGACATCATATGGTTGAGGGTCGTACTGAGGAATTCTGTTAAATTTCTTTGTTGTCTTTACCGCTCCCCGAATGACGATCGACCGGCGACATTTTTCGAACATCTTTCATATACCGTCGACTGGATACAGATCAACCACCCAGCTTTTGAAATTGTTGTCCTTGGTGATTTTAATGTGCACAATTCCGGCTGGTTGTTACATTCTAACAGAACCGACGAGGCTGGGAGGCTGGCGGAGATGTTTGCTGTAAGCCACAACTTGACTCAACTCGTGGGGGAGCCAACGCGAGTGCCGGATGCCCGGGGCGATTATGCGAACACCCTGGATCTGTTTTTGGCATCCGAACCGAGTATTTATACCGTAGAGGTTGCTGCGCCACTGGGAAACTCAGATCACTGCTTGGTATCTGTCGCGCAACACTTGCATACCAAGCAAGCAACTGGCCTAGGCAGCTTCGCCATGTATGGAAGTATGGGGCCGCTAACTGGGACGATTTGCGAGACTTCTTCGCATCCTTTCCGTGGTCCGAGGTGTGCTTCGAAAACTCTGATGTTAACGCATGCGCGGAGTCTGTATCAGAGATTATTCTTCTGGGGATGGAGATGTATATTCCACATTCCATCAAACGAAGTTCGTCTGATAAACCTTGGTTTGACAAAAAGTGCGAGCTGATTACAGCGGCAAAAAATAGAGCTTTTAAGCAATGGCACTCCAATCCCACCGATGTTAACAAAACGAATTTTGTCAGAATCAGAAACGCGTGCAACCAGGCGATTGATACCGCGAAGAAGGCTCACAACGACAGGGTGATCAATAAGCTCCTTCGGTGCCCCACTGTCTCGCGCTCATTCTGGTCAATGGCAAAAGCTGTCAGTGGTAACTTTGCATCCTCTTCTTTCCCTCCGTTGGTGACAGACAGCGGGACGTTAGTCACGAATCCAAAGGATAAAGCTAATGTGTTCGCGAATTTATTTTCCGCGAATTCAAACCTCTATCCTGCCCTTTTGGACCCACCTGGGATCTCGCCGGTACAGTCTTCCATGCGGGATGTGATATTTCGTCCGCGCACTATTCAACGCATTCTACGTGAACTGGCTTGTAGGAAGGCAACCGGCCCGGACGGAATACCAGCAATAGACCTTAAGAACTGTGCTCCAGAACTATCGCCGGTTCTTGGCAGACTCTTCCGCTTATCTTATGCACGGAGGACCTTTTCTGCCTGCTGGAAAATCGCTCGAGTTCAGCCAATCCCAAAGACGGGAAAAAAGTGTCTCCCACAAAATTACCGTCCGATACCATTACTGTCTATTTTATCTAAGGTGAGTGAAAAAGTCATCAATACAGAGTTGGTTAAGTATTTGGAGTGTAACGGACTCCTGAATGATCGTCAATACGGATTCCGTAGCAGGCGGTCCACAGGAGACCTTTTGACAATTATAACCGATATATGGACATCTGCGATTGAACGGTATGGTGAGTCAAGGGCTGTCGCATTGGATATTTCCAAGGCTTTTGACCGCGTCTGGCACGGGGCATTGCTGAGCAAACTTCGTTCATATGGACTTTCCCAACAGCTTTGCGACTGGATGAGGAGCTTCCTCGAGAAACGATCGATACGGGTTGTTGTGGACGGCGAGTGTTCGGATCTGTATCCTGTTAATTCGGCGGTGCCCCAAGGTTCTATTTTGGCTCCAACCTTGTTCTTGCTTCACATAAATGATTTGTTGGAGACAACGGATAACAAAGTGTTCAGTTTTGCGGATGATAGTACGCTTGTTTCCTTCTTTTCGAGTGATCGGCCGATTAGTGCATCTGCGTCACACCAGCTGAGATGTAGACAGATTGATTCTCTGAATCCGGATCTGGATAAAGTCCTGCAGTGGAGAAAGGCCAATCTTGTCGACTTCAATGCAGCGAAGACCCAGTATACAACATTCACAAAGAAAACTGGATCATCGGTTCCACAGCTGATGATGGATGGCCGGGCCCTCAAGGCTGGGGAAAGTTTGAAATTGCTCGGCGTCACGGTCTGTGGGAATGTATCATGGCATAAACACGTGTCGAACATCGCCAGGTCAGCCTCAGGAAAACTGAGTTATCTTTTTAGAGCCAAGAAATATTTTACCCCGGCCCAACTTCTTCTCCTATATAAATCCCAAATTAGACCCGCGCTCGAATATTGCTCTCATGTTTGGAGCTCGGCTCCTAAACATACCCTCGACCTACTTGAGAGCATACAGAGACGAGCTATCCGCCTGATCGGGGACTCGGCGCTGACGTCGGGACTGCAGTCGCTATCACATCGAAGGCGCGTAGCCGACCTCTGTCTGTTTTACAGATATTATCACGGGTGCTGTTCTTCGGAGATTCGTGGTATTGTTCCGCGCAATTCGGCTTATATGCGCTCCACAAGACAATCTGACGGATCGCACCCGTTTGTGGTTCATCTCCCGACGGCGCGAACATCCCTACATCGGAACTCCCTTCCCACGCGAGTGTTCCCGGAACGTTACAACCTGCAGCTGTTCAAAAAGAACTGCAACAGTTATTTGATAGCATCTCGGGGCGCCCACTCGACGCTATTGGTTCGCCTCTCCCGAGAGAAGTGTAATAAAAAAAGAAAAAAAACAAAAGATCCAACTTAATTTTACATTTCTTTGTAAAATTGTTCAACGTTTTTTGACAGATCATTGTTACAAAGTTTATGTTAATAATATCTCTTCATTAGTATTAAATGTTCCACCAGGTGTTCGTCAAGGATCTGTCCTTGGGCCAATTTTATATTGTATATTTCTCATATTCCCAAACTAGCCCTATATGCTGATGATTCCGCAATAATTTCGTCGCACGGGTGTTAAGTACCTAATTGACGACCTAATTGGAAAATTTAATTTCAAGACAAGAATCAAAATGCAATTTAATAATATTAAATGTAATGTACTCAGATGACATTTTTGTAAAGTATAGTTGGGTGACATCGTGTAAGGCTTAACTAAAATATAAGACCCAAAATGTAACCATTCTGAAAGAGAGGCCCTAGGAATAACCTTTGAAATTGCAAAAGATATAATAGAACAAATCGATGCACATGTGACCCAAAGCGGACATTTCGAACGGTGTTAAATAAAATCTTGAAATAAATGAAGTTTGCATTTATTTTTCCCCAAACAAAAATATGGCAAAGCAACAAAAGTGGGTTTTTTTTAAATGAACGCAAAGCGTCCAAGAGACTCAAGAACCTTTAAAACCGTAAGTAACAGCCTGGTTTAGAACACAACCATAATCACTTTCAAACATCCATGTGAAACATCTTTCTTGACTTCCGATAGCATTGTTCCTTGCCAATCGCCACACCTATCTGCGTCTCAAGGTGAAGTACACATTGCACAGGCCGAACCAAGACCACATTATGACTCACAACGCATAATCATCGAAGGAAGTACGTCATATATCTCCATATTGACTGAGTTGTATGCATTAGTTTGACGAAACTGCACACTCCTATGACTCAGCGGGTTTCGAAAAATTCCCGATTCTATGAGATGTCCAGTCCAGAGTTTTGAGATAGTCGTTCCCCTATCTACATTCCCCTGATCGCTGACGGCGATATCTTCTAAAACAGCCCGACGTACTTTAACTCTTGTTTGGTGGATATCCCAGATTTGAGATGGGTAGCGGACGGAGGCCCAAAGTCCATTGTGTCTATCTGGGTTTAGCGGTGCAATCAATGATGATGGGATTTTGTGGCTTCCCTTGTGCTCTGAATTTGTCGCTATTCAAGTTAATCTTTGGAGTTCGCATTATCAGGATACAAGACGTTCTTTCTTATCTTTTGTCTGAAAATGTGGCTGTCACCAAGGCACAGCTGTCTTTCCAAGGGACGTACTGTGTTTATGATGCTTGGCTGCTAAACAACCAAAAGTAGGTGCAACGATTTGTTATCGCTTAATTATTTTCTTTTGTTCTAAATACATTTTCCAGATACTTAATTATGGGTGTGTTGGAGTTGTGTGTGCATCTGTGTTGTTCGTGTTTTGGCTGCTGTTTTTAACTCGAGTACACTTTTGTGTCGGACACATTTTAGCAGAGTGGCACTGATAAGTGGCAACTGCGGCAAGACTACATTTGGGACAATTTTGTAATTGGAAATTGCATTTGGCTTTGATGCGATCCGAGAGAATTGGAAGCGTGTATTTGTGGTTCACAATAATATAGTGGTTAGTATCCCCGCCTGTCACGCGGGAGACCGAGGTTCGTTTCCCCGTCGGGGAGCCTCTGGCGCAAGACTAATGACCTTGCCCGGAAAAACGAATTATCATGGAAAATCTAACAAACCTCATGACTTGCTAAATAAGGCCAAGACCGGTTCCCGGTTGTAGTGCCGATGATGATGATGATTTGTGGTTCACATAAGGGGGTGTTAGTGCGGTTTATGATTTTGATGACATTGATGGTAACGCAGTGAGGCAGGAGATATTAGAAGTATCCGCAATTTACATTGAAAAACTTCGTTTTTGTCATATGAGATTATCATATGACATAGCATCCTTCGATAATTGTAGGTCGCTAATAATGAATATCCTCTGGCGCAAGACTAATGACCTTGCCCGGAAAAAACAAATCATAATGGAAAATTTAACAAGCCTGAGGACTTGCTAAATAAGGCCAAGACCGCTTCCCGGTTGTAGTGCCGATGATGATGATGATGAATAATGAATATCCTATAAAAATGTATAGTCCGGTAGAGCCTCATACCCTCAATTCTTATGTTGCGCCTGAGTTTTGATAAATTCAACTTCTCCATCTATTTGCAATGAATAGATTCTACAGTACTGTGGACAAAAGATTCTACACTACAGTGGACGAAAAGGCAGTATTTTATATAAATCACATCTTTTTTCTAGATCTATTCATTACCTTTATGTGTAATCCGAAATGGATAGAAACTGTTCAAATGCTGCTTCCCGGACAAACACCAAGTGATCGGCACGACTTCACCGCACCTGTCTTCAAGCAAAAAATTTGGTCGTTGATGAACGACATTGTTAGGCAACGCGTCCTTGGTGATACTCGATGCTGGATATATTCAATCGAATGGCAAAAGAGGCTTGCCACATGCACACATTCTTATTTGGTTAGTCAAAAGAATTTGACCAGACCAAATAGATGATATCATATGTGCCGACATTCCTGACCCCGAAACCGATCCAGACCTATATGATGTTGTAATTACGAATATAATTCATAGGCCGTTTTGGAGCCATCAACTCCCAATCACCGCGCAGGGTCGACGGCAAGTGTCCAAACGTTCTCCACGAAAATTGACGGGGAAAACCATCACTGGCAATGATGGTTATCCATTGTATCGGCGTCGACAACCCGATGATAACGGTCGAATTGTCAATATGAAAGGGCAAGGAAACGATTTCCTGATCGACAACAGTTGAATTGTTCCATATTCGCCACTTCTTGCCAAAACATTAAAGACACCTTGGAACGTTGAGTATTGCAATTCGGTGAAATCCATCAAATACATCTGCAATTATGTCACGAAAGGCACCGATATGGCGGTTTTTGGATACCAAACCTCCAATACCAACGATGAAATTACGCACTATCAAGTTGGTCGATATGTGAACTGCAATGAGGCGATTTGACGTATACACTCATTCCCTATTCACGAATGTCTTCCCACTGTTGTACATTTCGCGGTGCATCTAGGGAATGGTCAACGAGTATATTTCTCCGCGTTGAATGGTGCTCATGGTGCTCAACGTGCTGAAGCACCTCCAGCGACAACTTTGACCAGCTTTGTTTGCGATTTGCCAAAGCGATCCGTGTGCACGAACGTTGCTTCATGGTTGCTTTACTCCTTATTACACTTGGAACGCTTCATCAAAGAAATTTCAACGTCGGAAGCAAGGCGATTCCTGGTCATCCGGATGTGCATTCTACTAATACTCTTGGTCGTATTTACACGGTTCTTCCGAAAAAGTCCAAACCTTGGTTTGACGACGAGTGCAGGGGGACGATCGAAGAACGTAAACGCATTAGAATGATCCACTTAGAAAGATTGATGAAGTCAACGCAGAAAGATACGCGACAATTCGGAAAAGGACAATGAGACTTTTCAAACGCAAAAAACATGAATGAGAGAAGACTCGAATCGAAAAAATCCTAGAAAATGCCAGAGCAAAGAATATCAGAGGTATGTATGCCGGCATAAATTTAATTAGAAATGGCCACCAAGGGAGAGCCCAAATAATCCGAGACACAAACGGCTGTCTGGTCACAGAAACAAAAAATATCGTGGTAAGATGGAAGCAGTACTTTGAAAACCTGCTCAATGTGCGCACCCAACAACCACAAATAAACGCACCAGACGTACATACAGCCGAGCCTTAAACCCCAGAGCCATCTTTCGACGAAGTTGTTAACGCAATAAATCGATTGAAAAACAACTAGGCTCCCGGAGTCGACTGCATACCGGCAGAGCTTGTGAAGCATGGAGGAGAGGCAACCGCTCGAAAAATCCGCCAACTCATCAAAACAATATGGGATAAGGAAGTCATTCCGGAGAATGGAAAACCTCAATAGTCGTCCCCATTTTCAATAAAGGCGACAGATCTGACTGCGAAAACTACAGACGAATATCACTGCTCCCAACCACATACAAAATACTAACAAATGTCATAACGGCGAGAATCACACCGTACCCAGAAGAAATACTGGGAGACTACCAGTGCGGATTCCGCAGGAACCAGTCAACAAACAACCAAATGTTCACAGCAAGGCAACTGCTGGAAAAGATGTGGGAATACGGAGAGACGGTTCAACAACTTTTCGTCGACTTCAAAAATGCCTACGACTCAGTCGCAAGGCAAAGACACTACCATATTCTAGTTGAGCTGGGAATCCCGAAAAAATACAATGCCCTTATTCAAATCTGCATGAACGATAATAAGGTCAAGTTGGAATAGAAGACCACCTCTCAGAACCATTTGAAATCCGGGACGGACTAAAACAGGGCGATGGCCTCTCACCACGTCTCATTGTGCTCGAGTATGTCATCAGAAAGGTACAAGACGACAACATGGCCGGATCATCCCAGAATGAGGTCACACAAGTGTTCGCATATGCGGATGACATCGCCGTTTTGGGCGACAATAAAGAAACTGTAAGTAAAAACAGTGAAATCATCATGCAAGTGGCAGAAGAAGTGGGCCTAGAAATAAAGAAAACAAAACAAAATACATGATTATGGCGAGAGCAGGTGAACCTCAGGGAACACATATCAGAAGCAGAGACTTGAAAAAGTTAAAGAATTTAAATATCTGGGAACGATACTGACGAGCAGTAACGAAATGTCGAAGGATGTTAACAAAAGACCACACTCCGGCAACGCCACTTGGCACACAGTCAGTAAACTGCTGAAATCCAAACTGCTATCACGTAATATATAGTTCCGGGTCTATAGAACCATAATCATGTCGATTGTTCTTTACGGATGCGAAACATGGACTCACAAAATGGGAAGAAAACAAATTCCGCGTATTCGAGAATAAAGTTTTAAGGGGTATCTTTAGCGGTAAATATGACAAGGAGACAGGACAATGGAGGAAACTCTACAACCACGAATTGGAAGAGCTATACTGCAAAACCATAATAGTGAGAGTAATCAAGTCACGAAGATTGAGATGCGCCGGACACGCGGCGCTAATGGGCAACGATAGACCGTGCATAGAATTCTTGACGGTAATCCAACGGGAAAAAGACCGACAGGGCGGCCGCGACGGAGATGGAGGGACAATATTACGTTCGACTTTGAGGAGATCGGATCAGATGGCCAAGCGTGGAAGGCGAGTGCACAGGACAGGGAACGATGGGGGAGTCGAGTCGAAGAGGTGATGAACTTCCGGGTTCCTACAGGCCAATAAATAGTAGTAGTTGAAGAAAGATGAATGCTTGTATTTGCGGTGGTTGCTGGTGAATGTTTGTGGGCCAACATCATTTGAATCTCTACGAACTGTTAATGGTATAGTGTGTCCAACATTGCTGCATATCAAGAGCTCAATTGGTTTGAAAACGATACTCATAAGGACAGAAGCTGATACGCAATATGACTTCGTATGTGTGTGGTTAGAGCACGATGTTTTTTTTTTAATGAATTGTGTTGGAAATCCTTATTTGTATTTGTACGTAATATAAACATCAAATTTTTATGTAGGTTTTTTTTTTGAAAATTGACACGGTCGAGTTTTGTGCTTTCAATTTTGGTTCGAACATGGAGAATTTTGTAGAACATTTTTTGCCATATTTTACTTAATTACTGAAAATAAGGGAAGAAAGCAACTGAAGCTAGAGAAAATCGGTGTAAATTTTACGGCTAATATGTTACCGAAAAACCCCAGTGCCAAAACTGGTTCGGCCGATTTCGTAGTGGAACATTTTTAACTAAACACACACATTGCTCTGGGAGGACTCCCGTGATTGACAACGATAAAATTAAAGCATTGATGAAAGCAAATAAGCATTCAACACGGCTGGAATTTCATACAGTGTCCACTGTAAAGTGTCGAAGTATTCATGAAGTTTGGAAATCGTTTGCCTTCATAAAAAAATGCTATAAGTGCCTACCAGATGATATGAAAGAAATTCATTTGACGAACCATGTGAACATCTGTGATCAACTCATCAAACGCAAAGAAAGCGATACATTTTTAAAACGGTTGAATCACGACCGATGAAATGGATGGTCTGCAATAATATCAGTTGAAAAAGAAGTTGAAGTAGACGAGGTGAAGCACGACGACTGTCAAACTGGAGTAATTACAAGGGGCCAGTCTTCTATGACCTGTTTCCAAAGAACAAAATGATTAATTCTGATGTCTACTGCGAGCAGCTACAAAAGTTAAGTAATGCCATCGCGCAGAAACAGAGGGATGGGAGCGAACATACAGGGCAAAATCATTGATTGCTTTCAAACCGGCGAAGGCCAGCACGATCATTGTCCCCGTTCAATCCAAGTTGACATGCAATCTTCAGGTGACACCCCTGGATAGCTACTTTAGCACCCGCCAAGTAGTGAACCAATGCATGCAGCGACATCCCGAGAAAGATTGGCGCCAGGCAAATAACCATGCCCGTAAAAACGAATTATTATGGCAAATTTAACAAGATTCGGATATGGACCGGATACACGACGACGACCATGGAAACGAAAATGGCTAAACGATTTAAGAATCTTCTCATGGAACGTCCGCTCACTATACAGAGCTCGAGCTGCACAGCAGCCAGCCGATGCCCTGTCGGAATATAAGGCTGACATAACAGTATTACAAGAAATAAGATGGACGGGGAGTGGTGTTATTCAATGAAAAGAGTATGACATTTATTATAGTTGTCATGCAAAACACCATGTGCTCGGGGTAGGCTTTCTAGTCAGCCAAAAACTGAAGCCTGCCATCATCGGCTTTAATGCAATAAACGAAAGGCTATGCACTCTTCGCGCGTGAGGCAAGTTTAAGAACATAAGCCTCATAAACGTTCACGGACCTACAGAGGAGTCCGGAAAGGAAGAATACTACGAGAACGTCGAACCGGCCCTCAATGCCTGCCCAAGATACGATGTGAAAATCGTTCTTGGTGATTTGAATGCCAAAATAGGTCGGGAGTCGGTTTTCCGGCACTACGAAGGTTCCCATAGTTTGCATGAGAACAACAATGACAATGGACTACGAGTCATCGAACTGACAGCATCGAAAAACTTGGTCGTTGCAAGTATCAGGTTTCTGCATAAAGATATCCACAAAGCAACCTGGGTATCACCTGATGGAGCCACTCGCAACCAAATTGAACACGTGTTGATAGATCACCGCCACACCTCGAGCCTGATGACGGTACGAACGTACCGAGGTGCCAATGTCGATTCGGATCGTTATCTTGTTGGTATAGTTTTCCGAGCTTGAATTGCCTTACGAAGACATGTATTGCATGCGTGGATCAGGTTCGAATCAACACGGCTGCCTTACACAATGAGAATACCAGTAACACCTTTGGTCATGCGTGAAGCCTCGCCCTCGAAGAGCTCGACGGACTCCATCTTAGGCAGTAGTCGTAGAGATCGGAGCGACTGGTTTGATGATGAGTGCAAACTATCTACTGAACGTAAGAATGCTGCATACCGGACAATGCAGCAGTCTCATAGGACGCGGGTGCGCGAGGAGAAATACAAAGAGCTCAGATCTGAAAAAAGGCTTCACAGACAAAAGAAAAGAGCCTGGGAAATAAACCTTGTCTGTGAAATAGAGAAAAGTACAGAGCGAGGTCCGCACCAGGCGCGGAACTTCTACCAAATAATCCGCAGTATGAGGCGGTACACACCACGCTGCACTTACTGCAAGGATAAAGATGGTAATCTGATCACCGATCCTGAAGGCATTCTGGAGAGATGGGAAGTGCACTTCAATGAATTGCTAAATGGTCAGCTCACAGAAGTATTGGAGGCTCCACCAATGCGAGATCAAGACCAAATGCTGCCGCCACCAACCATTGAGGAAACATTAAAAGCCATTAGACAGCTCAAATCAAATAAAGCCCCGCAGCTGATGGCATACTGAGCTGAGCTGATTGAACAAGGAGGGACAGCGTTACATCACGCAATTCATGAGATCGTGGTGCACATATGGGAGCAAGAGGGGATGCCGGAAGATTGGCGTCGTGGTATAATTTGCCCCGTACATAAGAAGGGAGATATCACACTGTGCAGCAAGTATGGGGGTATAACATTGCTGAGTACCGCCTATAAGATACTCTCCACTACCCTGTAAGATCGAATAGCCCCATACGCTAAAGCCATCATTGGTATATATCAATGTGGGTTCATCCCAGGAAAATCAGCGAATGATCAGATATTCGCCCCTAGGCGGGCGATGGAAAAATGTCTGGAATTTAAGATTTCAGTATATCACCTATTTATAGACTTTAAGGTCGCCTACGACAGCATAGCCAGGGTAGAACTATATAATGCCATGAGAGAGCGGGATTGCTGTCCAAACCAATAAACATCTTTAACGGACTCCGACAGGGGGGCGGTCTGGCCTGCCTCCTCTTCAATCTGGCGTTAGAGAAAGCAAGCCGTGACTCTGGCGTCACAACTAGAGGGACTGTTATCACCAAGTCCAGCCAGATACTTGCCTACGCAGATGACATCGACATCATCGGTAGTACCAAATCGGCTGTACAGAACTCCTTCACCCAGATCGAGCAGGCAGCACAAAAACTGAGACTGCACATTAATGAGGGGAAAACTAAGTACATGGTGGCAACTTCTGCGAAGAGAAGACCGAACGTTGGTCAAACTATCAGGGTAGTGGAGCACGAATTTGAAGTAGTGCAACCCTTTAACTACTTTGAGTTAATAGTATCAGCCGATAACAATATGGAAGAAGAAATACACGAACGGCTGATCAAATCCATCAAAGCCTACTATGGTCTATCAAGGCTCTTTAAATCCCTAAATTTATCCAGAACATCCAAGCTACTACTGTACAAGACCATGGTCTTACCAATACTCATGTATTGATCCGAAACCTGGGTGCTCAATAAAAGACATTCTGAATTCTTAGCTGCGTTCGAGAGGAAGGTCTTAGGGAGAATTGTTGGCCCCATATGTGAGAGAGGACGATTCCGGAGACGGTACAACCATGAGTTGTACGCAATCTACCTTGAAGCTAATGTTGTCAGAAAAATCCAGCTCGGTGGACTCCGGTGGGCGGGACACCTAGCTCCGTTGAGTGTAGAGGAGCCTGCCCGGAAAGTCCTTTGTGGCAGTATGTATGGAAGGCGACAACGCGGCAGACCTTGTCTGCGATGGAGGGATGGCGTAGACCAGGACGCCCAGAGCCTGGGAGTGCCAAACTGGATGACATCGGCTCGAATTCGGCACCGCTGGAGAGACTTGCTAAATTAGGCCAAGACCGGATCCCGGTTGTAGTGCCGATGATGATGATCGCGCAGAAACGTCTTGAGCTGATCAATCATAAGAGTGTGAGATTTTACCACGATAATACGACACAGCACACAAGTTTTGTCACTCGGCAAAAATTGTTGCACCTTGGTTGGTGTAGGTTGCTACATCCACCGTTTAGTCCAGAGCTTGCGCCTTCAGACTTCCATTTATTTCGGTCCTTACAAAACTCCTTGAATGTTAAAACGTTCGCTTCTGAAGACCTCATCAAACAACACCTTGGTAAGAATTGCGTGGAGCAAGATGAGGAGTTTTATGAAAGGAGAACGAAGTTGCCCGAGTAATGGCAGAAGGTTATCGAACCAAACAGCCAATGCATTTTTGATGAAAGTTCATTACGTATATTAAATAAATGAATTTGAAAAGCAAATAAAACAACGCAATGTCTTTTTGAATAACTCAATATCAATAACCTTGAAGCTAGTAGAGGCTATCCGTAGTAAGCACATATGGAGGGTGAGTGGATTCAGCATACTGGTCTCCAACATTCTCATACAGCTTATTTTTAATACTCCGCCTATTAGCTTCACACATTTCGGAATACAAATTTCTACGCCAGTCTTGGATGTTTTTTCATATTCCCACAAACACAACAGAGACCTTGGAATGAATTATGAAGCCCTTCTATCGTTCTTAAGATCCTGGAACTCGCTTTCTAACTCACTTGGTCCTGTGACCGAGAAATATATGGTAAGTTGCTCGCCGGAACAACTTCTTATTTAAAGTGTTACGTGCCACTTTGATAGTAGCTGTTTTTAGAACAGAATGACATAATGTCCTTTTGTTGTATTTCACGAGGAGAGAAGAAAGAAATAGAGCAATTTACGGTATAAGTATCCTAGGCACGCAATAGGAAGTTATTTAAGCTTTTTGTTATTCATACCACAAAATACGAGGGTTCCAGTTCGTTTGTTTTCATATCTACGTCAAAAAGCAGCATAAATATCGACTTGGGATGGTCCACTGAAATCTACTATTTCACTTTTGTGCCTAAATGAGCCTGACTCCCAGTGTGACACCCACAGCGCCTGCCTGCATTTTAATTTGCATTACATTTCATCCTGAACCGTATTCACCTCGGAATTGCAGATAAGACCACCCACAACCTTGTCGTATGGCATGTGACTTCATATTTACTGCTGAACAAGTTTTCCTTCGTAGAAGGACTAATTATATTCCTGGTGCTTTCGTTTGTATAAAATTGCCAGAGAAGGCCGACGTGGCAAAATGACATTGAGGAGATGGGTTTTAGCTTACTTTGCACGAAACAATAAAAAAAAGTGAAAGAAAAGCATTTTCAATTTTCCTCTTCTACAGGACTCGGTAATAATTCCCACTTGAAAACTCATATCGTTTCAACGATGGCTCTTAACCTTTCACTAGATATCAGGATAGCGTATCGCTGCAGGGAAGGCGACCAACCAAATCAGAAGGGGTCTCCAAGCCACCACCCCTAATCATCAGGTACGGCAGTGCTACTATTATCAGTATCATATGTCAAAAAGACCACACAAGCTCACATGTGATAATAGCAGGGGTGATATCCTTCAAATACGCCTTCAGAACGAGGTCGAGAAATAAATTTTTAAATTCCAATACACTACACTGTTACACGTGCCACGAATCCGCTGGTGGTCGTCAGGAGAGGGCGGCTGTCGTCGTTGAATTGCACTGGAATAATGTGTTTCAAAACCTGTGCGTACACATTGCACGTCAAAGGATAAAAATAAAGGAAAAAATTGAACGCGAGAGAAATAATATGTATTCAGGTCAACCATGTACAAATGAGGATACTCTCGATGCTGTGGCATCGCTCTCGCCGGCGAAGGTGTGGTGAACGGGGTCGAGTGGAGCAATAGCGGTTACATTTTTCAACCTATCTAATCTTTCTAAGAGCCCTCGGCTTAGTCCTTGCCGTCCTGCCCCGCTTTGTAACTCATTAACAATAATCGCCACGTTAAACAAAACCGGGATTCTCAGCTCGGGGCATCGGTGATTTGTTTTTTCTACTTTTCGTTCCTCAAAGTCAGAAGAGGACTAAATAATAATAAAATAAAAAAAAGGAAAAAAACAACAACAAAGGTTTCTTTTGTGCAAATGGGTTGGGTAACCAGGACAATGGCAAGGATAACGATGATGACGTTGGGGTTGAGATACTGGCAGTGATGACGACTATGGTGGTACTAACAATCGGCGTTGCAGCACTTGCGTCACATAAAACCCTTGCGCCCGGCATTTATATTTTATAACCATACCCTTTATATGCCTGTATATATGACGTAGGGGACGACTGGGAAGCGAACGAATAAACAGAATAGGGGAGTGGGAGCCATAAACAAGTTACTTGGGCATTGCAAAATTTTATGTTTTAGAGGTCATGCTGGACGTGGCTTCTGCTGCGGAAGCCGGTCGTGCTTTAGAGGTTTAAATTGATAAAGTTATACCCCCTGTATTTGCATTTCTGGGTGTGTTGAAATAAAATGAACAACAGGAGAGAGGTAAAATGTACAAAACTAAAAAACTAAAAAATCCTCAAGCTCAGTAAGTTTGAGTGAAGTGAAATTATCAACATACAACTGGGTACACGAAATGATCCCAAAAACAAATGCGAAGAACTAAGAGGTCAGCTGAAGAGGTTGAGCATATCATGTTCAAGTGGTTGTTAGTGGTGATATGCGAAGTGGAGCTGCAGAAACGTTTATTCTAAAGGACAGCGGTAAAATAGTTTAATTGCTGTTAAAGTGCTGCACTAATTTGGGTGAAATGGCACCGAATTGGTCGTATTCCAGTATAACAAGCAATTAACCACTTATAAAGAAATGAATTTTGGTTCAATCTGGAGTAAAGAGTCATCAACAACTTATTTGCCAACTAAGATCTTTCTCTTTAATATTACAAGACACCATCGTTTACAGGACAGACGGGACGAGAGTAAAAAGTGAGCTTCAAGTTTTATTACTTAGATGCGAATCACTTCGTCTGGAAGAACTGACAGTGTCCAAATGCACTGATTTTTATCCGCTGGTGTTGTTAATGCTTCTCACAAGCTCATTAATGTATCACTATCCAGGGAGTTTTTTTTTTTTGTTTTTGTCACGCTTTACAAGTAGTTTCGAGATATCTTACCCAAAGTATGTGTATATTGAGATGTGCGAAGTTTATATTTTTAGTAAACATGTTTTGTTTTTGTACACAGTGCCTTGTAAAATATCATGTGTATGTTTTTGTCATAGAATATAAAGTGATAACATGATATGATATGGGGCAAGACTAATGATATTGCCCGGAAAAAACAAATCATTATGGAAAATTTAACAAGCCTCAGGACTTGCTAAATAAGGCCAAGACTGGTTCCCGGTTGTAGTGCCGATGATGATAAAGTGATAAAAGAACTGTTATAAAATATTATACATTTGATTGTTCACACAAAGTATATGTATATTGAGATGTGCGAACTTTTTATTTTTATGTAAAAATGTTTTGTTTTTGTACACAGTCCCCTGTAAAATATCATGTGTATGTTTTTGTCATAGAGTATAAAGTGATAAAAGAACTGTTGCAAGATATTGTACATTTGATTGTTCACACATCACAAACATTGGAGTTCAATTCGGAGTATTCGACATCACTGTGTTTTCCGCGAAAAATAATAAAATTGTTGGTTCCCCTGTCTACCGCATAATCTTTAAATTTAGTCAATTATTTCAGTGGACCCGTAGCTTTTGTAACCGCATATCGTGTCGTATACGAATTCGGAGACTTACCAAACTTGTAAAATAGATTCCATAATTGGCAACGGCCCAGACCACCAAATACCGGGGACAGCAATATGTTGAGAAAAAGCCAAAACAAACAAAAATGGTTTTGCAAAGAATAGACCCTAGGGTAAATTCCTTGGAGCTCGCTCCAATGTCTGCCCACGCCACCAAACTTCTCGCTTCCCACCTCTCTGGTAGGAAATTCATGGTCAAAATAAATTTTTCTCTCTCCCAATCGTATAATATAACTGCATGGGTTCCGCAAGGCTCAGTTCTTGAGTCACTATTATACCTCCTCTAAACTTCAGATTGCGGGGACGCTACAACCATGAGTTGTACGCAATCTACCTTGAAGCTAACATTGTAAGAAGAATCAAGTTCGGTAGACTAAGGTGGGCGGGACACCTAGCTCGAATGAGTGAAGAGGAGCCTGCCCGGAAAGTTCTTTGTGGTAGGATGTATGGAAGGAGACAGCGCCGCAGACTTTGTGTGCGATGGAGGGATGGCGTAGACCAGGACGCCCAGAGCCTGGGACTGCCAAACTGGATGACATCGGCCCGAAATCGGGACTGGTGGAGAAACTTGCTAAATAAGGCCAATACCGGATCCCGGTCGTAGTGCCGATGATGATGATGATGATACTTCAGATATACCGCAGCCCCAATCACCCAATACCCTAATGTTGAATTATGCTGATGAGGAAGTGGATAAGGAAAGGAGATATCGATGTACATTGGTTTTAAATGGCTGGACATTACAACGAGGAGGAAACACATGATCAGGTAGAGTATTCCACATTCGTGTGGTTCGGCTAAAGAAAGACTCTCTATGTTTATTTCTGCGCCTGAAGTTGACTTTCAACGTGGACTGATGCGGATTCGCAGATTGACGGGTATCGCGGGAAAATGTCTGTGGAGGCGGAACACATTCAGCAAGTTCAGTTGAGCATCGACCGGCTAAGACGAAATAGTTATTCAAATTATTTAATTCCAGTTTTTCGAACAACTTTTCAATTTCGCTGTTAAATTGGTTACTGGACCAAGACCGATATACACCGAAGTACGCCGATATCAAGTACAGGCAACCATTATCCGCAATAGGCAGATGATGGTTCTTTCAACACAACCAAAGTTTCGGATATCATTTCTCTCTATTAGAGTGTAGCCTTGGACTGAATTCCGCCTATCTGTACGTACGATTTCATAGTTTTGATAGAGTATAACTGATGTCTTTCGTTAAGTTTTGTTGCGCTTAATAACAGCCCATCTGGGTTGTGATCATCTGCAAAGCGCAATAGATCACCGCGCCTCTTAATGGAAATAATGGAATTTACATTAAGGCCAATTATTTTGAGGAATGCAGTTGTATGCTGCGCCATCTTAAGGCATAAGATGGCCCAGAAGGGCGTTGACTTTCGCCGACAGTTCTGCTACAGTTTTGGCAATAATATCTACCTGTACTTTTTTTTTACCCGTACGCGCGCACAAAACGGCATTTTGTAGTACCCTTAAACGTCAGAGCACAATGCGAGCGGAAGGAGAGGAAGTGGATAAGGAAAGGAGGTGACGATGTATATTGGTCTTTAATGTCTGGACATCACAACGGCCAGGAAACATATGATCAGGCAGAACATTCCACATTCGTGTGGGTCGGCTATAGAATGAATCTCTATGTTTATTTGTGCACCTGGAGTCGTGAACTAATGCGCATTCACAGATTGACGGGTATCGCGGGAAAATATCTGAAGAGGCGGAACACATTGAGCAACGACCGTGATAATACCTATAGAAAAGAGATAGGGACAATATGTTGCGCCTATGTTCTAACAAGGGAATTGATCGACTCACAACTGGGTCCCCAATAAGATTCACCGCTCGTTTTTGCATCCTATCGAGCACGTGTATTCCAGTTTTGGATGCGTATGACCAAATATGGGAGCTACACTTCATTTTGGGACGAATATACGTCTTGTAAACAGTGGCCAGGAGGGATGGAGTGAAGTATTTTTTGCATCTCTTAAGGAACTCCATACATTTGGCCGCACCTTTAGCAGCTTCAAAAATGTGCTCGTTCCAATTAAGAGTTGAATTTCGAGTGTCGAGGATTAATAGGTCCTTGGCTTCGTCGATGGGAGTGCCATTCATCGACAGTATATTTACTTTGAGGTTCGCCTTTGACGACAGCAGGCAGCACTGGGGTTTTAAACCATTGAACTCTACTCGGTTAGATAATCGCCATTAATATATCTTGTTGAGGTCTGCCCATGAAAGCGGGCCGATGGAAAAGTCCGATGGAGAGTTGTGATTGACTTCAGGAAACTGAATGGCAAACCCATTGTACATGCCTTCCCCTCCCTCGAATAGAGGACATTTTAGACCAACTCGGTCACTCACCCTTTTTTCACGCTCGATTTACCCAGCGGATACCACCAAGTCTTAGTGGATCAAAAGGATCGGGATAAGACAGCTTTCAGCACTAATTACGGGCATTATGAGTTCAGACGTATGGCATTCAGTCAAAAGGGAGCTTCGGCTACGTTTCAGGGACTTATAAACCATGTGTTAACTGGGTTGCAAGGTATCGGATGCTTTGTTTCTCTAGATGACATTGTCATATATGGGAAGGACCTAGAAAACCATATTGACAAACTCCGGAGAGTATTCGAACAATTGAGATACCACAATCTCAAAGTGCAACAAGAAAAATGCATGTTCCTACAGAAAGAAGTAGTTTACCTAGGACATGTTTGTTCAGAAAAAGTGGCAATGCCAAATCCCGATACGATTGCTAGTGTCGGGGATTTCCCCATTCCCAAGACGGTAAAGAATGTCCAATCATTTCTAGGTCTGGAAAACTTCTATCGGAAATTTCTCGAGGATAGTGCGGCCCTCAACAAACTTGTTAAGGAAGGACGTTAAATTCACGTGCTCAGACAAATACCAGCAGGCATTTGATAAAATAAAGGAGTTATTGGGTTCGCCGCCACTATTAATCTATCCAGATTTCACCAAATCATTTTATCTGACCACGGATGTAAGTATCGAGGCACTGGTAGCCGTGCTTTCATAAGGGGACATAGGTAAAGGCCAGGCAGTGGCATATGCCAGTCGAACTTTGAATAAGGCGGAAAGGAATTACTCCACCATTGAGACGGAGTTGTTAGCCATTGTGTGGGCGGCTAAGACTTTCCGTTGTTATTTGCAAGGGCGAAAGTTCACCGCATTTACGGATTACAAGCCACTGAAGGGAGTATTTAACGTGAAAGACCCCACTTCACGTTTAACCAGATTTCATCACAGTTATCGGAGTTCAATTACCAAATCGAATACAAACCTGGTAAATATTACACCAATGCGAATGCCTTGAGCAGTATCCCACAAAATTGTGAAGAGGCGCCCGCACTACAAAGGTGCAATGCAGTAACACGCGGCCAAGCTAAGAACCTGAGGGAAGGCGAAGGAACCCAGGGAAGTTCAATGACGACAAGTTTTCTCTTCACGAGGATCCCATTCCTTCCTGTACGGAAAAGGGAATGGAGATAACGAACCCTGGGGAAATCCTGTTCTTACTGCGGGAGTACCATGATCCTCCGTTAGGGGTTATTAAAACGTTTAATAAAATACGTAGGAACTTTTGGTGGAAGGACATGATGCGCGACATAAATCAGTACATTAAAGTATGCAAAATATGTTAAACCATGAAATCTTCATCAAACCTACGTATGGGCATGGTAATAACCGACATTGCAAAGAGGCCTTTCGAGAAAGTATAATATAGTTAGATATAGTAGGGCCTCTTGATCGAATTCCAACAGACAATCAATACATACTCACGTTTCAAGACAAATTGTGCAAGTATATAGATTGCTACGCCTTAGCCGATGCGGTGGCAGAAACGGTGGCCATGGTTGTTTTTTTTTTTTTTTCTGACCAAATAGTTGCTCGATATGGTGTTCAGAAGCAACTGGTCACCCAACAGGGAAGCAACTCCCTAAGCAGTTTGTTTAAAAGTGTGTGCAAGCTGCTCCGTATCAAGAAACTCCAGACCTCAGCGTACCATGCACCATCGAATAGACCTCTGGAGAGAGCCTATCGTCCACTCGTATATTACCTACACAATATTGTGGATGGAAACTTTCAACTGAACACGGATTGAAAGTTACTAACAAATATCTTAATTTAAGTATCCTCGTTCGAACGATGGACGTACACAATACTCACGAAGCAAACTCCCCGCACTAACTATTACGAAGGTAACATTATAAGATTATAGTCCAAACGAAAACGCGACTCCGATTTAATTAAAACTCTGGGTACTTACAGGTCCCCGTGGCGTGAAACGGGGAGCGGAAGACGCACCGACCGGATCGGCGGTTGGAGTACGACTTAAAGATTCAACCCTTGTTTGGGGTGAGTTTGGTGGTGTGGTGGTAGATATCCTCTCCACTACGGATATGTTTTTACTTACCACCAGAGAAACGTAAACTCTCTCTTGGTGGAATAGAAAACCAGATCTCGTAATGGAGGTCATGGTGGTATGTGTGTGATCGTTCAGATGTGTGTTGTTTACTCATGCGCGAAGGCAATGTGTTGGTGGACGAAACGAATCCCTTGCTTGCATTTGTATATGCAGGGAAATTCGTTTGTGGGAAACGGATTCTACATTTGCATTGTTTATGGTTTGAATTCAATCCGGCGGCTATGCGCGAAGTCGATGATTGTTTGGAGATTCAAACAAAGGAACATTTCTGGGTAAAGTGCTTGCAGCGGTATGGATAGTTGCAAGTCATTGCAAAGCAGATTAGATGGTTATACAATGACGGTTTGTATATACCATCTGTGTTAATTGTACATGGCATCTATGGCGACACCAGGATCGAACTCTAGTGTGAATATCTACACTAATTGAAAATTCGGTTCTGGGTCGCTAATGCAGAGACGCATTGATACATGTATGAATACCCTTGTAGGAAAAATTCTTTGCAGGCATTTCCAGGTAATGCATTGTGTTTCGGATTCATAGTTATATGCTCGGGGAGAATCTAGGACATCGTCTAGTACTCTCCCCGACAAATATTCACCATACATGCCAGCAACACGATGACAGTGGAGAAACTGTCAATTCAACGTTGTTTACTGTTTTGTGCTCGACTGGACAATTTACGGCAACGGTCACATACTGTGTTTTGGTGCGGATGAATTGATCAATGTAATTGTATAAAAAACTGGATTTAATTTGCACGCCACCATGTGGCTTTGATTATTTTAGTAGAGAAACTATTTAATAAACAAAGTTGTCTCAATCGAGAACTCAGTCGAACTTTATCTATAGTCGCGTTGGCTTTGCTTCGAAGTTAGTTAATGAAGTTTAATGTTCCTACTTAAACACAAATCCCAACAAATTCATCAAATACATCCGTTCAGTGCGGTTGTCTGGATTCGCTGCTGAAGCCCGACGCAAATCCTAACTTTTACGGAGGGACAACAAGTTCAGCAAGGATTATCAAAAGGTATTGCTGTTCCTTTTTTTAATACAAACTTTGGTTTCAGGCAACGTGCTCACCTTCGCAATTCCCCAACGACATTCCTCGTTCGGCGGAACATCTGCAACGATCTCGGCCGACGCCATTCCTCGTGCGGCATCGAGATTCATCGAACACATTGAAAGCATTAATTATCCTTGGGAAGGAAATGTTTTTGCTGCGGGGAGATTGCGGTGCAGGTGTGGGAAGGTTGGAATTTGCCCGGCAACCGAAGGTACCGAATAGGTTTTGTTTTATGCTCCCGTATAATGGAAAGAATTCTTGTAGGGAATTTTTATGCGAAGAAATGCATGAAAGGTAAGAATTCTTTTACATGGACTTTTAGGTTATATAAATTTGATCTATTTGATGCGTGAAGCATTTACGGTGCTAATGCGATTGCATTAGCGACACTTATAAGGTTGGGTCGAAGTTATGGGGGTTCTTCAGGTAAGCAACAGTGGGGTTTGGCGGAATCGCCACAGTACCAAAGGGTATAAAACAACCTCCGGGACCGGTGTACAACCATGAGAGCCACCATAAGCTATTGAAGTACAAACTTCAGCATACGTACGAATTAGCAAGACTTAACTTATTGACTTACAAAAAGATGTTCAAAGACAATTACTACTTCCGTATAGTACGCCCTTTCACGTTCCATGCGGGCGACAATTTTCTGATACAGAACGCGCAAAAACAAGCGAAGTTAGCTCCCATACTTTGGGGTCCCAATAATGTAGTGGGAAAAGGAACGTGGTAGTGCACAACAAGCGCTTGAAACCCTATTATGAATAACGGGAATTGCACGGAGGTAAAATACGCGGTGTTAGGTTCTACCGTCATACTAGTAGAAACCCGAGAAGGAGCATCGGGTTATTGACACACACCCCATGCAAGAGTTCATTCCCCTTCAAAGAAAGCAACTCCATTTTTATGAGGGGGAGAAATTGTTGGGTGGGCCTTCACTCTTCCCCAAAAACCTCGACGAAACGAAATTAATAAGAATTAAATATAATAAAACCAGAACAAACAAATAAACAGCGTTACAGTAGGCGTTGTACAGAAAAAAAAGAAACGATGTAAAAAATGAGAAAACATTAAAGCTAAAAAAGAAAAAAATAAAGATCACATTCTGCGTAAAACAACAAAAACATTTAGTACACAGAAACGTATCGAAAGGCGATTATTTTAAACAGTTTCGAATTGAAGATAATTTATATGGAAGAGGAGACAAACATAAATAAAGAGGTACGAGAAAACAAAACTCTCATAAAGACGAGAAAAATCCGGGGAGAAACTTTCTGATCTCACAACACATCTATTGGACAGACCAAGGCGGGATAGAGAGCGGCACAAACTCAGGGAGACAATGGTGAGTACGCACTATTTCAATTTTTATTTAGTTTGTTGCACCTGTATCTTAATTTGGAACATGTCCCCCAAGCACGACCCAAAAAATATGAACCGGCGTAGCTTCAGAAACGTTCTTAAGGTTTTTATTAACAATATTGAAACAACAAAATAAGCAGGTGTGTTTGGAAATATGAATTCCCTTTAATTTGTCTTTTCTCTTCCTTTAGTAAAAACCTGTTAAAAACTTCTTCCAATATTTTATTCATTTTCTATCATTGAAAATTCAACTCAACTCAACTGAACTGAATCGATGGGAGTTTTTAGTCGACAAGCAAACTTTGACAGTGAAAAATTAAAAAAACTACCGGGCGCCAGGGCTTACTACAATCGTCTATGTGAAGTGTTGACAGTAATTGAATCGCTGCCTACTAAAACCAAGGCCACAACTCAGCGGTATAAGTTCGCCTTTCATGGTAGGAGCATTAATAAATCAAGAATTATATTTTACTAATGTGCAATCCTTGGATATTATCATGATTGTTGGTCGAATGAACTATATGAATATATCTCTCTTCTTTATATATTTAGCCGCGATACTGTAGCGGTTCTACGAACCATACAACTGCTTACAGGTTGAGGCATCCTTTTGCCAAGGAACTCTACTCACCTTTCGCAGCACACGTGCCGACAGACACGTGTCCCAATAGTCATTACCATATCTGAAACAAAAGGTAATATGACATTGCAACGACGTTGAACCCGATATCAAAAATCCAAGAACTTAAAGTTCAAAAGCTCCCAATATCGAGCTCAACGCGTCCATACATGGTATTCTACCCCAATTCAAAAGGGCAGCAAAGCATCGCATCTAAGCAATGCGCTAATGCAGGAAAGCGTCGCATGTAAATCGATCACCCATCCTAAGCATCAACGCGATGTTTCCCACGAAATACCATTGTCGGTAAATAAACCGAACAACGGATGCATACTCTGGTAGCTAATTGCACTTAGCACCTAAATCCCTTGCATGACCCTAACGCAAAAGGCACACTTATGCAAACAAGGCATATCGTTTCGCTGCCGTCCAATAGTCATGCAATCATAAACATCTTAACGTAGATCGCTCGCTAGATGTTTATGATTCGGAAATCCTAACAAAGGAACTATACCAATCCCACGGTTCCTTTTATTGCCCATTGGGAACACACAAGAGCATTGTTAGCTTAGGCCAGATGGCTAACCTAAATACATCCCATAGTCCGTGTACCCATCCGAAGTGCATGCGATCCATGCCAGTTGTGTAGTACAAATAAACCACGGAAAGATCGGAGAATAAGCGGCGGCATCCGATTCTTAAACAAAAGAAACAAGATTCTGACCACCAGCAACGAATGATGATGATAATGATCATGAGGAAGATTTCTCCTTTTCAGATCCTATGCCAAATTCTCCTTTTTGGAAAGGGAAATTCTATGCTGTTAACAGATACGATGGGAAAGTCTGTTAGCAGGTTGGATGGGGAAATTTTCCTTTTGTAGATGCGGGTATAAGTAATTAGAATGCGATTTTTAGGATAGAGACAAGGAGTCTAGAGAATATCGTCGAACCGGAGAGTCTACTTAGAGCATCCGTCCAGAGAAGAGACCGTTAGAGAACCCCATCGAGGAGCATCGGCGATTCCAGAAACAAACAAATTCGAGTTAACGTGAGTTGTGAGTTGTGCGAGATTCATGTGCAATAGAGAAGAAATATAGTTGTGTCGCTTAGAAAAGTCGTTGTGTGAATAAACATTAAAAATTGGAATATTAAATCTGTAATATTTACAAGTAGTTCAAATAAAACCTAAATTAAAACAAACATTTCGCTGTGTTTCATTTGTGTGATCGTCTCCGTGTTCCGGTTGGTTTAATTCCTTTTACTGCGGACGTTGTTCGGCGGAACACCGCAGCCATCAATACCCGACCAAAGATACATACAAAAACCGCCAAAATACCCCTTTCAATCGAATCTCACAGAATTCCACTGTACCGTTCTTCAGCCGAAAGACACGAGCATGGAATGCTCTGTCTAATTATGGGATTTTAGTCATTCCAATTCCGAAGCACCTCAAGCTTCTTTATCTTCCCCGTTTCCTTCCGACGTAAGGCTATTAAAAACTTCTTTTTTGTGCGCATAAGATACTCGCCAAAAATAAAATAATTCAATATAAGACCATTCTCTCTTGTCTTTTGCTCGTGTTATTACTATTTCCCCTTTCAGTGTACCACAAAATCCCATTTTGACACGTGGGACAAATTACCCACACGACAGACTAATAACCAAGTTAGTTAAATAAGTGAAGCAGTTCAGTATCGACATTCGAACTGTGCTTAGCACGAAAGTCCTGCTTTAGGCAATTCCCAAGACCAGTGCACGACTTCCTGCAACACACCAACATCCTTTATCTCCTAAATCCCAGGAAATTACTCCGGCCTCATCTACCCGGCCGGAATTGCTCGTTTCGGCAGCGCTTTTGTATCTGGAAGCCACTAACAAGCCAAATATGTTCAATTCATCTGCGTATCGCAGGTCGGATAAGGAATCATAAAACAAAAATAGAAAATAGATCCCATAGTCGGGCCACAAACTACGAACAGGTTGCCAGATATGAGTACGCAGCTTATCTGATGCGAATATCATTTCCCTTGTTCTGGTCGAGACACGAGGGAATATTTGAACCTCATGAGTCACTAAATTACCACCGCATTCTGTCTAAGAACATGCCCCTGTTGCCCCCACACCGTCAGACAAAATACAAGAGAGGAGTTAAATTCACCTCATCCAAAGTGAAACAGGAATTACGTATGGGCGAACTAAAAAAAAAGGACCAACAACAAAACAAAACCGAAAGGAAAAAGGAATCCAAAAGTATTCCTCCTCTGTGGGCAAAGGTAAGTTGGCAACATGCTCCAGAATGTAGTTCACGAAGGCGTTTACAGCGAAACAGGTAATCGGGTGCTTCGCAGTTCTACATGGCGCACAAGGATGTGCTGCATCACTACTAAAATAAATAAATATATGTATATGTATATATATATATATTTGCGATGTGAGGAGATGAAGCGGATGTCGGAGATTCACATTGAAACTCCAAGGAAGTGTATACTAAAAAGGACCACTCGCTATTCATTCTAACGTGAGTGGGGGTTAACAGAAGACGAATAAAATTATTCGTCATCATCGAGGAGCACACACAGGATGAAAAGGTAATTTTGCAGAGGCAGCTGGAATAAAAATGAGAGCAGCACATCTCAAATACCAGGAGGAAAGCACTAGTCTAAAATTCGACGAAAATAGAAATTTTATGTATTTCCGCTTCCGGCTTAGGATTAAATAGCATGAATAAGGCTACTATACGACTACATATATAAATGCACATTGTTGGATAGCGAATGAAAATAACTCAAAGGATGATAGAAAAGCATTATTCACTTTGTGGCTATTTAAAGCATCGTGCTGGCTGAGAACTCCTTGACAGCGTGTGCTCTATCTTAAGAAACGTGTCCATCCTTGACTGTGAATTTTAAATATGCGACGAGAGAAGGGTCAAGTTCCTCACAGACACCTTTATCCATCAGCGCTTTTCGAATTCCCTACAACATTCTTGGCAACAAAGATTCATTGTTGAAGTTGAGAATTTCATGAAAGTTTCAGATTGCAACTTAATGAGAGGTTGCCAGCTGGAAAGGCTATAAAGAACCGCGGTGCTATGGCAGCCGGCGTATTGTCACGAGAAGATTCAATTTACCATTCATAACCAAGTGATGAATGGGTGGATATGCCAGTGGTTTTAACTAGTTCTTGTAAATAAATGATCTACTGTCATTACTGGATTGTAAAATTTAACTTTTTGTTTTTTTTGTAGTTAAGCACCAAGATTTCAAAGTTCTTGTGGTTGCAAGGCCTCTTGAGATCCATTCCGGGTTCATAATTAATCGCAATTTTACAGAAATAACCTATTGCTCAATTGCTATTTTATGGCATCGAGTTGTTAATGTATTTTAATTGCTTCTATAGGACGACGAAAAGAGCGCTTCCAGCATCGTAAAACGTGAAAAAAGTCCATGAATAATCGAGCTCATGTTTTTTTTACATACAGTTCATCTTTTTCGACCTTGCACATGTAGCCGCAACAACAAACACAGGTCAAAAGTGACAAAAACAGAAACTTCAGCTAAATATTATGTGGTTCCTCCACTTCGTGTTTAGAAGTGGAGAATGTCATTTGAGCCCACACCATGAACAATTAAGAACCAAAACACCGCCGCATCAGACTACTGCCAGTTGTGTACCGAGACATTTTAGTTCGCCGCTAAAGCTAAAGGGTTGGTACGTTAATGCTCTGGTATATGGCTTAGATGGTTTCCTTTTGTGCTGTGGCGTGTTCGCGTGTACCCCTTGGAATCGTATTTTATGTCGAAAAAGCGTCTCAACTTGTGTCAACCGTATTTGACACCACCAGCCTGGCTAGATGTTCTTGCAACAATTAAGCATGTATTTTAATTGCTTCTATAGGACGACGAAAAGAGCGCTTCCAGCATCGTAAAACGTGAAAAAAGTCCATGAATAATCGAGCTCATGTTTTTTTTACATACAGTTCATCTTTTTCGACCTTGCACATGTAGCCGCAACAACAAACACAGGTCAAAAGTGACAAAAACAGAAACTTCAGCTAAATATTATGTGGTTCCTCCACTTCGTGTTTAGAAGTGGAGAATGTCATTTGAGCCCACACCATGAACAATTAAGAACCAAAACACCGCCGCATCAGACTACTGCCAGTTGTGTACCGAGACATTTTAGTTCGCCGCTAAAGCTAAAGGGTTGGTACGTTAATGCTCTGGTATATGGCTTAGATGGTTTCCTTTTGTGCTGTGGCGTGTTCGCGTGTACCCCTTGGAATCGTATTTTATGTCGAAAAAGCGTCTCAACTTGTGTCAACCGTATTTGACACCACCAGCCTGGCTAGATGTTCTTGCAACAATTAAGCATGTTATTGATAAGAAATCTTTACAACTGATGAGGGGAATTACTGTAATACGTTCTATTCCATTGGTCTCAGACGACATGACTAACGCAGAAATGTGCGGAAAAAAATTTTATAGATTGATTTATTTTTGGGAAACGAGAACACTGTAGTCAATAACGGTATTGGAGGTACCACGAGCATTCAATAAGAACTTAGGCGTGATGAGAGTAAAACTTTTTTGGCGTTGTACCACATGAAGCGGTCCAATTTAATCGGGCAACAAACAAACAGGACAAACGGCCCCGATTGTGAAGTTGTTTCTCACGGGTAAAACACCGCCGCTATAAAGCACCCTCCCTATTTCCCAGGCTTAGCACATCATCATCATCATCGGCACTACAACCGGGAACCGGTCTTGGCCTTATTTAGCAAGTCCTGAGGCTTGTTAAATTTTCCACAATGATCTGTTTTTTTTTTTTTTTTTTTTTTTGGCAATGTCATTAGTCTTGCGCCAGAGGCTCCCCGACGGGGAATCAAACCCCGGTCTCCCGCGTGACAGGCGGGTATACTAACCACTATACTAGCGAGGAGCTCGGCTTAGCATATAGTATTTCCAAAAAATGAAGATTACGATCGCGGCTAACGACTTTATGAAAGTGACAAACACTCAAAACGAAATGATGGGGTGCCTGAAAGCGTGAACTTCAATTCACATGGAACATTGTTTCCAGGAATGACAGACGCGCTGGATTAAGTGTATCGCCTAGAAAAAGAACGTACATTAATCAACTAGCTGTAGGTGAAGGCCAGGATGATTGTGTCCCTGTTCAATCCAAGTTGGCATGCAGTCTCCACGTGACACCCCTGGATAGCTACTTTGACTCCCACTAAGTAGTGAACCAATGCATGCAGCAACATACTGAGAAAGGTTGACGCAGGACTAATACCTTTGCCCGTAAAAATAAATTATTATGGCAAATTTAATAAGCCTCGAATATGGAAACGAAAATGGCTAAACGATTTGAGAATTTTCTCATGGAACGTCTGCTTACTATACAAAGCTAGAGCTGCACAGCAGCTAGCCGATGCCATGTCCGCATATAAGTCTGACATAACAGCATTGCAAGTAATAAGATGGACGGGGAGTGGTGTTATTCAAAGAAAATAGTATGACATTTATTACAGCTGTCATGCAAAACCCCATGTGCTCGGGGTAGGCTTCCTGGTCAGCCAAAAACGGAAGCCTGCCATTATCGGCTTTAATGAACTAAACGAAAGGCTATGCACTCTTCGCATGTGAGGCAAGTTCAAGAACATAAGCCTCATAAACGTTCACGGACCTACAGAGGAGTCCCCTGACGACGGAAAGGTAGAATACTACGAGAACGTCGAACGGGCGCTCAATGCCTGCCCAAGATATCATGTGAAAATCGTTCTTGGTGATTTGAATACGAAAATAGGTCGGGAGCCAGTTTTCAGGCATTACATAGTTTGCATAAGAACACTAATGACAATGGACTACGAGTCATCGAACTGGCAGCATTCAAGAACTTGGTCGTTGCGAGTACCAGGTTTCCGCGTAAAAATATTCCCAAACCCACCTGGGTATCACCTGATGGAGCCACTCGCAACCAAATTGACCACGTGTTGATAGATCGCCGCAACTCCTCGAGTCTGATGACGGTACGAACGTACCGAGGTGCCAACGTCGCCTCGGAGCACTATCTTGCTAGTACTGTTTTCCGAGCGCGGATTGCCTTACGGAGACGTATTGCATCCGCGGATCAGGTTCGAATCAAAACGGCTGCCTTACGTAATGAGAATACCAGTAACATCTTTGGTCATGCGTTAGAACGCGCCCTCGAAGAGCTCGACGGAGTGAGAGTAAGTCCTGGGCCCAGAATGCCGGGTGTAGAAGTGAAATGGACACGCCTTAAAAATACCGTCATTGGTACTGCCTACTCCATTTTAGGCAGTAGTCGTAGAGATCCGAGCGACTGGTTTGATGATGAGTGCAAACTAGGGTCTGAACATAAGAATGCTACATCCCGGCCAATGCAGCAGTCTTATAGGGCGCGGGTACGCGAGGAGAAATACAAAGAGCTCAGGAGATCTAAAAAGGCTTCACAGACAAAAGAAAAGTGCCTGGGGAAAAAACCTTGTCTGTGAAATAGAGAAAAGTAGAGAGCGAGGCCTGCACCAGGTGAGGAAGTTCTACCAAATAATCCGCAGTATGACGCGGTACACGCCATGCTGCACTTACTGCAAAGATAAAGAGGGTAATCTGATCACTCATCCTGAAAGCATTCTGGAGCGATGAAAGTGCACTTCAATGAATTACTAAATGGTTAGCTCACAGAATATTTGGAGGCTCCACCAATGCAAAATCAAGACCAAATGCTGCCGCCACCAAGCATTGAGGAAACATTAAAACCCATAAGACAGCTCAAATCAAATAAAGCCCCGGAGCTGATGGCATAGCAGCTGAGCTGATCAAACAAGGAGGGACAGCGTTACATCACGCAATTCATGAGATCGTGGTGCACATATGGGAGCAAGAGGGGATGCCGGAAGATTGGCGTCGTGGTATAATTTGCCCCATACATAAGAAGGGAGATATCACAGTGTGCAGCAAGTATAGGGGTATAACATTGCTGAGTACTGCCTATAAGATATTCTCCACTATCCTACAAGATCGCATAGCCCCATACGCAAAAGCCATCATTGGTCAATATCAGCGTGGCTTCATCCCAGGAAAATCAGCGATTGATCAGGTAAGCAGGCGATGGAAAAATGTCTGGTATTTAAGATTTCCAGTATATCATCTATTTATAGACTTTAAGGCCGCCTACCACAGCATAGCCAGGGTAGAACTATATAATGCCAAGAGAGAGTTCGGCATTCCAAACAAATTGATACGACTTTGTAGGTTGACCATGACCAACGTAGCTAGTCAAGTAAAAATAGCGGGATTGCTGTCCAAACAAATAAACATATTGTGAGGCATATGACAGTCAGTATTGGAATATTCGGAAAGTCCAAAACAAGTACTGGAATATTCTATAAAGTACTGGAAAACTGGAGACTAGAACATTCAAGACTATGGAACGAACAGAAACGAAATACCGGAATGAGAATGTGACAAACGATAAAAAAAGACGTCGACACAGCTGATGGTGACAGATAAGAAGAAAATCGGAGTGTATGGGATAAGTAACGTGTTATTAGCGAATTAATAAAGTGTGATATTAATTATAAATCGACTTAACGGCTCTTATTCACTAAAAATAATTAATCCAGCGAACCCTAAGCTCGCTACAATATTTAATGGACTCCGACAAGGGAACGGTCTGGCCTGCCTCCTCTTCAACCTGGCGTTTGAGAAAGCAATCCGTGACTCTGGCGGTACAACTAGAGGGACTATTGTCACCAAGTCCAGCCAGATACTTGCCTACGCAGATAACATCGACATCATCCGTAGATCCGATTCGGCTGTACAAGACTCTTTTACCCAGATCGAGCAGGCGGCACAAAAACTGAGACTGCACATTAATGAGGGGAAAACTAAGTACATGGTGGCAACTTCTGCGAAGAGAAAACCTAACGTTGGTCAAACTATCAGGGTAGTGAAGCACGAATTTGAAGTAATGCAATCCTTTAACTACCTTAGATCAATAGTATCAGCCGATAATAATATGGAAGAAGAAATACGCGAACGGCTGATCAAATCTAACAAAGCTTGCTATGGTCTATCAAGGCTCTTTAAATCCCGAAATTTATCCAGAACATCCAAGCTACTACTGTACAAGACCATGGTCTTACCAGTACTCATGTATGGATCCGTGACCTGGGTGCTTAATAAAAGGCACTTTGAATTCAGCCGCGTTCGAGAGGAAGGTCTTAGGGAGAATTGTTGGCCCCGTATGTGAGGGAGGACGATTCCGGAGACGCTACAACCATGAGTTGTACGCAATCTACCTTGAAGCTAATGTTGTAAGAAAAATCAAGCTCGGTAGACTTCGGCGGGCGGGACACCTAGCTCGAATGGCCGAAGAGGAACCTGCGCATAAAGTCCTTTGTGGCGGGATGTATGGAAGGAGACAACGCGGCGGACCTTGTGTGCGATGGAGGGATGGCGTACACCAGGGCGCCCAGAGCCTGGGAGTGCCAAACTAGATGACATCGGCTCGAAATTGGGACTGGTTGAGAGCTTTATTGGGCTCCTCGATAGTATAGTGGTTAGATTACCCGCCTGTCACATGGGAGACCGGGGTTCGTTTCTCCGTCGGGGAGCCTCCGGCGCAAAACTAATGACCTTGCCCGGAAAAAAACAAATCATTATGGAAAATTTAACAAGCCTCAGGACTTGCTAAATAAGGCCAAGACCGGTCGCCGGTTGTAGTGTCGATAATGATGATGATGATGATGATGAGAGCTTTGTTAAATAAGGACAAGACCGGATACCGGTTGTAGTGCCGATGATGATGATACGTCCGAGCAGTAACAGAATCCCAGGACATCACTTGATCAAGGTCAAAAGAATGCCCATTCAGAGGCTCATCTCACATCGAGCTGCAGCTTACTAGTGGCAGAGAAGGCAGATAATTACTATCAGTACACAGTCCACTTCTCTTCAGCTCAGTTCAGGTAAACGAGGTTTTTTTTAACAGGGTACAACTGCCCAAAGACGAGAAGCCTCATTCTGAGCCATTTTCTCCTCCGACGCTCCTATGACGCAGAGGCACCTGATAAATTTAAGGATCAGGAGCTCATCCGGGAGCGAATTACTTTACAATTACACTATTGCCGAACACCTATCCTCAATTAATAGTGCAAACAATGGCCAGATGGAAGGGTCAGAATTAACAATGTCGCCACTACATAATAGAGAGCGTCGCGTGGCGGCATGGACTGTTAGCGACCTGTCAAAACCAGAATGGGGTAAAAGGTAATTTAAGAAACAGACACGACGAATAAGATGTCGGAGAATGTACTGGGTCAGTAGTCAAAATCGCAATATAAACAATTACTCAATCGAGGGTAAACATAGCTAAACAAAGAGGACACTGTGATGTTCTGAAAAAGTGGGTTACGTTGATTTTGTAGCAGTCAGGATCCCGCTAACCTATGGCCAACATCGACATGGAAATAACTGAACGAAATTTCTGATTTCGACATAGTGCATTGGCAATAATGGATGGCGTTTGCCTAATATCACCTTATGAACCTCATAAACTAGATAAGAATGTACTGGGTCAGTAGTCAAAACCCCGTAGACGCAATCCTCCGTCTATCTTGTGCCGATTGGAAACTTACCATCAACTATGCAAAATGCGAAATCATACTGTTCCGCACACGAATAAGACACGGCAATTCGGACTTGACACGTATTGGAAGAATTTCAAGATAATGAATGCGGATGGCATTCGGATCGAGTCAAAGAATGTTGTTAAATATCTGGGTGTTTGTTTGGACACATTTTGGTATTACAGTGAGCACATAAATGAACAGCTGAAGAGAGCAAGAGCGGCATTTATGTCCCTCAAGAACCTTTTCTATTCGAACCATTTTAGATCCGAAGTGAAGATCATTTGCTACCAAGCGTTTGTACGTCCAATCTTGACCTATGCGAGTGCAGTATGCTGGAACATTAACCCATCGAATATGGAAGAGCTAAGACTACTTGAAAGAAATTGTCTTAGAGCTTGCGTGCAGATGTACAGAAGCGAACATTCCAACTTTCGTCACTACATTTCCAATAAGACTCTATATGATGCATCCGGAGTGTCCAGAATTGATAATACAATCCTGACTCTTGTGAGAAATAATTTCGTGCGCTCGGCAAATGTGAAAGGCAATGAACTAATCTTAGGATTGTTCTATCCTAACCCCGAGTATTTCAGAAATACATTGGAAAGTTGATACATACCACCTAAAGCATTTTTATACTTGGTTGCTCACAGCTACCTATCAGATTCCACAAACGTACCAATTATATATCATTTGGCAAGACGAGCAACTGATAAAACAATTAAGTAAGTGCCAACAAGCATAGGAGATAGAAATACCGTCCTAAGATACTGCGTGAGCATACCTGAAACAGACAAAACTAATTTCGAAAGACTCAATAGAAAAAAATACTGGTGGTCCGACTGGATTGAGACTGGCTGAAAAACGTTCGGGAGCGGGTCTGTGGGGGCTCTCTATATCGCACTGAGAACCAACCCACAATTCTAACCACAATTTTATCAACAACTCTAACCGCTAGTCACCCACAATTCCTGTGCACAATTCCACCCACAATTCGACCCACAAATGTCAACCCCAACTCCTTACCTTTACCTGCAAACATTCCCCTTCCCAAGGGCCCCATAACATGCATTCAATGCATTTCCAGAAAATTCCCTGGAAGCAAAACCTCGTTCATACAAATTCCCCGAAATCTATATATCGTTCGTGAATATGTTGCATCACCATAATTCCCTGAAAAGAATTCCTAACATGCAACATAAATCGGGAAACCGATCGGCGCCCCTTGTTGGCCGGCTTACCCTGCCACACACGTGCGCAGTACATTTCCCTGACTTATTTACGGTCATCCCAGCTTTTGTCCAACCGACAAAACTAGTTCACGCATCGCGCGACTAGCCGCCGGGAAACAAATTCTTCTGCATGTGATCGGCATCGATTCCTTGCAAACATCGTTATGCATGTATCTCATCTCCTTGTGGCACAAGTTTCGCTGATGGCGAGCAGCCTGTTTTACGCAGCTGCAGGGACATCATAATGATGCCCCCTTGACTTGTTGCCTTTTTCTCGTTTTCCCTTTTGTTTTGCCCACGACCTGGCAACACGAGTAACCACGCATCCTCGCCGTGATCAACTCAGAGAGATTCTCTCTGATTGGTCACCGCCAGAGAAACTTCACCTTAGCGGACGACTGACTCTGCACTAGTCATTTTTATAACGAGTCGCGTTTCATCCTCTGACCAGCAGACAAGGGTCGTAAGTCAGCTACCGTCGAGTGTCGAACGGATAACCAAAAGTAAATTAACAATGTATTCGTTGGAGAAATAATTTGAACAGTTCACAGTGAATTGCCTGTGTAGCTTAACCTTTATTTTAGTGCCAAATTCAAGTGAATTAACAAACCTTGTATCAAGGAACCGAACGAGCGGATAGATTAAGTTCAATTGTTCTGTAGTTGCATATTATGTTGTAGTAGTCTCTATTGATTCTTCAAGAATTTTAAAACAGTTTACCGAAGCTCGACAAATGTCTAACATTTAAGTTTAAAAAGGAAGGGTTAATAAATTAAAAAACCATCTATCAGAATAAGAACAATTCACAGAGTTTTATTTGCTTCTGGTGTGTACGGCTCGCGGAGTTACAAGTGCAAACACAGAGGGGCTGAACTCGTGCCCTTGCCGGCACACAACTAAAAGAAAAGAAGTCATCCACCACCGCTCGTCAAACAACAACGACATCCATACCCCCCACAGGTCCTTCTGAATGGAACCCCTTCGGCCGACCGGCAGTCACGGGACTGGTGATCGGCGGGGCGGAGGGCGTGTGGCAGGACCCGATCCACAGGTCCATAACCTTAATTAGTATTAGGTAGACTTAAGCTAGTCTTATTTAGAGTTCATTTAGTCCCAGTTAGATGTAAGTTGTACTAGGTGTAAATAGTTTTATTATAAATAAAAAAATATATATATACGACAATTCAGTAGGTTTTTTGTTGCTTTGTGCTCAAATAATATTTAAAAAAAAAACATTATATAGTACATTGTATAAACGATTTGTAAGGATAAGAAGAAGGGGGGGGGGGGGGGGGGGGGGGGGGGGGCGAACATACTGGGCAAAGTCATTGATTGCTTTCAACCCGGCGAAGGCCAGGATGATCCTCGTCCTTGTTCAATCCAAGTTGACGTGCAGTCTCCACGTGACACCCCTGGATAACTACTTTGACACCCGCCAAGTACTGAACAAATGCATGCAGCGACATACTGAGAAAGGTTGGCGAAAGGCTAATAACCTTGCCCGGAACAACAAATTATTATGGAAAATTTAAAAAGCCTCGGATATGGACGGGATACACGATGACGACCACGGAAAAGAAATGGCCAAACGATTTGAGAATTTTCTCATGGAACGTCCGCTCACTATACAGAGCTCGAGCTGCACAGCAGCCAGCCGATGCCCTGTCCGAATATAAGGTTGACATAACAGCATTACAAGAAATAGGATGGACAGGGAGTGGTGTTATTCAAAAAACCAAGTATAACATTTATTGCAGCTGTCATGCAAAACCCCATCCGCTCGGGGTAGGGTTTTCCAGTCAGCCAAAAACTGAAGCCTGCGGATACCGGCTTTAATGCAAGAGACAATAGGCTATGCACTCTTCGCGTGCGATGCAAGTTTAAGAACATAAGCCTCATAAACGTTCACGGACCTGCAGAGGAGTCCCCTGACGACGAAAAGGAAGATTTCTACGAGAACGTCGAAGGGGCCCCCAATGCCTGCCCAAGATATCATGTGAAAATCGTTCTGGGTGATTTGAATGCGAAACTAGGCCCGGATACGGTTTTCGGGCACTACCCAGGTTCCCATAGTTTACATGAGAACACTAATGGCAATGGACTACGAGTCGTCGAACTGGCAGCATCAAAATACTTGGTCGTTGCCAGGTTTCCACGTAAAGATATCCACAAAGCCACCGGGATATCACCTGATGGGGCCACTCGCAACAAAATTGACCATGTGTTGATAGATCGTCGCCACTCCTCGAGCTTGATAAGGGTACGTACGTACCGAGGCACCGACGTCGACTGGGATCATTATCTTGTTGGTATAGTTTTCCGAACGCGGATTGCCTTACGGAGACGTATTGCACCCGCGGATCATATTCGGATCAACACGGCTGCTTTACGCATTGAGAACGGCACCAACACCTTTGTTCATGCGTTAGGGCTCGCCCTCGAAGAGCTCGATGGAGGGAGAGTGCCAGAATGCCGACCGTAGAAGAGAAATGGACTCGCCTTAAGAATACAGTCATTAGTACTGCCAACTCCATCTTAGGCAGTAGTCGTAGAGATCGGGGTGACTGGTTTGATGATGAGTGCAAACTAGCGACTGAACGTAGGAATGCTGCATGCCGGGCAATGCAGCAGTCTCATAGGGCGCGGGTACGCGAGGAGAAATACAAAGAGCTCAGGAGATCTGAAAAAAGACTTCACAGACAAAAGAAAAGTGCCTGGGAAAAAAACCTTTTCTGTGAAATAGAGAAAAGTAGAGAGCGAGGTCCGCACCAGGTGAGTAAGTTCTACCAAATAATCTGCAGTATGACGCGGTACACGCCACGCTGCACTTACTGCAAAGATAAAGAGGGTAATCTGATCACCGATCCTGAAAGCATTCTGGATCGATGAAAGTGCACTTCAATGAATTGCTAAATGGTCAGCTCACAGAAGATTTGGAGGCTCCACCAATGCAAAATCAAGACCAAATGCTGCCACCACCAAGCATTGAGGAAACATTAAAACCCATAAGACAGCTCAAATCAAATAAAGCCCTCGGAGGTGATGGCATAGCAGCTGAGCTGATCAAACAAGGAGGCTCAGTGTTACATCACGCCATTCATGAGTTTGTGGTGCACGTATGGGAGCAAGAGCAGATGCCGGAAGATTGGCGTCGTCGAATAATTTGCTCCATACACAAGAAGGGAGATATCACAATGTGCAGCACGTATAGGGGTATAACATTGCTGACTACCGCCTATAAGATACTCTCCTCCATTCTACAAGATAGGATAGTGCGGGGGGTTTCTCTATTCTACATGAGAAACAACCCACAATTCCAACCAACATTTCCTACCTAATTTCGACCGCCTTTCAGCGCGTCAAATCAACCCCATTTCCCCCTACTTACCTGTTCACCTGCAAAGCATGTTTCCACCAAGGACACATAGCTAAACTCATTGTACCACGGAGACAATGCATAAATGAGTTTAGCTTACCTTTTTTGCCATACGGCAACTCGTGTCCATGTCGATTAGCGACAACCAAATCCAGCCGGACGAAGTTGTCGCATCATTGCAGATCCGCTTGGGAAATTTATCACCACATTCGATTGAATCACGTGATAATATTTCCCTAGCGTTACTTCGGCTTTTCTCCAGACACTTCATTCGCTCGGGATCAATGTTCTCTTTTTGCAGGTGAATATCATCAGCTTAATTCTCCTCTCTTTCTCAGTTCTGTCTTCGTATGGATCAATGTACACTGAACCCACCACACTACCGAATCAGGTCAATGGGTTCCGCTCAGAACTACATTGATTTATGCACATACAACCAAATCCACCCCAAGATAATCGTACGGCATGTTTCTGTTCTCTTATTGTCCCGCTCTCTTCGATCATCAGATTACCGATGTAACCTACCACACATCGAAGGACGTGGCAGTGAGAGAGCAGAAGTATGTTCTCTTTTGGTTGTATCCAATTTCTTCCCATAAATGTTTACAATTACACATTCCTCAATAACATAAATCGATGCCGCATTTTGAGAGACGAATGGCTATACGACAAACCTGGGGTTACGAGCAACTCTTTTCTGACGTGATTATTCGAACAAATTCTTCCCACGGATCGATGGGAGATATAAGGAATACGTGCCGTACGTCGGCACATCCACCCTTATACCCCCACAATAGCCCCATACGCTAAAGTCATCATTGGTCAATATCAGTGTGGCTTCATCCCGGGCGAGTCAGCAATTGATCAGATATTCGCCCTTAGGCAGGCGATAGAAAAATATCAGGAATTTAAGATTCCATTATATATTATAGACTTTAAGGCCGCCTACGACAGCATAGCCAGGGTAGAACTATATAATGCCATGAGAGAGTTCGGCATTCCAAACAAATTGATACGACTTTGTAGGTTGACCATGAACAATGTACTTAGTCAAGAAAAAATACCGGGATTGCTGTCCAAACCAATAAACATCTTTAATGTACTCCGATAAGAGGACGGTCTGGCCTGCCTCCTCTTCAACCTGGCGTTGGAGAAAGCAATCCGTGACTCTGGCATTACAAATAGAGGGACTACTGTCACCAAGTCGAGCCATATCCTTGCCTACGCAGCTGACATCGACATCATTGGTAGATCCGATTGGGCTGTACAGGACTCATTCACCCAGATCGAGCAGGCGGCACAAAAACTGGGACTGCATATTAATGAGGGAAAAACTAAGTACATGGTGGCAACTTCTGCGAAGAGAAAACCGAACGTTGGTCAAACGATTAGGGTAGTGGAACACGAATTTGAAATAGTGCAATCCCTTAACTACCTTGGATCAATAGTATCAACCCATAACAATATGGAAGAAGAAATACGAGAACGGCGGATCAAATCCAACAAAGTCTACTGTGGTCCATCACGGCTCTCTAAATCCCGAAATATATGCCGAGCATCCAAGCTACTACTGTACAAGACCATGGTCTTATCAGTATTCATATATGGATCCGAGACTTGGGTGCTCAATAAAATGCACTCTGAACTCTTAGCCACGTTCGAGAGGAAGGTGTGACGCTTCTAACAGATACACACACAATACACAAAAGCATCAGACGTATACGAAGCAATAACATAGCAATTTCACATCAGTTGAGTCTACTTGAGTTTAGAAATCGAATTCGTACACACGACAGTAGCCTGATGCTTCACTGGTTATCTTCTCATCCGTTTCATCGTGTGTTCAATTCACCTTCTTCACTATCCTTTGTAGTGTAACAGCATGCCCACGAAACGACCATGAACAATTATATCAAATAAATCTATTGCCCTTGTCACAATTAGCAAGTTTCAAGTAACCAGCATTCGTTGCCGACAATAATTCAAAGTCGACTCTTTTCATTGAGTAAAAGAAACGAATTGCTCCAGTTACGATTTGAAAGAATCAAACGACACCCGCTTGCTGCCAGCGGTTATTCACAATTAATTGGGTCAACTCGTGCCATTGTTCTTGCACTATGCGCTAAGCTGGTGATAGGAAATATAATAGCACAATAAGCAAATTGCATTGAGTAAATTATGAATTAAAAAAAAAAAAAAAATTGTGGCGAGGAGGCCGAATTTAGCGAGCCAAGGACATATGTGTCCTTCATCTTGTCTCTGACTTCTGGTCATCTTGCGATAACCAGAATCACCCAAATCCGTGATGATGTTGGGCTCGGTCTCGCGATCTTTGAAAAGAAAAGAGAAAAAAGGGGGGGTATCCAAGGATAGTGTGGACAGTGTTAGTCCGGGTGTTCTCTAACTACTTTTATAGAGGGATGGTGAGAAAGAAATCGTATAAGACCGGTAGGTCTTGGGTGCGGTAGTAAACGCAGATCACGTCTTTGGCGTCTGATAATCTGCGCTTTGGCCGGTGTGTATGTTTGTGTTTGTGCCGTCTTGTACTGTGCGTTCGTGTATGTGGTTTGTTAATAGTAGACCCTATGAGATGGGTCCAGGAATCCTCTATTATAGAGGGGAATGTTGTTGGGAAGGGTGGTTTCTTCAGTTTTGTACTGAAGAAGAAATTGTGGGGGTCTGATCCGAAGAAATCGAGAGAGAGAAGGGTCAAGAACGCAAGAGTCCCGTACAAGTAGGTTCTCGCTGTTCTGAATGTTTTCGAGGTACTTATATGCTAATTGAAGCAAGTACTCGTCGATAGGGGTAATAGAGGCGCCTTCGTATAGGTGAGAGTTGGGGTAATGACGACCGTCAGGCCTTCTAGAATGATTGGTGCATCTTCTGAGGAGTTTCCTTTCGAAAACCCGAAGTCTTTCCATTTGAGCCGAAGATATGCAGGACCATATGGGAAAGGCGTACGATATTCCAGATCGGATTAGCTGCTTATAGCAGAGAAGCTTAACTTTGGTGTCAACTTTGTTCCTCCATTTCAAGATGTTGTGCAGTTCCTTAGACCGACCGAGGCCCCTTTGGAGAATGTGGGTCACATGTTTGATGAAATTCATTTTTGGGGTATAAGTGACCCCAAGATATTTCATCTTGTCCTGTGGTCTAATCGTAGTATCTCCCATTTTTATTCGAATATTCTGTGAATATCGAGAAGCAGGTTGGGTTGTTTACTACTCAGAATTGTGGCTACTGCTTTGGATGGATTAAGTCGGATAAATGATGAATTAAGGATCAAATAGCTTGTTAAGTAAAAATTGTTTGAGTGGATTAAGAAATTTGTAAATAATTGAGTGGTTGATTGGGATATATATACCCCAGCAATTTTGATAATAAATCATTCAAAAACCATTACCATGCTTGATTCAATCACTGCGGCGACATCGCCATCATCTTTTAGCGGGCGGCGCTTTATACAGCAACAATAGGGAAGTCACGGTTTAGATTGTCTCAAAATAAAATTCAGATCTTGCCTCATACCTTTCATAGTTATCATATGGCGATCCTGCGGTAAACCTTATTACACATTGCTTAGCACTAGAAAGAGTGAAACTTTGTATATTTGTCAAAATGACTGCTTTTGGGCAATATAACAACACATATATATATATATATATATATATATATATATATATATATATACCGGAAATGAAGGAGGGGGGAGGTAATTACAATTATTAATAAACGCATTTATATGTTGTACAAAAAGTCCGAAATTTCTCAGAAATTGTGTCATTATATACATAATTGTTTTTCTATTTGAAATTAAAAAGCAGTCAAAATTACTCCCTTGGGAAATCTAGTGTTAACGGTATAATTGGTGACCCCGACGTGATCTGTACACACACAACACACAGTTTCCCATAGGTAAACAGAACTTTACTGCTACGATCACGGCTTCCGCATAGAGCACCGACACATTCGCCTGCTCCGATGCCCTCTCGCTCGCTCGTTCCCCGTTCCCCGTTCCGTCGTTCGCACACGAAGTTGATGGTAACAAAATTACTGAGGAGGGAGTAAGTGGCGTTTCTAGCAGATACACACACAATACACAAGCAAACAGTGAAGAACAGCGAAAGAAAATCGAATAAGGAAACGCATCAGCCGTATACCAAGCAATAACATAGCAATTCCACATCAGTTGAGTCTAGTTGAGTTTAGAAACCGAACTCGTGCAGCCGGCGGTGGCTTGATGCGTTGAGCTTTGGTTCTATCATTTAGTCCCTCAGACCGTGATAGCGTCGGTTCGAATCGTACGCTTTTCACTATCGTCGCATGTATGGATCCGAGACCTGGGTGCTTAATAAAAAGCATTCTGAACTCTTGGCCGCGTTCGAGAGAAAGGTCTTAAAGAGAATTGTTGGCCCCGTATGTGAGGGGGGACGATTCCGGAAACGCTACAACCATAACTTGTACGAGATCTACCTTTAAGCTAACATTGTAAGAAAAATCAAGCTCGGTAGACTCCGGTGGGCGGGACACCTAGCTCGAGTGAGCGAAGAGGAGCCTGCCCGGAAAGTCCTTTTTGGGAGGATGTGTGGGACAAGTAGTAGTAGTCGCGGCGCCAGCATGGACGCGAGTTCTACTACCAACCCACCACTTGTTCACTGTCACCCATCGATTGTTCCGTCGAACACTGTCCACCGAATTGCGCTCACCAGAATGAGACACGAAACACCATAGAACCGCCAGAAGCGTCGATCACAAGAAAAGAAACAAATAAATCTCCACAACACAAGTCATTCAACAGGAGGAAGGAAGTAAAACAGTGTTTGGGTCTATTGAATCGAATGTTCTTTTATTGATTTAACTTAAGGATTACACTGTTGGATGTCACTATATTTAGCGGGGGTGAAACGACCGTCGCGAACGGTGGTTGTAATAGGACTCACGGAGGATGGAACTCTGACATGAATTCCATCCTAGGTTAGGGCTAAGAAACAACGGGAGAGAGAGGAAAACCTTTTCACTTAAGGGTGCGGCCGCTGTAGGAAATGCACTCTTTCAGTGCAGTGGTGTGTGTGCATTGTTCTTTCATGGGTGAGAATGAACCTAGAAAAAAAAGGGCATAAAGTGCATTCATAGGATACGATTTCGCTAAAGCTAATAAAACCGAAATCGTCGGATGCTAATGGGATCTTTGTTGGAACATGTGCGTCGCGGCTAACCCTTATGTCAATGACCAACTTTACCGACAGTAGTCAATGACCGGGTACCCGGGTACCCACATATAGAAACAATGTTTTAACAATGTTAAAACAAATATTTTGCAATCGATTTTAATTTGTTTATCAGAAACAAATATATTGTGAATATTTTATGTATTTTATATAATTATTTTTTATAAATATAAAGAATTTTGACTATCTGCGGCTACAAAAGGCCTATTGAAATCGGCGCAGAGCAAGGTCAGGATCGGCAGGTGTGTAACAAATTCAGTTATACCTGCTAGAGGGATCTCGAGTATTCGGTTGACGAATAACTTGTACGGTCAACTTTCTATTTATAACTTGCGAGTTTATGGTGAAACCATTCGAATCCGGCATTAGAGAAAGCGTGGTTCAGTCAGCGCCCTTTGTGCATCTAGCATCTTCAAAATGACGACTTTGTTGACACGTGCTCAATTCAACAGGTAATAATATTAAAATTAATATTGTTAATGTATTTAATAATATTAAATAATTTTGTTGTTGTATTTTTGTTTTTAGAAAACAAGACGCAATGTGAAATGTCGGTTTGCGACGAACACGCAACTACGTTGGTTGAATGTAATGCATGTCACAGAAGTCCTTCTGAATAAATTTTTTTGTTAATTTAAATGCATTTTTATTGTTTTTCATTAATTATTAGTTATTTAAATAGTAAATTACCAATAATTAATTATTAATTAACTATTTAACATTCAATTTTGCCTCATTCTTCATCATTCTCAATGCTTTTTAAATGGGGTACGCGGGTACCCGGTCGTGGAATACAGAATACAATTTTTTAAAATGTCAATTTGAAAGTAAAAAAAAATTTTTTTTCATTGAAATTTCGTAATTATCATTAAGAAACGTTTGAATGGAGATGATCTAAGACATGGGACCGAAATTCGTGTACTAGGCCGAGCAATCGGGAAATTGCGACGAAATGGTGTTACGTGCGTCCGCCACCCCATCAATTAATCATTTTGTAATTTTAACATAATTTGTTTTAAGGTGGTATGGTGGTAAGGTGGTGGAGGAGTTGCACGATCCACAAGTGAGTTTTCAAATACGCCCCGATTCGGGTGTAGATCGTGCAGTTCTTCGAGTTCGAATTCGGTTTTCGAGGTGGATGTCGATGAGCGAGAGAGAGACGGGAGGATCTTAGAATACGGTTTTGAATTCCGTTGCTGACGGTTTCTGTTTTTCAGTTGAAAAGTGAACAAAGGGAAGAGAAGCAGTTAAACAAAAGAAAAAAAAAGAGAAAAATTTGTTAAAATTAAAATTGTATGAAGAAGTTGTTGAAAAAGTTGTAATAAACCTGAGAACTGTCTGGCTGTATAATAAACTTGAAATATCAAATGACTTGTGGATAAGTGGTTCGATTTATTCGCAATTTAACAAAGAAGTGTTAAGAAATATTAGAGAGTGTTTACCGGATTTGCCAAATAAAATTAAGCTTAAATTATTGCTTAGTTTTTTTCACATACCGCGCCGTCTAGCCGAAGAGTGGAAATCTGAATTTGACGAAATTATTGCAGTAGCAGGCTTAGATTCAGAATTATGGATTTCAATGTTGGCGGAAACAATGAAAACTTTTCCGGCGACAAATTCGCTGAACATGGAAATATCAGATAACGAGGAAACAAGAGCAATATATACAGAGACGGTGAACGACTTAAAGGAGTTATTGGAGATCACAGCAAAATATATATATATATTGGATTGGAACCGGACCTAGCCTAGTTCAGACTTACAAAAAGGTAACTCCCTTTGTACTTAAATCAAAATATTTGTGGTCATTTCTTACACTACAATGGGTACCCGGTCATTGACATAAGGGCTAAACAAAGAAACGACGATACGATGTGGAAATGTGTTTTAGCTAGGTTACTGGGAAATGGGGGGGGGGGGGGGGGGGGGGGGGGGGGGGGATGGGTACGAACATACAGGGCAAAGTCTCTGATTGCCTTCAACCCGGCGAAGACCAGGACGATCCTTGTCCCTGTTCAATCCAAGTTGACATGCAGTCTCCACGTGACTCCCCTGGATAGCTACTTTGACACCCACCAAGTAGTGAACCAATGCATGCAGCGACATCCTGAGAAAGGTTGGCGCAAGGCTAATAACCAGGCCCGTAAAAATGAATTATTATGGCAAATTTAACAAGCCTCGGATATGGACCGGATACACGACGACGACCACGGAAACGAAAACGGCTAAACGATTTAAGGATTTTTTCATGGAACATACGCTCACTATACAGAGCTCGAGCTGCACAGCAACTAGCCGATGCCCTGTCCGAATATAAGGCTGACATAACAGCATTACAAGAAATAAGATGGACGGGGAGTGGTGTTTTTCAAAGAAAAGAGTATGACATTTATTACAGCTGTCACGCAAAACACCATGTGCTCGGGGTAGGCTTTCTAGTCAGCCAATAACTGAAGCCTGCCATTATCGGCTTTAATGCAATAAATGAAAGGCTATGCACTTTTCGCGTGCGAGGCAAATTTAAAAACATAAGCCTCATAAACGTTCACGGACCTACAGAGGAGTCCCCTGACGACGAAAAAGAAGAATACTATGAGAACGTCGAACGGGCCCTCAATGCCTGCCCAAGATACGATGTGAAAATCGTTCTTGGGGATTTGAATGCGAAAATAGGTCGGGAGCCGGTTTTCAAGCACTACGCAGGTTCCCATAGTTTGCATGAGAACACTAATGACAATGGACTACGAGTCATCGAACTGGCAGCATCGAAAAACTTGGTCGTTGCGAGTACCAGGTTTCCGCGTAAAGATATCCACAAAGCCACCTGGGTATCACCTGATGGAGCCACTCGCAACCAAATTGACCACGTGTTGATAGATCGCCGCCACTCTTCGAGCCTGATGACGGTACGAACGTACCGAGGTGCCAACGTCGACTCGGATCACTATCTTGTTGGTATAGTTTTCCGAGCGCGGATTGCCTTACGGAGACGTATTGCATCCAGGGATCAGGTTCGAATCAACACGGCTGCCTTACGCAATGAGAACACCAGCAACACCTTTGGTCGTGCGTTAAGACTCGCCCTCGAAGAGCTCGACGGAGGGAGAGTAAGTCCTGCGCCCAGAATGCCGGGCGTAGAAGAGAAATGGACACGCCTTAAGAATACTGTCATTAGTACTGCCAACTCCATCTTAGGCAGTAGTCGTAGAGATCGGAACGACTGGTTTGATGATGAGTGCAAGCTAGCGACTGAACGTAAGAATGCTGCATACCGGGCAATGCAGCAGTCTCATAGGACGCGGGTACGCTAGGAGAAATACAAAGAGCTCAGAAGAACTGAAAAAAGACTTCACAGACAAAAGAAAAGTGCCTGGGAAAAAAATCTTGTCTGTGAAATAGAGAAAAGTAGAGAGCGAGGTCCGCACCAGGGGTGGAAGTTCTACCAAATAATCCCCAGTATGACGCGGTACACACCACGCTGCACTTACTGCAAGGATAAAGAGGGTAATCTGATCACCGATCCTGAAGGCATTCTGGAGCGATGGGAAGTGCACTTTAATGAATTGCTAAATGGTCAGCTCACAGAAGAATTGGAGGCTCCACCAATGCAAGACCAGGACCAAATGCTGCCGCCACCAAGCATTGAGGAAATATTAAAAGCCATTAGACAGCTAAAATCAAATAAAGCCCCTGGAGCTGATGGCATACCAGCTGAGCTGATCAAACAAGGAGGGACAGCGTTACATCACGCAATTCACGAGATCGTGGTGCACGTATGGGAGCAAGAGGAGATGCCGGAAGATTGGCGTCGTGGTATAATTTGCCCCATACATAAGAAGGGAGATATCACACTGTGCAGCAACTATAGGGGTATAACATTGCTGAGTACCGCCTATAAGATTCTACAAGACCGGATATCCCCACACGCTAAAGCCATCATTGGTCAATATCAGTGTGGCTTCATCCCAGGCAAATCAGCAATTGATCAGATATTCACCCTTAGGCAGGCGATGGAAAAATGTCTGGAATTTAAGATTGCACCATATCATCTATTTATAGACTTCAAGGCCGCCTACGACAGCATAGCCAGGGTAGAACTATAAAATGCCATGAGAGAATTCGGCATTCCAAATAAATTGATACGACTTTGTAGGTTGACCATGACCAACGTAAATAGTCAAGTAAAAGTAGCGGGATTGCTGTCCAAACCAATAAACATCTATAATGGACTCCGACAAGGGGACGGTCTGGCCTGCCTCCTCTTCAACCTGGCGTTGGAGAAAGCAATCCGTGACTCTGGCGTTACAACAAGAGGGACTATTGTCACCAAGTCCAGCCAGATACTTGCCTACGCAGATGACATCGACATCATCGGTAGAACCGAATCGGCGGTACAGGAATCCTTCACCCAGATCGAGCAGGCGGCACAAAAACTGGGACTGCGCATTAATGAGGGAAAAACTAAGTACATGGTGGCAACTTCTGCGAAGAGAAGACCTAACGTTGGTCAAACTATCAGGGTAGTGGAGCACGAGTTTGAAGTAGTGCAATCCTTTAACTACCTTGGGTCAATAGTATCAGCCGATAACAATATGGAAGAAGAAATACGCGAACGGCTGATTAAATCCAACAAAGCCTACTATGGTCTATCAAGGCTCTTTAAATCCCGAAATTTATCCAGAACATCCAAGCTACTACTGCACAAGACCATGGTCTTACCAGTACTCATGTATGGATCCGAGACCTGGGTGCTTAATAAAAAGCTTTCTGAACTCTTGGCCGCGTTCGAGAGAAAGGTCTTAAGGAGAATTGTTGGCCCCGTATGTGAGGGAGGACGATTCCGGAGACGCTACAACCATGAGTTGTACGCAATCTACCTTGAAGCTCATATTGTAAGAAAAATCAAGCTCGGTAGACTCCGGTGGGCGGGACACCTAGCTCGAATGAGCGAAGAGGACCCTGCCCGGAAAGTCCTTTGTGGCAGGATGTATGGAAGGAGACAGCGCGGCAGACCTTGTCTGCGATGGAGGGATGGCGTAGACCAGGACGCCCAGAGCCTGGGAGTGCTAAACTGGATGACATCGGCTCGAAATCGGGACCGGTGGAGAGATTTGTTAAATAAGGCCAAGACCGGATCCCGGTTGTAGTGCCGATGATGATGATGACTGGGAAATGATGTTTATGGCATCGCTAGTAAGGGTAGGTATTGAATTATTTGCGTATCGCCAGAATGCCTGATGAAGGACAGCGGTCTTTTGTTTGCTCATGGTGTGAGTTAGGAAAATAGGCTTCAGCGTCGATTGTGCTAATTGAATGCAGCTGCTGGTATATTCTTGCTGGGAGAAAAAGGTCGCCGGCCAATGTGTACGTTAAGAGATTTATCATACACATGGCGAAGCTGAAGAATAGACAGCATAATGTTTGTGGCCGCTGGTGAAGGTTACATTATATGTAATTCAAATCCTTTTGTTTACAGGAATTCGTCAAGGGAGATTTGCTTGACACCGAAGGTGCCGAATTAGTTTGAGATTCCTGATAGGGTAAGAAAGAAATCTTACAGGAATTATATGCGGAGAGATGCATGAAAAGGTAAGTTTTCTTTACAGGGATTTTAAGATTACAGATTTGATCTAATTAAAGCATTTTCAGGTGCTTAATGCGATTGCATTAGCAAAACTTATGCGACTCGGGATGGGGTTATTAGGTAAGTGCGCCGTGGGGTTTTGCGGCACCGTCACAGATGTATGGAAGGAGACAGCGCGGCAGGACTTCTTTACGATGGAGCGATAGCGTAGACCAGGACACCCAGAGCCTGGAAGTGCCAAACTGGATGACAATGGCTCGAAATGGGGACCGATGGAGAGACGTGCTAAATAAGTTCCAAGACCGGATCCCGGTTGTAGTGCAGATGATGATGATGGTAAGAGGATATTTGTTTGAGATGATGTTGCAAGTCGGCATAAGTTTACTAGAATTGTAAGTCTGCTGTCAAATCTGATACAAAATAGCACAGACTTGTCAATTGAACCTGTATGCAGATAGTCGTAGATATAGGGTTTTCCAATAGGGACTTGACAACTTTTAATCGGTAGTTAATTTTTATAATTTGCAGACGTTGTTCGTTCGTGTACTTAACCATGATGAAAATGTTGAGTTTAGTGAATAAATTGACAGTGACAGTTCGATGATTAGTGAAAGGGTGCGTTCACAAATTAAATTCAAAGTTGTCAAATCCCTATTGGAAAACCCGATATGTCTGAATCGTCTTAACGCCCTAGCCACGGGATTTTTGTCAAAAGAATATATTCCGATGGTTCGATGGACCTTCTTGAAAAACCTACTAATAGGGTTTTATATATGTATATCTAACGGAACTTGATCTCTTGACCCAAAATACGCCATTAGTGACAAGTAAAAGTAAAACTGCGGTAAAGTGTCAGATTGATTGAAGTCATTCACTGTGGTGCGTGAATTCGATTCCTGTTGCGTCATACAAATACACGAGACACGAATATGAAATGGTTTCTAATGTCGGTGTAATAAGGCGAGCCTAAAGTTAATTTCGGGCGATATGCGTGTTCTTGGGACATAAACACTGGTCGTGTGTTAGCATTTTTAAAAGAATATTCTACTATCATATCAGACAGTTGTTATGAAGGTTTATTACTTGATTTTAGTTATCCTTTTACGGGTCTGTTGGAACCCGGTGCGCCGTGGTCTCACCGACATGGGTATGTGAACTGTTCGGTGTCGCGCACCTTTTCTGTCATGTGTAGGAACTATTATTTGTTATAAGCGACACTAATCGTTTCAGGTTAGTAAGCGATTTATGGGAATTTCTTTTTGTAATAACGAGTGTATATGAAAGTAATGCCACCTGAACAACTGTATGTGACCCAACTAATATGTGGGTAAAGAGCAGGAAAGGGGGTTTGTTATATGTTGGTAAACCCCATGAACAGGTAAAAGAATTGTAAGGGAAACGAACGCAATTTGATTAAATAAGTTGAACATTGCCCCGAAGAAAATTGCTCTGTAGCCAGTTCTGTTTGCCAGATGACACAGTTGAAAATCAACGTCGTTTAATGCCGCATCTGGTGTCCATAAACTGCCCTTGCCAGCTGTGTCCGACAGCGGTCATGAAGTGGATCCCTTTGTTACACGTAATCTCCGTTGTATTCAATAATCGACTGCAACATTTGACAATCAGTTGTCGATTCCACCACATGACGGAAATTCGTTTCCTTATATTATATTTGACGCCTTCCACTCATTCAATGAAATATGTCACACATAAGGAGGCACATCCAGGAGTTTCAATAATCCCCTCACAGTGGGTGGGGGGCGTCGTACAAAGTGAACGGCATACAAACTCTTGTGCATCAAACACGCAATAAAACGCACCAGACATTTGGAGTCATGTCGTGATTTAGATGCAACTTCACAATAGGGGAGGAATTATAACAAAGAAAAAAAAACAAATAAAAACATAACATGAAGTACGAGGACACATCAATATAAGAAAGACCAAACAGTAAGGAGGACGCATGTGAAAGGAAATTGAAAACGGGGAGCAGCAGGACTAAATGCCACCAAGAATATTCCCTAAAGATGACGATAAATACAGTATAACAGATTGAATGGTACATACCTCTAGATAAATATCACTTTCAGGATTGAAAGTGTCGTTAACCCGGCGAAACGTGTAATTCACATGCGGAATCGCATGCAGAACCCGCACAAGGATACTGGGCTGGTCCATATTGTTTCTTGCTGACGTCATAAATTTCGAGCGTATCCTTATTACTCTGCAGTTACGGTATTCTTTACTCTCCTCGCTTCACCCACTGTCGAGCGGTGGGTGACCTGTGCCTAAGGGAAGTCCTCCCTGAGCCTCGAATAATAACACACAAATATATTCACTGAATATCCTTCCTCGGGATAACGAGAAACCGGACCCTCTGTGATCCCGGTTTTGCTCTTTTTTATTCAACTTTTTTTTTATATTCACTTATTTTATTATTATTTTTTACTTTTATTCTGATTTCAAAAAAGTCCTTGTATTTTTATGTAACACTCACTTTCACTTCACACTGATGAAGAATATAGAGGCGGAGGGATGTGTAGTCTCACATTTTGTCGCACTTAGAAGCACTGTATGCACACACGGGTAGTATTTAGTGCACAACCCTTGCGGTGTTTCCTGCAAGGATTGGGGACAGACAATTTTATTTCTCGAGTAATAATGCTCCAAAGTCAAAATGATTGGGGAAAGGACGAGCACTAAGCGAACCTCTGATCCAAGGGAAGCTAAATAACACAGTTATTTCGTTTCATCCCTCTTTTTAATAGTTGGATTCCAGATGTGTATGCATGCGTGAGTATGTGTGGATCTACGGCCATACGACTATATGGATTTGTGTTTAAGGAGATATTTGGGGAAATTTTTTCGTGTCCTCTCTTTCACGCCTACGCCATTAGGCGAGGGATTCAGCCAGGCTGCGGGAACGAACCGAAAACAAGACGCAAACGCTCGTCAGATCTCTCGATGTAAATAGATCTTCGACGGAAAACATCATCCGCAAGGATCCTATTCCCGAAAATAACTGATTTATTTGGCAAAACAAAACCGATCAGGACACTGAAAACACACACAAAGATTGAGTTCCGACTAAAAGGACCCAAGCCAACGCGTCAAATAAGACTATTAGTTCGACCGTCGAAACACTACTGAGTGGAATTGTTCGGCTGCAAAACCATTCATCCGGCGACAAGGTGGCAAGAATGAGAGCGCATGCGATCGTCTGGACATTCCTCCAACTGGGAGAATGAGAAGGAACAGATTTGTTTGCTTTAGTCAGGTGGGATGGAGTTTGACAGTGCACAAGCTGGCTCTGCGTATGGTGAGTATTGTTAACACTCTGTTGTGACAACTAGGTGGCACTCGAAACGGATGCGATGTATTTTGGCGCGTTGGCCGAGCGGTGTGTACAAACCAAAATTGGTTTCTAGTTACGAACCAGTAAAGGATAAAGATTCTATTTAAATTTGATGAGTTACGTGTGTTCTCACAAAGCATGGAGCAATATAAATGACTTGATTGGAAAAAGCAGTCGAAGTAGCAACATTACAACTATGATTCTAACGATTGTAGTGGTTGTACAGCCATTAAGAACCTTTTTTCAATTCAATTTTTAGTAGGTAGATAATTACATTTATGGTATATTTTACAACTAGTATTTAAGAGTTTTAGGACAGCAATTCCTTTACAACTATAATCTTAAATCTATACAATGACAATAGCAAAATTTTAATGATTAATAAATAATAAATGATTAAGGGAAAACTACAAGGAGAAACCCTTATTTGAATCTTAATTCAAGCTATTTACAAAACTACAATCCTTATAAAATATCTTAAAACTAAATAATGCAAAAAAAAAACTTATATATTGTAGCGAGCTTAAAAGGTACGAGTATCAAGTGACAGGATGAAAACAAGGTACGACGTTCGAGCCAAGGCATCCGGATTTAATGCAGGCGATAACGTGTGGCTTTATAACCCTCATCGGCAAAAAGGAAGGTCTCCGAAGTTGCAGCAACATTGGGAAGGACCGTATAAGATTCTCACAAGAATTAACGACGTTGTCTATATGATTCAGCGAAGACCGAACGCCAGAATGAAAGTGGTACATCGTGACCGACTGGCGACGTTTGTTAACCCAGGAGATCAGTGAACTTAGTTCGGGACGAACTAATCTAGGCGGGGGGTAGTGTGACGCATATGACAATCAGTACTGGAATCTTCGAGAAAGTCCGAAACAAAGTACTAGATTATTTTAGGAAGTACTGGAAAACTGGAATAGAAAAGTCGAGATTACGGAACGGACGGAAACGAAACGCCAAAATCAGAATGAGGAAACAGTATAAATACGTCGCACGCGAGTTATAAGTAAGACAGTGAAGCAAGCGAAAGTCTCGAGTGAGAAGTTAGAAGGAAAATATGCGATAAGTACGGAAGCGACAAGTCAAGAAATCGTTGTGTACGGTAAAAGTAACGGTTGTGATTAACGGGCTAATAAAGTGTTATATTAATTCAAAAATCAATTTAACGGCTCTTATTTATTCAAAATAATTAATCCAGCGAACCCTAAGCTCGCTACAATATTTATAATCCAAAAAAAAAAAACATATAATTAAAAAGAAAAAAAACAAAAACAATCAAAAAAAAAACAAGGAAGGAGAAGTGGACTTCGGGTGGGGGAGGTAGGAGGCTGGGGAAGAGCGAGTGTATGTGACGGTGGCAAATGTGGCATAAGTGAGACAGCGAACAATGTACGGCAAATGTGTTGGAAGAATCCGAGGGTTCACCCAGTTCAGTACGCGGAGGGCAAAACGCAGAAAACGTCGTTGTACGCTTTCGGTTCTGCGAATATGGGACGAATAGTGAGGAGACCAGACCTGACTGGCGTATTCAAGAAGGGGGCGGACGATGGCCATGTAGAGAGAACGGGAAACGTAAGGATTAGATAATTCTTTAGACCAGCGTTTCACAAACCCAAGGGCAGAGTTGGCCTTAAGAATAATATCATCAATATGCGGGATGAAGCTAAGCTCCCTGTCAAATAAGATCCCGAGGTCCCGTATCGTGGGTAGAAAGGGATTGGAAAGGGAGGATCTGAATTTTACACGGTAGGATCGGTCTTTCAGATAAGAAGATAACCACTTGATCAATAGGGGTTCGAAACCTAGGGAGGACAGCTTAAAAAGGATGAGATTATGGGAGATTTTGTCAAAGGCCTTGCTGAAAGCGGTGGTGATTACATCGACTGCGTTGCCATTCTCTAAGGCACGGAGAGTATGGTATGGGAATTCGATCTGATTCGTTGTGGTCGACCAACCCGAAAGGAAACCATGCTGGTTGGGTGAGATGATGGATTTACAATGGAAAGGTAACGAGTTGTAAAGAATCCATTCGAACACTTTAGGGATTTGAGACAGTTTGGCGATGGGACGGTAGTTGCTTATATCGTTTTTAGGTCCGTTTTTATGTATGTGGGTATGGGAGGATTTCCAAATACTAGGGAAGATCTCTTGTGAAAAGGATAGATTGAATGTCTTTGATATCGGGAGGGAAAGAGAAGTGGAACATTTCTTTAAAAATACAGCCGGGAGTCCATCAAGCCCAGGGCTGAACTCGTCTTTGAGTAAGTTTAATTTCTCCTCAACTACGTGATGCTGAATAACTTGAGGGGTGAAGGGGCCGAGGGAGAATTCGGGCAAGTCTTTGAAGTAAGACGGATTGGGCTCGAAGGATATGTCTGTGAAGGATTTATTGAAAAACGAAGCAAATAGATTTGCAATAGTTAGGGGGTCGGTTGAAGTAGTCGCGCCATTAGAAAGGGAGTTAGGATAGGCGTCGGCTTTACGTCTGTAATTTATAAAGTTGAAAAAAGATTTGGGGTCATTGATCAAATAAGATTGTGTTTTTGTGAGGTAGTTGGAGTAGTGGGAGTTGTAGAGCTCGGAAAATTTATAAAAGGAACCGAGATAGTTGGAGTAGTGGTGAACGGAACGTGTTTTAAGGAAAATATTCCACAAGTTATTTCTCTTGTTCTGAAGAGTGCGGAGTGTGTGGTTGTACCATGGCGGAGATGAAACCGATGACCTGTGACGAGAATAGGGGACATATAAGGTGACGGCATAGTAAATCTCCTTATAGAGAGTGGCCGTAGCTTCTTCTACACCCAAATGATCAAAGCGAAACCCTGTTTTGCTAAGATGCTCATTTAGAAGGCGGAAATTAGCCTTGTGGAAGTTGTAGGAAAACAGTCAAGTGGTAGAGAGGGCTAGGTTTCATGGTTGAGATATAAAGATAAGAGCAGTGTGGGCGGGGGGTTGGGGGGGGGGTGGGGGGGGGGGATAATAATTATCAATAGTAGAGAGGGTGTGTGGGCTAGGGGCAACTGTCCTTATTCACCAACGTAATAATGTAATAATGACCTCTATATAATTTTCATAGACAGGGTACATATGTAGTGATTTAGGATAACGCAAGACGGGAAACGAGAACAATTGACGAAGAAGTTTCGATTGATTTTGTCAATAAGGAACCCTACCGGTTTAACGTTAGCGTTTTCATGTTGTTCATCTGTCAAATAATGCCATGGCAAATTCAGCAACCTTTTTAATATTTTATTTTGACACCTTTGCAATTTTATTTTGTGTGTGCGAGCACAATTACATCATACAGGAGCGCCGTACAGGAGTATAGCTTGAAAAATGGTTTTAAAAATTATAATTTTATTTTCGAGCCTAAGCTTTGATTTTCTACACACTAATGGATACATAGGGCTCCTCGATAGTATAGTGGTTAGTATACCCGCCTGTCACCCGGGAGACCGGGGTTCGTTTCCCCGTCGGGGAGCCCCTGGCGCAAGACTAATGACCTTGCCCAGACAAAATAAATCATTATGGAAAATTTAACAAGCCTCAGGACTTGCTAAATAAGGCCAAGACCGGTTCCCGGTTGTAGTGCCGATGATGATGATGATGAATGGATACATAACTCTTACGACTTTGTTTATTTTGTCAATTGTGGTAGTGACGTGTTTTTGAAAGATAAGTTTTTTATCTGGAATAATACCTAGATATCTACAGTCTTCGGACCAATCAATATCAACTGCACACATACTGAGTTTAGTGCCATTTGGTAGGTAGCAGAGTTTCCTACATCTCGAAAACCAGACACCTTGTGTTTTATTACCATTTATTTTTATTTTCCATTTCCTGTAATATACTGCTAGCTTGTCAAGAGCTGCTTGCAAAGAGTTGTAGACATTAGTGAATAAGGCACCCGAAGAGAAAATGGCCGAATCATCGGCAAACATAGCTACCTGAATGCTTTCATCTAGACATGGTAAATCTGCGACAAACAATGTGAATAATATGGGACCAAGGACCGAGCCTTGGGGTACACCATAGTGGATTTGGTGAGTAGAGGATATGACGGTTGTGATAAGCGGTATTGGCAGCTTAAGTTTTAGTAGCTTATAAATCAAGGCATCGTGCCATACCGTATCAAAGGCTTTTTCGATGTCTAGAAGAACCAGTCTCGTTGACTCCTTGCCGATGAATTTACCGGCTATGTGGTTTTTAATGCGCAAGACTAGGTGGATTATGCTGTGACCACTACGGAAACCGAACTGAAAGTTTGTTAAGATGTTATTTGCTTCCACGAAACGATCAATCTTTTCCTTAATGATTTTTTCTAGGAGCTTACTCAGACAGCTAAGTAGACTAATAGGTCTGTAGCTTTCGGGCCTGTTCTTCGGTTTGCCGGGTTTCGGGATAGGTATTACTTTTGCTATTTTCCAACAGTCCGGAAAATAACAATTCTTAAGACAAGCGTTGAACATGAACGTTAAATAGTTACTTGCAGCAGGTGGAAGTGCTTTAATTAATTTGATGTTAATATTATCAAGACCAGCAGCCTTTTTTGATTTCGATTTTTTTTTTATCAATTCTTTAACTGTGCTAATATTAGTTGCGTAAGTACTTTCAGCTGGTGATTGAGAAAGTACATGGATGGTGTTAGCAACCTCAGTATACGCGTCGCTTAGATGCATAGATATGGAGTGGTTCTTACTAAACGTGTTAGCAAGTAGGTTCGATTTCTCCACTCGTGAACTTTAAACGGAGGAATACTTGACCCTCTCTTAATAATTTTTGATATTTTCCAGAACGGTTTGCTTGCTTTGTCAAGAGAGGAAAGGTGTTTATTCCAACACTTGTTCTTATATGCTGAGATTTCTTTTTTAATGATATTATTTAAGACGTTAACATTAACTAGAAAACAATCGATTCTATAACGAAGCCATTTTCTTCTTTCAGAGTTTCGTAGCCCAATCAGATGTAAGATATTTTCAGGAAGCGGTGTCTTATCAACTGGAGTAGTGGAACTGTGGGGGTTGTAGAAGTATTATGCCGATCATGGGCACAGATTCACTTTCTTCCCCACGACATCACTGGATAAATAGTATCAAACATCCCAAACACAAAGTAAAGAACAGGAGAAAATAGAAGGCACTGATTTTGATTGAATTTTTTTGTTATTTTTATTTTATACTAAGTTTATCTCTAATTATACACTTGTAACGTTTTGTAGTTCAGCAACAATACGATTAGGGCTCCTCGATAGTATAGTGGTTAGTACACCCGCCTGTCACCCGAGGGACCGGGGTTCGATTCCCCGTCGGGGAGCCCCTGGCGCAAGACTAATGACCTTGCCCAGAAAAAATAAATCATTATGGAAAATTTAACAAGCCTCAGGACTTGCTAAATAAGGCCAAGACCGGATCCCGGTTGTAGTGCCGATGATGATGATGATGATGAACAATACGATTATTCAGCCGAGAATATTTTTCTCGTTGCTCTATAAGCAATGAATTGAAATAGCAAATTTCGCGTTTCGATTTAGTTAGCGCACTATGAAGCTCTTGAGTATTAAGTATTAACACACGATTGGTTTCACGAATCGCGGCGGTGTGACCTCCGGCGGTAGTGGTTGGATAGCGACTGATTGGAATTAGGGATGGAAATTGGGATTTCTGCTTTTACACAACGATCAGCCAATGATAATCGTGCTCTCTTGTGCATCCTTCAATTCCCCACGCTCATCGAGGTAGATAAGTACTTGCGTATTCGTTCGACGTCGATGAGCATAGAATGGATGAAGAGATCAAAAGGAAAGCACTATAACCCAGGGTTGATCTGACTTTGTGTGTGTGTATTAATGCAGCGTCTGAGACGGATCCACTGACCTAGTGCGGTGATTGTGGTGATCTCAGAGTGCATCGAACTATGGAAAGACAGAATTGTGGAGGAGAGAAAAATGTAGTTTGCGCTATTCACCTGTAAAATGAGATCGTTGATCCCAAGTTTAGTGAGGGCAAAACCCCCGTTTATTTCACTTAGTACAAGCGGTTAAAAGATTTAAAAGTAAAAACTTACGAACTAACTTAAAAACTAGGGATTAAGAAAGCTTAATCTAGATAATTGAGATTTAGGGATTACAAAAAATTAATTTGGAATAAATATGAATGATGAAGTCAACGCAGTAAGATACGCGACAATTCGGAAAGAAACAACTAGACTTTTCAAATGCAAAAAACGCGAATGGGAGAAGACTCGGATCGAAAAAATCAGCAGAGGTATGTATGCCGGCATAAATTCAATCAGAAATGGCTACCGAGGGAGAGCCAAATTAATCCGAGACACAAACGGCTGTCTGGTGACAGAAACAAAAAATATCGTGACAAGATGGAAGCAGTACTTTGAAAACCTGCTCAATGTGCGCACCCATCAACCACAAATGAACGCACCAGACGTATACACAGCCGAGCCTCAGATCCCAAAGCCCTCTTTCGACGAAGTTGTAGACGCGATAAATCGACTGAAAAACAACAAGGTCCCCGGAATCGATTGCATACCGGCAGAGCTTGTGAAGCATGGAGGTGGGGCAACCGATCGAAAGATCCACCAACTGGTTAAAATAATATGGGATAAGGAAGTCATTCCGGAAGAATGGAAAACCTCAATAGTCATCCCCATTTTCAAAAAAGGCGACAGATCTGACTGCTAAAATTACAGAGGAATATCATTGCTCCCAATCACATACAAAATATTAGCAAATGTCATACTGGCAAGAATCACACCGTACGCAGAAGAAATATTGGGAGACTACCAATGCGGATTCCGTCGGAACCGGTCAACAAGCGACCAAATGTTCACAATAAGGCAACTGCTGGAAAAGAAGTGGGAATACGGAGAGACGCTTCACCAACTGTTCGTGGACTTCAAAAAAGCCTACGACTGAGTCGCAAGGCAAAGACTCTACCATATTGTGGTTGAGCTGGGGATCCCGAAAAAATATGCCGCCCTCATTCAAATTTGCATGAACGAAAACAAAGGGCGAGTTAGAATAGAAAACTACCTCTCAGAACCATTTGATATCCGGGACGGATTAAAACAAGGGGATGGCCTCTCACCATGCCTTTTTAACCTTGTCCTCGAGTATGTTATCAGAAAGGTACAAGACGACAACACGACCGGATCATCACTGAACGGGGTCACACAAGTGCTCGCGTATGCGGATGACATCGCCATTCTGGGCGATAATCTAGAAACTATAAGTAAAAACTGTGAAATCATCATGCAGCAGCAGAAGAGGTGGGCCTAGAAATAAATGAAGAAAAAACGAAATACATGATTACGGCGAGAGCAGGTGGACCGCAGGAAACACATATAAACGTCGGAGGCAAGATATTTGAAAAAGTTAAAGAATTTAAATATCTGGGAACGATACTGACGGCCAGTAACGAAATGTCGAAGGCAATTAACAAAAGACGCTAGTTGGCATGCAGTCAGTAAACTGCTGAAATCCAAACTGCTATCACGTAATATAAAGCTCCGTGTCTATAGAACCATAATCATGCCGATTGCTCTATAGGGATGCGAAACATGGGCTCTCACAAAACGGGAAGAGAAAAAATTCCGCGTATTCGAGAATAAAGTTTTAAGGGGTATATTTGGCGGTAAATATGACGAGCAGTCAGGACAATGGAGGAAACTCCACAACCACGAATTGGAAGAGCTATACCACAAACGTACAATAGTGAGAGTGATCAAGTCGCGAAGATTAAATTGGGCCGGACACGTAGCGCGAATGGGCGATGATAGGACCGTGCATAGAATTCTTGGCGATAAACTAACGGGGAAGAGACCGACAGGACGGCCGCGACGGAGATGGGAGGACAATGTTAGATTGGACCTCGAGGAGATCGGATCGGATGATCGAACGTGGAAGGAGAGCGCACAGGACAGGGAACAATGGCGGAGCCGAGTCGGTGAGGTCATGAACTTCCGGGTTCCTACAGGCCTGTAAATAATAATATAATAATAATAAATATGAAGGTAATATGGTGGGAAGGTGGCGGTGTACGTGGTGGGGTGATGGCGAATGGATGATCTGAAGAAAAGCCGAAGTGACGCCAAATTGACTAGGGTAATTTATCATGAAAACCAAACTCGAATAATTTGGAATTACCCCAGCCGTTGCATGGTTATGCAACAGCGTCGTTTGCTTTGACTTGTTGTTGCTAACCGAAATGATGTGATTTCCGGTGGAAATGCCATGGGCTAGCAAAATGGAGTTGCCGTATGGCAAAAGGGTAGCTATACTCAATTATGCATTGTCTGCATAGGATAATGAGTTTAGCTATGCGTCCTTTGGGAAATCAATGATTCTCAGGTGAATACCGAACGGTGGGATAGGGGTTAGTATGACACGCTGAAAGCGGTCGAAATAAGGCGGAAATTGTGGTTGAAATTGTGGGTTGGTTCTCCATGTAATATAGAGAACCCCCACAGAACATTTAGGTATCGCAAGATCGGCCGCTCTATTGATAACAGAAACAAAATTGTTGCATAGGATAGCAATGTACTTGCTGCAGGTTATAGAATTTAGGCTGGAATCACCTAGCGCCAAGTTCGTGTTTATATATGATTTATAACAATTCCAGTTGGCGGCGGAATAGTTGTAGTATAAACTAGAACGATTTACAGATACTGTATGATTCACTGTGAGGCTGATCGGAAGGTGGTCTGAACTTAACGCATTTAGAGTTAATGGTACTGAGCAGTAATTTGGAATATTAGTGATATATAGATCAAGAGTTGAGGGGTTCTTGTTAGCAGTCGATAGGGGATATAGGTGGGGAGAACTGGATAAAGTATGGAAAAACTTGGGCTGGATTCAGTAATATCTAGTAAAATGTTACCCCAACAGTTTGCCCTAACACAATTCCACGACTGATGTCTACAATTTAGATCACCACCAATAATTACATTGTTTTGAGTGTTGAGTCTATACAATTTTTGCAGATCCCGCATAAAGTAAGTAGATTTCTCAATGTTTCCATTTCCCCCAGGGAAATAGACCGAAAAAATACTCAGCCTGGAGTTATCACTTAATGTCACATCAATACTAATTACTTCAATTAATTTAAGATGCAATGAAGGACGCAAGGTATGTTCTATACATTTTTTCACAACCATGGCGACACCTCCGCTACTAGCATGTACCCTGTCTAGGCGATAACATATGTAATTTTGATGTGAGAAAGAAATGTTTTGTTTGAGCCAGGTTTCTGAAACAAGTGCAATGTCAATATTAAAATTTATCAAGAAATTAAAAAATTCATGGTGTTTGTTTTTGATGCTTCTCGCATTCCAAGTTATAATGCTAAGAGAGTTTCTTAACATGATTTTTCCGAATATAGATACTTAATAGCTAATGAAGTGATGACGTTAAATTGGGTAGCTTTAGTTTGACGAGCGCTAAGCTTGGTTACAACTACATTAAGAAGAGAGTTTATCTCGCTAAATGAGAACAAGTTATCGTTATTTATAGTTTCAGACGGATTTTTTTGGTATGTGTCGTACCACTGTTGGATGGTTGCTGGGTTTGATGGAGGCCAGAAGCCCAGGTGCATGAAGGAAGTGAAAGTTGACCCACAGATCGTGGTAGTGGAGGAAAATTATCAGGGAGAATCGGTCTGGCAGCGGCTGCCGTTTATCAGTCGGAGGCTGAAGGAACGTTTTATTTCCTGTACCATGTCCACGTGGGGATAATTTGCGGCGAACGTCTAGGTACTGCCTTCGGCTAATGCATTCGTTTTCAAGTCGGATATTTTGTGGTTTCCAGAACAGATTGCACAGAAGCTATTAATGTGACAATGCATCGAGCCGTGGCCGTAAAACTGGCAATTATGACTTCGTGTGATCTTACCTGGATGATGTTTTTTGAAGACCCATCGAACGATCGTTTTAAATAAAGTAGAGTAGTTACGTTTGATTTCATTTAATTTAATAGTACCGCGTTGAATGTAGACGATGTAAAAGTAGTGTTTGTACAGGGCTTTTGTTGACGAATTTAATGTGATGGTTTTCACATCTAGGCACTTAATCCCGAGTGTAACTAGTTCATTTTTTATTATGTCATTGCTAATTAGATCTAAACCGGATAACACTACCTTTAGAGGGCGATTTTCCTTTCGCGAGTGGGTAAAAACTCAGATTTTAACCGCAAGAGTTCGGTTCTAATTTTGTTGTATATGTCCATTGTTGGGGAACATATTTTTTGTCCAAGAGATATGTTTTTAATTAAGTAGTTGTCTATTTTAATGTTATTCAATTAATTTCGCACTTTAGCACTGGTTGTTTTCAAAACCACAATTGGCGGAACGGTTTCTTTAGTAACTTCTGCACACTGATCGATGTTGGTCGAATCTATTTCAGTTAAGTCCTCCGTTCGACTTTGAAGTGGTTGGAAAAAGTTAGTGTTTGAACACATATTGGATTTCTCTAGCACTTGATTATTCACTTTTGTAAGTTTATCGGGGGGAGTTTGGCCTCCAATATCGGGGTCGTAACGCAACCGTTTACGTTTAATTTTGCCATAACTTAACGGATTTCACTTGATCAACTTATGAGTTGCGGTAGCGAGGCAAAGAAAACAAGATAAAAAGATAATGGCTTGTGATAATTATTGTGAATATAACGGTTGATGTAATTAGGACAAATAACACGAGAAAAACTGTGAGACAAGTTGTCTGTTTGAAAGTCAGCCAGGTACTGAATGATTAGGATCCTTTGTGCCCCCATGGGAGTTGTACGAATTGCAAGGCAAACAACATCAATTTTCAAGAATGTTTTCCACAGTTCTTCCAAAAGATGATACTATGGAATTTTTTAAAAACCTTTTTACATTCCTCTAGAGTAGAAAAAAAATGTTTACGTGAAACCGTCTCGTGGCTGGGCTATTCGCAGCAGATGCAACGTCATGCAAGCGGTTTCGCCCTATGATACCGGGTGGGGAAGAGGAAGTTGCTGATGTTAATTGAGTGCCCTGAAATGAATATTGCTCCAATGAAAGTGTCGTTGGGCAGATTTGAAAGTGCGGTGCATAAAATTTCCGTTTCCTGCAGTAGGGCCATCACGATGGAATGGAGTGCGTGTTCGCGGTAGAGTTATATGGTTTTAACACAACGTGCAGTCCATATTTATTTCAATTTTCGCAATTTTTGGTGGGGCTATTTCAAATAAATTGTCTACATTGATTCCACCGGGGCCTGATTTATGTAAAGAACAGCACATCCATTAATATGTTGAAAGAATTTGGACGAAATTTCAATCTTCGAGAGAGACGAGAAATTCGAGCCACGCTACTTTTTTAATGGTCGTCTTTTTTTTCCTTTTTCATTTTCATTTTTGTAACATCTTTTATATTCGTCTTACTTTTCTAAGTCGGTCATTGGTTGTGAGATGGTCATTGTCTGAAAAGTGCCAGAATCGAAGAAGAAGTTGAAACCTGATGTTTTCTTAAAAGGGGTAAAGAGTTTTTACTTAGTGGATTATACTTACGCAGATCCCAGAGCTCTCTTTCGACGAAGTTATAGACGCAATAAACCGATTGAAAAACAACAAGGCTCTCGGAGTCGACTGCATACCGGCAAAGAGCTTGTGAAGCATGGAGGAGAGGCAACCGCTCGAAAGATCCTCCAACTGATTAAAACAATATGGGATAAGGAAGTCATTCCGGAAGAATGGAAAACCTCAATAGTCATCCCCATTTTCAAAAAAGGCGACTGATCTGACTGCGAAAATTACAGAGGAATATCATTGCCCCCAACCACATACAAATTATTCACAAATGTCATACTGGCAAGAATCACATCGTACCCAGAAGAAATATTGGGAGACTGCCAATGCGGATTCCGTAGGAACCGGCCAACAAGCGACCAAATGTTTACAGTAAGGCAACTGCTGGAAAAGAAGTGGAAATACGGAGAGACGCTTCAGCAACTGTTCGTTGAGTTTGTGGCGATTCCGCCAGATCCCACGGCTCGCCTTCCTGAGAAAACCCTCATAACCATAACCCGGGTCTGCACAAGCTTTCGCTAATGCAATTCGCATTAGCATCTTAGATGCTTCACGCATCAAACAGACCCAATTATTATAACCCTAAAATCCCTATAGAGAAAACTTACCTTCATGCATCCCTTCGCATACAATTTTTCATAAGATTTCTTTGTTTTCTTATTTGGTATTCTGAACCAATTCGGCACCAGACAAATTCCTGTAAACAAAATAATTCGGATTGCAATCAATGTAACCGTCATGACAGGGACCATAAATATCGCGCCGTCTATTTTCTCAGCCGCGTCATATACCTTTTCATACACATTGCCTGGCAACCTTTTTTGTTTGTCTTACCAACAAACAACCCAAGCAGCTGCATATAATTAGCGCAATAGACGCTGAAACCAAATTCTCCAGCATTTCCTAATGCAAATATGAACCCGGTTTCTATTGCAGCCAGAGATGCCATAAACATCCAATTTGCTTTTAGCACCTTTTTCTCCTAACGTCGAAAATAGCGACGAGGCATCGTATAAACATGACCCTCATTAAAGAGCGAACCATTTGGTCGCCTTTTCTTTTGTCCTTGCCGCCTGCCTGTTTCGCTGTTCCACTGCACGTGTGAATAGCATTGATCTCAACGATCCCACACATACCACCATGACCTGTATTACAAGATCTGGTTTCCTATACCACCAAGAGAGACTTTACGTTTCCCTGGTGGTAGGTAAAAAAACGATATCCTTATTGGAGAGGATATCGTTTGAGTCTTATTCCATCCTCCGACCACGCTGGTCGCACGGTGAAACTCCCGCTCTCCGCGCCACCAGCGGAGAAGCGTAAACAGTAACACGCAAATATATACCCGGAGTCGTGTGTGTTTTATTTTTCAACTCTATGAAGTTTTAGTTTATTTTTCCACGTAAATTTATCCATAAATCTATGAAATAACGTAAATTTATTGATCCCAAATTGTTTATTATCGAAAACATATAGTGCGGCAAAAAAAATCGGTATGCAATAGTCTCTTTGATAAAACAATATCATTAAGTTCATACGAAAGTGTTCAATAGTTTTTGTGAAAACGAATAAATCATACAAACATGTAAAAGACAAACAATAAACAATTTATAAATTTCATTAACAGTTTGAACTATTAAGGCTCGCGTGTGTTTTGCTTTCGTTGATGTTTCCACTGCTTCCTCGTAATCGTTTAGTGTTCGGTGGTATTATTATTGATGATGGAGGAGGAAGTATAACTCGCACCCATGCCGGTGCCACGACTTCCTCCCCACATTGGTGACCCGCGACGGTTTTTTTTTATTAATATAAAAAACTAGAACACGCAACCTATCGAATTTCCGACAAAAGTTGACTCTGTTGAGTGAATACGCGGCTCTGAACTACTCAACCTTTGTGACAGTCAGAACACCGCGACCTTCAAACATTCGCGTTTTAACAACGGTCGAAATGGTTTTTTTTTATTTAAACGGTGCAAAAGTGCACAAAAATAAAAAAAACATCACCGGGAGCAGCCATACCACCATCAACGGCTAGTAGCAATGTTTCAGCACGCACCAGACACTAGCACAGAAACAACAACATCAGACACCTCAACAACTGCAGCCAGGTTTGGTAAGTTCGTATCCTTACTTTTCCTTTTCTTTTCCGAACGAAAAAACAAGGGCAACGCCAAACAACTGGAATAACTTTTGGCGGATCAGTTTTTACCGGCTGCAGCCAAGCAAAACCGTAATCAATTCGAGGCATAATAAAATCACCAACTAAGCCACGTGCCTGGCCTTACATTCAATCTACAATGGAAGGTTACATCACCTATGACGTATCTCTAACTCGCAGCAACATCCTGACGCACCTAGTTCGAGTTCGTCCACGAATATTTGGGCCCAAACCGGGATTCAAACAACACTTCCCATCGCATTAGCAACAGTAACGCAGAACAACACTCCACAACTCGAAAATGATCCAAGGCATCTGGCACCACCGTACCTAAGTTACTAATTTTTTTTTCCCCATAGAAATAAATTCCTTCATTTTAAAATTTTGTGAAATGTATTGCCTGACTAAAAGCATGACTTTAATACAACCAAATTATTTCTAAAAAGCAAAACATCCTATTAAATGGACATAAAGACCAAAAAGAAACAAAAATCAACTTTCTCTTTTACTATTTGGTGATTTCTTTAAACAAAAATAATTTACAAACAGGCAACAGTCAGTTATTCAGGAATCGTACAATTACTAAAATGACAAATGGATATTTTGAAAACTTCGTGTCAATTTTTTTTTTATTTTTTTAGTTTTTGCCTATACTAATAAACGATTTATGAATTATATGAGTGCCGTTAATTCAATTAAATTCTTTCTTATTATTGTTAAGCCATACCACCATTAACTGTTTGATTTTCAAAATTTAAAAGTAAATTAAATTCAAAACTAGACACATTTCATTGTTAAAGCGTGTTTCCTGTACCTGCTGCGATATTCGGCCAAACTTAATTAGTGAATGATGGAGGAGGAAGTATAACTCGCACCCATGCCGGTGCCGCGACTTCCTCCCCACAAGTTCAAAAAAGCATACGACTCAGTCGCAAGGCAAAGACACTACCATATTGTAGTTGGGTTGGGAATCCCGAAAAAATATGCCGCCCTCATTCAAATCTGCATGAACGAAAACAAAGGGCGAGTTAGAATAGAAAACCACCTCTCAGAACCATTCGAAATCCGGGACGGATTAAAACAGGGCGATGGCATTTCACCATGTCTTTTTAATCTTGTACTCGAGGCTGTCATCAGAAAGGTACAAGATGACAACCTGGCTGGATCATCCCTGAACGGGGTCACACAAGTGCTCGCATATGCGGAGGACATCGCCGTTTTGGGCGATAATCTAGAAACTGTAAGCAAAAACACTGAAATCATCATGCAAGCGGCAGAACAGGTGGGCCTAGAAATAAATGAAGACAAAACAAAATACATGATTACGCCGGGAGCGGGTGGACCTCAGGGAACACATATAAACGTCAGAGGCAAGATATTTGAAAAAGTTAAAGAATTTAAACATCTGGGTACGATACTGATGGCCAGTAACGAAATATCGAAGGAAATTAACAAAAGACTACACTCCGGCAACGCTAGTTGGCATGCAGTCAGTAAACTATTAAAATCCGAACTGCTATCACGTAACATAAAGCTCAGTGTCTATAGAAACATAAACATGCCAATTGTTCTATATGGATGCGAAACATGGGCTCTCACAAAACGGGAAGAAAACAAATTCCGTGTATTCGAGAATAAAGCTTTAAGGGGTATGGGTGTTTTCTTGTACCACATGTAAATTCGTTGTTCCCGCACGTTCAGGAATACCTCGGTTCGATTAAAACAAAGTCGGTTGATTGCAGACTTCAGCCGCAGCGTTATAATTTTTATTCACGTAAACAAAATAATCGGGAGATAAAATTTCAATGTGACTCATAATTGACAGACTCTTTAGATGAAAATTAAATTGTCTTAATTAATAGAATTCAACAAAATTCTTTATATACACGCTTTATATTGAAATTACATTAGTCTGACTCAATAGAATTCTACGCAATTCTCTTCTCTAGATACACACTTTATATTGATATTAAATTTGTCTTAATCAATAGAATTCACACGTTATATTGGAATTAAATTCGTCTTAATCAATAGAATTCAACTTTCTTTATATACACACTTTATCTTGAAATTAAAGTTGCCTTAGTCGATAGAATACACACTTTATATTGAAGTTAAATTTGTCTTAATCACTAGAATCCAACTTTCTTTAGATATACACTTTACATTGAAGTTAAATTTGTCTTAATCACTAAGCAATTCTAGCTGAAAGGTTACATGTATTGTTTGTCTATGCACTAAGTAATTATAACTGAAAAGTTCACATGTACGGTTTGTCTTATTCATTAAGTAATTTTAACTGAAAACTTCACGTGTATGGTTTGAGTTATTCACTAAGAAATTTTAATTGAAAGGTGACGTGTATAGTTTGTTTTGCACCGGGCTTAAGATGGAAGAATAACGATGGAGGATGTAAGCGTACCACTATGGCGAAATCTTGACTCCGACTGACTGTGTTTGTTTAACGTGGAGGCCCGACTTGCCTCCACGGAATCCAAACCGAGATTAAATTATTTCATCGAAGCGATAGGATACCAAAATCCCATCATCGCCTCGATGACTATATTTGGTAATATCTTTTTGCGTTAGGTTCAACTCAAAGGGGGTGGATATACACACACGATGATTGCTTTCGCTGCTCATCGTGTGCGTCCGCAAGTATGCAGACATTGCATAAGTCCCCTTTTTAAGTTCGCAACAGGTGCGAGTATCTCGACGGCAAAAGGGTTGCAATGTTTACACGATCAGTGGCTACGAGTAGCGTGATGTTGATCGTGTGCGTGTTGCTGGTGTATCCTCGCAGTCGAACTCTGATGGTAATTTTCCATTTGCGAATTCGACCGTCTTCTAGGATGTGCCGTTGCCGTAATGGTGTTCGTAGCCACAAAGAAAATTCCCAACCAGCCCCCGCTTTCGAAGCAACAGTTCGTCAGCGGAGACAAGTTCTTTAAGTTGTTGGCCGGCGCAAAAATAGAGCACAAGAAGTGCATACTGAAGGAGAAAATCGACTCAACAGGCTGTTTGGCTTTTACGAAGAAGTTGTAGGACATAATGGAGCATTACAACGACATGAAGCAGCAGGGTCTGGATGTGGATGTGAACCATGGGGTGTTTTGTAGTAACATCAGCTTGGTGACGAAGAACGCATCGGGGAATAATACAGGGTTGTACGAGACTTCTTCAGCCTCAGGATTTGCCAAATAAGGCCAAGACCGGTTCCCGGTTGTGATTATTTTTATATGCTCCTCTCAGGCGTACCTAAAGTGCTATTTTACGGCCCGAGATGCTATTGGGTCATACCGCATCAAATATCCGATTTTCGCTCAGGCGAAAATAAGACGTTCTCGAGTGAACATTTGTATCAGGACGTTAGATTTTTTTTCTATATAAGTAAAGTGGTACGTGTGCTTGACGTGTGAGAATTTTAGGGTTCGTTACAAGTACAGTTATTTCTTTTCTAGGAATTGTTTACCATGCTGTCGGCAGTTTAAATTCGAACCCTCTTCCTTTATGAATTTAAAATGGGATATAATGCGTCATTGACAATGAAAAACATTAATGACGCATTTGAGGATGTAGTGGTAAACGAACGTAGTTCGTTTGGAAAGTTCCGCTCGGGCGATTTCAGCCTCGAAAATGAACCACGTGGGAAGCCGGACACGTTAGTTGACGAGATGTTTTAAGAGCAACGGTGGATGCGGACCCAACGAAACCGGTGCGAGAGATTGCACAAAGGATGGGAGTATCCCCACCTTTTTCTCATAGGAAAGGTAAAGAAACTTGATAACTGGGTATCCCATGAACTGAACAAACTCCAAAAACTACGGCGCCTGGAAAACTGCGCATCGCCTAGATTAAGAAACCAAACTGAACCGCTTTTGCACCGGATAGTCACCTGTGATGGAAAGTGGATTCTGTATGATAACCGTAAAAGACGTGGGCAGGGGTTGGATGCAGGTGAGAAACCAAAACACATCCTCAAGCCCGATCTTCATCCAAAAAAGGTTATGGTGACAATTTGATGGACACCGAAAGGACTAATCCACTTTTCATTTCTTCAACCAGGAGAAACGATAAACGCCATCAAATATTGTGAGGAAATCGACATATTGCATGCTAAATTGGCTGAAAAACAATAGGTCAATAGGTAGGGCCCGATTCTTTTGCATGACAATAGGCACGGTCCGATCCTTTTGCATGACAATAGGCACGGCCCGATCCTTTTGCATGACAATGCTAGACCCCATACCTCACAAGTAACGGTGCAAAAACGGTTGCAGTTGCGGTAACTGTGCAAACACTGTTGCAGTTGGGATTTGAAATCCATCCGCATCCACCGTCCTCTCCTGACATTTTCTCGATGGACTACCATCTTTTCCGCAATCTGGATTCATTTTGCCGGCAGAAGATCTCCCGGAACCGAGCAGAGGTCATAAAAGCCCTTGAAGATTTCATTGCCTCAAAAAGTCAGCACTTCTACGAAACGGAATATCTGACCTTGTATCAAGTTGGAAGACTGTCATAGACGCCAACGGATCCTATTTTGATTGAATAAAGATTTACGGAATAATAATATTTGGCTTTTAAATTTTTACTATAAAATCGGACATTTCATGTGGTACAACCCAATACTAGATTGATTTTTATTACATTTTACTGTATTCTAAGAATACGTAATCACGATATTTGAGACTTGAAAACCTTAAAACCCTCCGTGACTTTGTTAGCGGCTGAGCTGGGGATCTCCGAACTTGCGGACTGCGTTGTCAGAGGAGATCCTTTGTCAGCTTTTTTTATCAGGCTAACTTAATTCACTTGTTTTCTCAGATCGACCCAAACTCATCTAATGAAACATACGTATCAATACCAATCTACAGACCCATCGATGTATTGGTTAACGTTTAACGAAATTGCTGAATTAGATTAATGCAGTGTATAGCCAATAATAGACGCCATCTGCCCAATATCCTCTTAAAAACAATGTATACTAAATAGAATAAAGTAAGAAATAAACTTTAAATGTTATACTTGATAGTAGAAAGAGAATTAAATCGATATATGTTTTACTTTTACATTTAGTTGAAGGCGAATTCGGTTGTCAGTGTAGAAGATGAAGCTGGTGACAAAGCCATCAAAACAGCTTGTAACTATTCCGAAAAATTATTGCCAGAACGAACGAGCGTTATTTTTTTCTGTAATTTCTTTGAAAACCATTCAGGAGAGGTAAAACAATCTTGCTGACATTGGGTGGCTGAAGGTAACTGATAATCATATCAGAGAAAAACAATTGAATAAAATGAAAACCGACGCCATCGAATTTTCTAGAAAGTTGTGTTATTGTTTTATTTCATTTTCTCAGTTTACTTATGAATGTTGGTCAACTGTTAATGAACTAGAGGGGCACCGATCAAATTTTACGGTTGCGTAAAATGAAAAGGTAGTTTTGAAACTTAAGGGCGGCATAATTCACACCATCGCGCCCCCTCGTCTTATTTAATGTGGGAAACTTAGCTCAGAAGTAACACTACGTATGTTTTCTGAACTGTAAATCGGACCTCCGGCAACTTCTCCAACATAGTTAGGAATTGCCCTGACAACATTGCGAAGCCTTAGGCATGATGTAATGCTGCCTCACCGGGAGACGAAAGTTAGTACCAATCTATCATCTACCTGTATTCCAACTTTTTCCATCACCCAAAATCCGTCCACCAACTAAATTCCAAAGAATGTATAAGGATTTATCCTGACCCTTTCGCGGGGCCTATTGAATGAAAGGGTGGTACGTTAAAGTGTGGCTCCTTCTACCACCTACCTAAAGGGCGAAATTCAGTATACCGCCAATATGCCTTGTAACACAAAAACTATTACTAAGAAGGAAAAAAAGGAAAACGTCATCTTGGTCAAATAAAATCACATGCTGTTATGAAATTAAAAATTAATATCGACCTAAGGACTGATAACAGCACTCCTATTATTGCACAAAGCCCTGTTTTTGCCGTAGTTCAAACTTACGTGCTTGTTTGCGGTCAAAGGACCATAAAGTTACTCGAAGAATTAATAAAAGACATCTGTTGTGTCTCCTTCCTGACCCAGTATTTTAGAAAAGTTTCTTCCTTTTGATTACTTTGCAAGCTTTTGTAATAACTTTACCGCGCCTGTCTGAGACTTAAACCCGTATATTGATATACCAGTTAGGTTGTGTTCTTCATTAGTTTTGTGCCTCATTTCGAAAATTAGTTCGTTTAGTTTCTTATTTAAAATTTTCACTCCACATTGTGATATCTTGTGATAAGCGAAAATAAAACACTTCAACATATAAAACAACTAAAAGCCGAAAAAGTGCTGGATCCGATGGTCCTACCAACGAAGCTTTGAAAGTAGGGACACCTTGACTTTTAAAACCTTTAGTTTAGTTTAGTTTAGTTTAGTGAGGGCAAAACCCGCATATATTCAGCTTAGTACAAGCGATAAAACTTAACAACTATCTTAAAACTATATATAAGGATATAAACTATGGTTAAAAAAGAAAAAAAAAGAGGGGGGGGGGGGGGGGGGGTTGTTTGGCGGGTTGGTTACTGGGTTTATCCATCAATTATCACTCATTCATTCACATCGCTTACTACCGGATGTAAGAGTGTAGACAGGGAGTGGCCGTGGACAGAAGGGGAGTGGGCGTGGTCAGGAGGGGAAAGAGAGGAGATGAAGTTTCAGAGCAGTAGAGGTAAAGTTGAAATCGAAGGAGGTAGGGTAGGAGTTTGCCCGCCGCAGCATTCGCGATATGGGTTCATTCGAGCCGTAAGAAGTGTGGTGGGTGGGCTGATAGGAGAGATGAGGGTTTCGCAGGTTACGCGGGTTAGTGTGTGGTGGAATGATGGAGGGCAGGCTTGGGCAGTAGATTGTGCCTGAAAGGAGACGGTGGATGAAAAGGATATCGGCATGAGTTCTGCGCTCCTCAAGTGTGTTGAAGTTGATCATATGGAGCCGGCTTGTGTATGAGGGGAGAATCCGAGGATTCACCCAGTTCAGTCCGCGGAGGGCAAAACGCAGAAAACGAGGTTGCACGCTTTCGATTCTGCGTACATGGGACGAGTAGTGTGGGGACCAGACCTGACTAGCGTATTCAAGAAGGGGGCGGACGAAGGCTATGTAGAGAGAATGGGAAACGTAAGGATTAGAGAATTCTTTAGACCAGCGTTTCACAAACAAAAGGGCAGATTTGGCCTTAAGAATAATATCATCAATATGCGGGATGAAGCTAAGCTCCCTGTGAAATACGATCGCGAGGTCGCGTATCGAGGGTACAGATGATATCTGCTGGTTTAGCAGGAAGTAGGAACGTGGGGGGGCAGTGGGGCGTTTGCGGGATAAGGTGATGGGATGACATTTGACAACGTTGAGTTCAAGGCAGCTATTACGGCACCAAGTTGAGAAGCTGTCGAGGTCCGTTTGGAGAAGTGAGGAGTCGAGAGGAGAGATGATCGTTTTGTAGAATTTGGCGTCGTCGGCATAGGGGGAGATGGATGAATATTTAATAATGGAGTCAACAGCATTGATGGTAAGGATAAATAGGAGGGGACCTAGATGGCTTGCGGAACCCTTGACGTGAGAAGAAAAAGATTGGGTAGGGAGGATCTGAATTTAATACGGTAGGATCGATCTTTCAGATTAGAAGATAACCACTTGATCAACAGGGGTTCGAAACCTAGGGAGGACAGCTTAAAAAGGATGAGATTATGGGAGATTTGGTCAAAGGCCTTGTTGAAGTCGGTGGTGATTACATCGACTTCGTTGCCATTCTCTAAGGCACGGAGGGTATGAGATGAGGACTCGATCATATTTGTTATGGTCGACCTACCTGAAAGGAAACCATGCTGGTTGGATGAGATGATGGATTTACAGCGGAAAGATAACGCATTGCAAAGAATTCCTTCGAACAGTTTGGACATCGGGAGGGAAAGAGAAGTGGAACATTTCTTTAAAAATACAGCCGGGAGTCCATCGGGCTCAGGGCTGAACTCGTCTGTGAGTAAGTTTAATTTCTCCTAAATTACGTGACGCTGAATAATTTGAGGGCTGAAGGGGCCGAGGGAGAATTCGTTCAAGTCTTTGAAGTGAGACGGATTGGGTTCGAAGGAGATGTCTGTGAAGGATTTATTGAAAAACGAAGCGAATAGATTGGCAGTAGTTAGGGGGTCGGTTGAAGTAGTCGCGCCATAAGAAAGGGAATTAGTATAAAGCGAATTAGAAAGGGAATTAGTATATAAATGGAATTAGTCGGATTAACGTTTGTAGTTTATGAAGTGGAAAAAAGATGTGGGGTCATTGATCAAATTAGATTGTGTTTTTGTGAGGTAGTTGGTGTAGAGGGAGTTGTAGAGCTCGGAAAATTTATAAAAGGAACCGAGATAGTTGGAGTAGTCTTGGAAGAAACGCGTTTTGAGGAAAATGTTCCACAAGTTATTGCTCTTGTTCCTAAGAGCACGGAGTGTGCGGTTGTACCATGGCGGCGATGAAACCGATGACCCGTGACGAGAATAGGGGACATATAAGGCGACGGTATAGTAGATCTCCTTATAGAGAGTGGCAGTAGCTTCTTCTACCCTCAAATGATCGAAGCGAAACGCTGTTTTGCTAAGATGCTCATTTAAAAGGCGGAAGTTAGCTTTGTGGAAGTTGTAGGAAAAGCTGTCATGAGGTAGAGAAGGATGGGTTTCATGATCAAGATATATAGATAAGAGCAGCGGGGGGGGGGGGGGGGGGTATTTATCAATGGTGGAGAGGGCGTCTGGACTAGGGGCAACTGAGGACTTGTATGGGTCCGTTGTGAACACGAGGTCCAGTGGTCTCCCCATATGATTTGGGACACTGCTTACGTGATGGAGGCATGAGTCGGTGAGACCGTTTATAAAAATACGTTCCTTGGAGCGTTGAGACCTGGAAGGCTTGTTCGTCAGACAATGTCCATTGGAGATGGGGGAGGTTAAAATCGCCAAGAACGACGATATCGTCTATTGAGGTACTTAGCTCGGTTAGGTTATCTACCGCTTCTATTGCGAGTTCGTATGACACGTTGGGTCGCGAAGGAGATATATATAAGCAGATAATGAAAAGAAACTTAGGGCGCTTGTCGACTTTTATTGCGACGTAGTCAAGATTGGAGAAGAAGAGATGGCAATTAGAGAAGAAGCGAGTCTGTTATGAGTGGCAAGCAGCACTCCACGGCATGGGGATTTGGAATCTTCTCGATGAGCGTTATCATTGCGAAAAACATTGAAGGGGGGGGGGGGGGGGTAGTTCAAGACTATTAATACTAGGCATAAGGTTGGTGTCAGTCAGAGCGTATATGTGGAAGGGGAGGGAATGTGCCTTTTCCAGAGTCGAATGTGTTTTGGAGCGGAGATAGTAGACGGTTAGGGGGACCTTATTGGGGGTATTGAGATGATAGGGAGGCCGAGAGAGCGACTGATTAGGGTCAAAAGTGCTTGCCATTATTGGGATAGGTCATTTTATTGTCGATATATTGACGAAATGCCGAGAGATCTTTTAGCACATTATTAGGGAGCATATCGAGATTTTTATGGAACTTAAGGGTACATTCTCTTCAGTAAGGCCGGAAAATAGGCTATTTTCATGTTTTTTGTTGTTGACGAAAGTAATAAATCTAGACACTCGCGATTTTTCAGGTATATTTATTGTACTTTTAAGTAGCTTTTAAAAAAATTTCAATTAATTTCATGATAACCCCGAGGTAGAAGCACGTTGCGCCGTAGACCTCTGCGAAATAAAAGACCTCGATGGCGGCTGTCCTACAGGTCATAATATTTATCTGAAACAAAAAATCGAAAAAGTTTACTGGTTGGTATGAGTGTGGTTATGGCATGAACCACGAAAAATGAAATCTATCCAAAAATAACAAAATGGCGACGTTTTGAAATTTATGTGCGCTTTTAATGAATGTTTTCGTTCTTTTTTTTGTTTATAAAAAAATCAATTTACAAAGTATCGGCATAATTATGGTTAAAGAGTTCAATTACGCGCATTTAAAAGAAAACATTAAGATTCGTTGAAAATTGACTGAGTTATCACAGTCGCCAGCTCGAAAAACGTTATTTTCCAGAAAACGCGTTTAAAGTTTTAAGTGTAGTAGCTACCAGCTTTGACTCAGTCGGCTCGGAGGCTCATAACTTTTTAACCGTTACGAATATCGAATTTTTCCTTTTAACGTGATATTCTAGACAGTTATAGCTATCGAATTCCGCAAAAAAATGTTGACCAAAATTTGACCCAACTGATGAGAATGTACCCTTAACGAAAAGGCTGCGGGGGCTAGGGAAGTTGGTGGGTAGACCTTCGTGTTGGATGGAGGCCATTACGCTGGTTTTCGTTTTACGTTCATAACAGACAGAGTCAGATTTGTCGTGGAGGTATGGCAGATAGAGGCGGACAGTCTCGTAGGTTGTTTTGTTCCTAAATTTAGACAAGGCATACCGGTTGTCAGAAGGATGAATGGTTTGCTGAGTGAGTTTGACCGGTAGGGGTATTAGTGGGTCGATTTAGGTCTAGAGGGGGGGGGGGGGGAGATGGACGAGGGCGAGAACTGGGTGTGGGAGGGAGTGGTGCGAAGGGCTCGGGGCCGCCCCAGCTTCTGTGGATGAGTGAGACGCGTCCAGATAGGAAGGGGGATTGAGAGCGTGTAACCTGTGGAAGTTGGAATAGTTCGCGCCTGTTTTGAGGTCGAAGAGGGGGATGGAATCGGAGATAGGGGCCGGGGGTGGTGTGGGGCGAGCAGGTTTACTATTATTACCGGGGGGCTTCATTACGGCCGGACGGGCGGAGTCCAGAGTGAAGCTAGCCGACGTGATTTGGGCAGGGGGGGGGGGGGCTAGACAGCGGTTTGTCACAGGGTATTTTGTGGATCGGCTCAGCCCCTGACCGGGTCAGGGTGGGCGCGGTATGCGGGGAGAGGGGCAGGAGACGATTTGTAATTGGAAAGGGAGGAGCCATTCATCTATTCAACATGGTACTAAGTTCAGAAGCTGTAGCGAAACATTGGTATACTTCAGATATTATACTTCTCTATAAAAACCAATTAGACATCGTAAATAAGTAACATTACTGGCAAGTGCATACAAACTTTTCACATTTATGAAAGTGGATGACACTCAGGCTTGAGCACAACAGATCATTGAACAGGTCATAAGTAAGTATAAGGAGTTCAACAGAACACTGTTTGTAGCCTTTATAGACTACTGTCGAGTTTCTGACAACATAAACCAGAACTCAATTTGGGATGCATTAATTAGGATTAATATTAACAATAAATACATACAAATCATTAAAAACATATATGCCAACAATACAAGTACGGTGAAACTTGAAACCCGAGGCGAAGATACTAAAATCAAAAGGGAGTCGAGCAGGGAGATCTTTTGTCACCCAAACTGTTTATCGCCGTTCTCGAAAGCATATTCAATAAAATAGACTAAAAACATTAAGGCATAAGGATAAACAGCCAGCATCTAAGCCTCCTCCAATTTGCGGACGATATTGTGTTGCTAACTGAAAAACCTGACAATCTAGAGAATATGATAAGCTCATTAAACAGAGAAAGCTCAACAGTGGATTCGGACATGAATCCTACCAAAATCAATACCATAATCAGCAGCTACAAAAAAGCCATATACATTAAAGGAAAAAACAGAATACGTAAGTAACTACATCTATCTGGGCAAAAACTTACCATTTACTGAAATTAGCAACGAAGAAGAAATATAACGAAAATTGTAGTCCTTAAAAGAGATAATGAAAGGAAACTACAGTCTAAACATGAAAAAGGTGGTGATTGATACTTAAATCCCTGCCTACTCTATTGGGTGTCACACATTAGATCCATGTGAAAGTGAAAAAAATAATTAAAATTATCCAGAGAGTAATGGAAAGGAGTATCCTCAAAATAAGAAAGATACTAAAAGTACAGATCGGCAACTCGTCAGTGAAGTGGACTTTGCCGAATACTCAACACTTACAGCGACCGAAACGGTGCAGCGGCTGCAGTTTCCCTCGTCTGCCACCAGCACCGAATATCTCCGCAGCCGGAGGTTCCAGCGCCCCCATGCGATACACGATTTGGGCACGAAAACCCCAAAGTGATGACCCCCCAAAAAAGGAACCAACACGAACACACCAACAAGGAGCTTCGAGAAGGAAAGCTCGAAGGCATCGGGAGCGACAGAACAACGAAGGACTCCCCGTCTTGACCGAAGTCCACGAGACGCTACCGCCCAAGATCCGGCCGACACGATGCCAAAGGTACAATTAATACCTTTGTAGTTCTGTGGCGGTTCTACGAAGCGCACGAACCACTATAGGTTGAGATGTCGTCGTTCCACCAAGGAACATACTCACCTATAGCCAAACTACACGTGCCCACAGACACGTGTCTCCAAAGTCCTCCTTTCCACCTGAAAAAAAGATAACATTCATACTGGTGTCAGCAACCCCACGTATCCACAGACACGTGGGCCACAAGTCCCGAACACTTTTCCTAGGCCTGAACGACGATCGAAGGACATGACCCAGCACAGAAATTGTGTATCGATCCATCAACTGGATATACACAAACGGTTGACACAGCTGCGCCAGATGTAGACAAACATCACATCGCCGGCGATAAGCGAATTGCCAGAAAATCAATCCGTCGACAAAACCTTTGTCCCTGCCGCAATGTACTTCGCCTAAACAAAGGCCATTGCAATAAACGAAAATGCTGTTCCCATAGGGCTAAGTAAACAATGATAATTACCATTATCCCATGATCACCTAAAGTAAACCACACATTCGATTGGTTGCACAACCAACGGAACAGAAGTGTGAAAACTCTGACGATCACAGAATGATCTACAGCAATCAGACGGCAACCTCCACTTCTCTATGTGCGAGCGCGAACTTCACTGGTCGAGAGATTCTCGATTGAGAGAAAGTCACCACCCAGGGAAAGCGAAAGGAGACAGTCACCACCAGCGAAAGGGAAAAGTAAACTATGGGGTGAATGGAATCATCCCCAGAGAAGTAACGATAGTCCAGATAGAGAACCCGAACGAGAAGGTTAGTTAGTCCGCGCCGCGCAATTGAATTAAGGAACAAACATTAAAAGCTTGCGCAGTAGCGTTAAGTGATTGACACCAATTGTATCCGCAAGTGTTGTTTCGAAGTCAATTGAATTAAAGAACAAAATATTAAAAACTTGTGCAGTAGCGTTAAGTGATTGACGCCAATCATCATCATCATTGGCACTATAACCGGGAACCGTTCTTGGCCTTATTTGGCAAGCCCCGAGGCTTGTTAAATTTTCAATGATAATTTGTTTTTCCGGGCAAGGTCATTATAGTCTTGCGCCAGAGGCTCCCCGACGGGGAATCGAACCCCGGTCACCCGCGTGCTAGACGGGGATACTAACCACTATACTATCGATTGACACCAATAGTCCTTATAAAATCGCCACGGGCGTTCAAGGTAGTAAGCCTTGGTTTGTACAGCAATAAAATAAAACAAAAAATAAGACAATTTCTCTTCGTGTTTCATTTGCAACCGTGTTCGCTCCGTTGAGTTTTCTGGTTTACAGTGTTCGGCGGAACATATCCTTCAGCAGTGACTTTTACAAAAATCCGCCAAAATGCAACCACCGCTACGTGTGATTCATTCATGCCGAGAGGATGCTTGCTATGAATGGTATCGTTGGCGACGGCCAAAGGTCCTTCATTCTCCTGGACGTCCTTGACACTAACACAATCGAAGTGTTGGCCGACGTCTTGGCCAGCCCACCAGCAGCCAAATACAGAGCGCTTAAGGAAAGCATCCTACTTCGCACAACCGACTCCGAAGAGAAGAGACCCCACACAGTGCTCACAAAGGTCATACTCGGCGACCTGGAACATTCCCAACTGTGGCGAAAAATGAAGGCTCTCACCGGAACACGGATCGACGAAGGAGGCACTGTTGGTGAAATAGAGATCCCTTCTACCCCAGAACGCCCAAAATACCCAGAGGATTTCCAAATCCCAAGCCACAGAAGACATAATTTCCACGGCGGACGATCTCGTTGACAACCCCCCTGGGGGCATCATGGCGGTCGGCGACGGAAAGGGACCCAGGAGACCTCGCTCAGCGGATCGACGCCCTAGAAGCAGCCGTCATACGACTAGCCCTCCACCGTTAGCCAACTAAGCGATAGCGCAGCAGATCTTGTCTGCGATGGAGGGATGGCGACGACTCCCAGAGCCTGGGAGTGCCAAACTGGATGACATCCGCTCGAAATCGGGACTGATGGAGAAACTTGCTAAATAAGGCCAAACCTGGATCCCGATTGTAGTGCCGATGATGATGATGATGATGATGATATTGCTCATGAATCGACACTCATTCGTTTGAATTTGTGGTGCGGTTTGATTAAAAAATCAATATTTGTGTAATTTCGCACCACAAATACTCTCGACATGATATCTATGACAGTAACTTAATTGGCCCGTAGCTGAAACAAATAAGTGTACTTTACATTTAGTTTGGTAACCTTCCTACAATAATTTTGGTAAACACGGTCTTAGCTTAATAAAGAGAAGAAATATCCTCTTCAATTTCTATTAACTTCAGATTTATTTCACATAAAGCGTGATATTCCGCTTATATTTCAGGATAAGCACTTCCAATAAGATTTTTGCCTCTGTAACGCCAGGTATAGGTCTGTATACCAAATTTATTGCCAGCCAATGACACAGGGCATAACTTGTCAGGTCGAAGCTGGAAGCATACTGTGTATAGTGCCAACTCTAATTCGGGGCTCGTTCCAATAAACAGAGTATTGACTGGTTTACTGAGACCGTTGTGAGTGAAGCGAAGTTTTACTACAGATCCTTTCTATAAATGAAAATTTGATTAGAAACAGTCTAGATGAATGCGTTACTTACATTTCCAAGATCCAGTTTGTTAAGATACCCTTTGTAGTCTAAGCGTCCACTTTGTTCCTCCTCATTGAAGTACACCCAGTTGTGAAGTCCAATGATGGTACGATCTTTCACTTCCGTTACGAATACGTGTTCAAAACCAGAACTGCCTATCTTCCCTTGCCCTCGGGAATATGGAGTGAACCATAGCGACTTAACAAGATCCCTGTGTGTCTTTGGGTCTGGTGAAACGATACCTGAGGACAAAATTGGAGTATATCTAGTAAATTTGGTAGCTATTCCATCCCTTGAAATCGTAGTATTTGTCAATCACTATTAATTACGGTGTCACTTCTATCTGCATCACAAATTGACTTCCTAAATATGTTAGGTTGGACCACATGAAATGTCCGATTTTCGCTCAGTCGGAAATAAGGAGTTCTCGAGTGAACATCTGTGCTAGGGCGTTACATTTTCTTTTTTTATAAAGTAAAGTGGTACGTGTGCTTGACGCGTGAGAATTTTAGGGTTCGTTACAAGTACAGTTATTTCTTTTCTAGGAATTGTTTACCATGCTGACGGCAGCTCAAATTCGAACCCTCTTCCTTTATGAATTTAAAATGGGACATAATGCGTCATTTCCGGCGCAAGACTAATGACCTTGCCCAAAAAAAAACAAATTATTATGGAAAATTTAACAAGCCTCAGGACTTGCTAAATAAGGCCAAGACCGGTTCCCGGCTGTAGTGCCGATGTTGATGATGATAATGCGTCGTTGGCAATGAAAAACATTAACGACGCATTTGAGGATGTAGTGGTAAACGAACGCAGTTGGTTTTGAAAGTTCCGTTCGGGAGATTTCACCCACGAAAATGAGCCACGTGGGAAACTGGAAACGTTAGTTGCCGACGATGTTTTTAGAGCAACGGTGGATGCGGACCTAACGAAATCGGCGCTGGAGATTACACAAAGCATAGGAGTATCCCCAATGACAATAAGTCGACACCTTTCTCTCATAGGAAGGATAAAGAAGCTCGATAAGTGGGTATCCTATGAACTGAACGAGTCCTAAAAACTACGCCGCCTGGAAATTTGCTCATCGCTTAGTTTAGGAAACCGAACTGAACCGTTTTTGCACCGGATAGTCACCTGTGATGAAAAGTAGATTCTGTATGATAACCGTAAAAGACCTGGCACTGGTTGGATGCAGGTGAAAAACCAAAACACAACTCCCAAGCCCGATCTACTCCCAAAAAAGGTTATGGTGACAATTTGGTGGACATCGAAAGAACCAATTCACTTTTCATTTGTTCAACCAGGAGAAACGATGACGTGAGGAAATCGACATATTACATGCTAATTTGGCTGAAAAGTAACCTGCGTTGGTCAATGGGCACGGTCCGATCCTTTTGGATGACAATGCTAGACCTCGTACCTCACAAGTAACGGTGCAAAAACTGTTGCAGTTGGGATTTGAAATTCTTCCGCATCCACCGTACTCTCCTGACATTTCCCTAACGGGCTACCATCTTTTCCGCAATCTGGATTCATTTTGCCGGCAGAAAGTCTTCCTGAACCGAGCAGAGGTCATAAAAGCCTTTGAAGATTTCATTGCCCCAAAAAGTCAGCACTTCTACGAAAAAGGAATATTTGATCTTGTATCACGTTGGAAGAATGTCATAGATGCCAATGGATCCTATTTTGACTGAATAAAAATGTACGGAAAAATAATATTGGCTTTTAAATTTTTACTATAAAATCGAACATTTCATGTGGTACAGCCCAATAGTACTGTATAAAAGGAGTTAATGAACATAGCCCCTTATCCAAATCCCTTATGCAGCCCTAAGCGACTAGATAATTGTGCGTATGATACATCTTGACTTGGAAATAGTTCCATGCATGCGCATCGTCAATGTTAAGCATATTTTCGGTGTCTAAACACGTCTGTGGGGGTTCTCTACATTACACGGCGATCCAACCCACAATTCCAACCCAATTTCGCCTGCTAGCAGCGCACGAACTTAACCCCAATCCTAATTGACAATCTATTCACCTGAAAACCATGATTCCCAAAAGGACGCATAGCTGAATTCATTATTCTATGCAGATAATGCATAATTGAATTCAGCTCACCTTTGCCACACGGCAACTCCATTTCACTAACCCCATGAGATTTCCAACGGAAATCGCAATTTCATGTCGTTTAGCAACGGTAAAGTCTGGGCAAGCGATGCTGTTTCATCATCGCAAAACCGCTGGAGTAATTATCGAATTATTGAGTTTGGTTCCCACCGTCATAATTCCCAAGCCGTTGCAGAGTGCCTTTGATTTCCCCAGGACACACCATTCGCTGGGGATCAATGATCTCTTTAGTCAGGTGAATAGCAGCAAACAATTTTCATCCCATTTCATTTCACCTTTTTTGAGCGCATTGCACTCTGAGATCGAGCCGAGATCCTAACTAGGTCATTTGGTCATCCTCAGATTTTGCGTTCGTGCATGCAGCGATAAAGCCAGATCAATCCCGAGATCATTGTGCTTGGTTTCTCCCATTCGTCCAATGTCCACCGAGTGTCGAATGAATGCATACGTGTTTATTCACCTCGATGGGCTGGGAAATTTAAAGAATGCTGAAGAGAGCACGATTATCATTGGTTGATCGTGTGGCTAAAGCAAATTTTCATCCCTGATTGGGATTAGTCTTAATTCAACCATCAACCAGGCGAGTGTTCTTTTCAACCACCGCAGCGCGTACACGCGAGTTCACACGCCCCGAAGGTAGTCGAGTGCGTTCGAGATATTTTCAGATACTAGTCGTGTGTGTCTGCCGTTTGTTAAATGTTTGTTGTTTTATTAAGTTGAGTTTTCAAGTTCTTTTCTAACGAGTAAAGCATATCAGTCCGATTATATATCCATTGTTAAACTAAATTAAAACAAGAAATAAATTTAAACTCCGTGACTTCAGTGCGCTCTATTTCACCCTGTCCTTGCATATGTGTTCGGCGGAACTTTGGGATCGATGGGGATAGGAGTGAAACAGTGCCCATGCCGGCACACATACTTCTTCCCCACACGTCCTTCCATAAATCATTCCTCACGAAAAGTCAGCTGCGGTATAGTGTTTTGCGAAGTACTACAGACCATGAGGCGAATCCATACTAGAAAAAGTTAGAACCAAAACACCGACGCATTAGACCACGGGCGTATTATTATTACTATTTATTGACCTGTAGCAACCCGAGAGTTCATGACTTCTCTGACTCGTCTACGTCTACTTTTTACCGAGTCGGTGTTTTCTTGAGGATTTCCCTTTTGGTAGTGTCAGCTCATCATACCTACGCCCATCGGGTTTTTTTGTATGTTTGTTGTGTTTGCAGTTTTCATTCATTTTTGTTCCCACGAGACTTGGGGTTTCAAATAGTCCGACATATCAGAGCCCCAATTTTATACGATAAGGTCTACTTCCTGCTCTGATTTGACGATTATACTACAGTCGGTATACCCCTGCCTGCAAACCAATGGGAACGGTGATCCGTAACATCCTGGATTAAGGGTGGCAGATATTTGTATGTTACTCCTCGCTAGCCTGTCTGACATGGGTGAACCTGTTGGAAACGAAATTTAGGCCCCCGCACTACGTCAAGGTGCCGGGGCCATTCTTCCACAGGCTCCCATATTAAAATCTTGCAAATCCCATCCAGAAATGTTTCTATGGTAACCTTTTATGACCCACACTAACTGAGGAACTCGGCTTTTTCACGATATAGAAGCACTGATAGCACTGTTAACTAATGTTTAAGGTATCACTCTCCCTAACACAAGAGTCCATACTGTGTATGTTATAGTGTTTTCTAATTTAATTTCAGGTTCAACAGTGATCCGTGACTTGGTTTTCTGTTGAATAGTTAAGTGATGTGATATACTAGATATACCTTTTGAATGGACGAATTTCTTGGGATCGTGATACACACATCCCAAAGTAATAAACAAATGGCGATCAATCTCTAACCACATATCATTATCATCATCAACGGCACTACAACCGGGAGCCGGTCTTGGCCTTATTTAGCAAGTCCTGAGGCTTGTTAAATTTTTCCATAATGATTTGTTTTTCCGGGCAAGGTCATTAGTCTTGCGCCAGAGACTCCTAGACGGGGAATCGAACCCCGGTCGCCCACGTGACAGGCGGGTATACTAACCACTATACTATCGAGGTACCGCATGTACATCGGCCTAAAACATCGGCTTACCTCTTCGGATAAACAAAGAATATTTTAATATTAAAAGCAAGATGTTTAGATTTCCCAAAATATCTTTGGTATCGTTGACCACGAACGGACGCTTGTGTAAACACAAATTTCGTAGGAACATGGTACACACGTCAAGTAATAAATAAGTGCCAGCGATCAATCAGGAGTCACAGTGTAAGCTATTGCCCATATCTAGAGTAGATAAACACTGCACATGCGTTGCATGCATCTCAAAGGATGTTTGGATCACATATCTACATAGTGTGCCCCGATTGCAATGAGCCAACAATTAAGCCCCAAGAATTTAAAAAAAATTTACCCATCGACGTACACAGTCGAAATTAAAGAGAGGGATCACGGCCGCATATGTGCAAGAATGTCTCACCTCGCTAAATTAGCTATGATTGTTACGTTAGTGGTTTGGTATATGGCACTAATGATGATTTTCCTTTGGTGTTGGGTGTAACTATGTTGGAATTACCATATGTGTTTTAGTGGAGCTTGGGGACGGCTAAGATAAGCAACACTCCCACTCAACTTCAAGAGTATCTTATTCAAATTTCAAAGACTTACGTTCACACTTGAAAAGCCTATCAAATCTCTTATAAAAGGCTTCACCAAATGGAAACCCTACGAGTACCTCTCATCATCTCAGGGCAGCACCTGACAGCAAAAAAGTCATACCACTACATGGCATCACTTCTAAAGATCAATATCATCTGCAACATTGGTATGTTAATAAAACGAAGAGTCGAAATCGATAGTTGGAGGATAATCTTAATGGAATTTAGTTGGATCAGAACGTTTTGTGACGACTCTACAAATCTCCACACAGTTTGGAAAACCTTCAAACTCTTTGCTCAGCAAAAGGGACCATACCATCACGTAATCTATCCCATTTCGTGACATGTGGGCCATATCCCCTATGTATCGCACACCGGCTCAGTTAACTGGCGAAACACAATTATAAAAAACAGACTGTTTGGTGATCATTGCACAAGCGCAGCATCGCCAGATGCTGACAGCCTTTAAACTCTGAGGCGATGAAAGGGGAATAGAGAAGACATCAAAGATATGAATATGTATAATCCTCTTTGAGCCGATGGCGATGGGATTTCCTTCACGAAGGTCTTGCGCGATGAACTCGTTAATCATACTACTGACTTTTCCCCCAGCCGAGGAGTGCTCATCGCTGTCCATAACAGCCTTGATTCGTCGCTTATCGCTTTTCCTACCTCCTGCAAGCTAAACTTTTTGACTGTCAAAATCATTATTCCTCGGAAATCAATCTTTGTCATGTGCTTCTATATCATGCCATCCCAGCCTATTGAAGTATACGAGCTAGCTCTTAATGCTTTCGACCACATAATCGAGCTGAGTAACTGCGAGGCCGCCATCATCGTCTTCGGAGATTTTAATCTTCAATAACTCAATTGGGCTTTATCTGAATATTTATCACACTTCACCTCCCACCTCACCTCGGACAAGGAATATCTCTTCATTGATCGACTAGAATATACTTGTCTCTGTCAGGTCAACCTCTTGGGTAGGAAGCTAGACCTCATCTTTATCACATCATCATCATCGGCACTACAACCGGGATCTGGTCTTGGCCTTATTTAGGAAGTCCCGAGGCTTGTTAAATTTTTCATAATAATTTGTTTTTCCGGGCAAGGTTATTAGCCTTGCGCCTGGCATCTTTATCACAGACCTTATCAATACATTTGTTTCACCCAGCCCCTTCGTGAACTTTTTCCGAGTCCACTCGCCACCGCCCACCCCTCCCCACCACTACGCCTACGATTTCCATAAAGCTAACTTTCGCCTCAACTACGATCATCCATCCGTTGACGATGTCATCACCCACGTACATACCGAAATCCTTTACTCTATTTCCCTGTAGTAGGGTAGGCAGCTTGACCACATCTTTACAACAGATCCTACCAATACATCTGTCTCACCCCGCTCCTTCGTCCTTACATCTACAGACCACCATCACCCCCGTCTTCTTGTCGTGACCTTTTTCCGAGTCCACTCGCCATCATCTGTCCCCGCCTTCCAATCACTACGGCTACGATTTCTATAAAGCTAATTTTCGCCTCATCAACGACTCCCTAAGCCGCCGCTCGTTCAATTATGATCACTTATCGGTTGAAGATGCCATCACTCACTTATATACAGAAATCCTGTAATCTATTTCCCTGTTCGATCCCTACTCTAGACAAAGAACACCAACCTCGTCCCCTCCATGGTACAATCACAAGCTACGTTCCCTGCGTAACAAAAGGAATAAATTATGGGTCACCTTCTCTCGGAGTCGAAGTATACCCGACTACTCTAACTTTCTTGACTGTCACCTCCAATTCACTGAACTTTTCAACACGCTTTATCGCAACTATTTCACCAAAATTCAGACCAATCTCAAAAATGACCTCAAACCTTCTTCCAGTTCATCAATCATAAACGTAGTCCGATTGTTACCCCATACTTCTTACCTTAAATTCTCATACCTCATCTGATCCTGTTACTATTGTTAACCTCTTCGTCACTTCACATTCACTAATGACTCCTTTGTACCTAACCCGTCGTACTTCAACTACCTACCTAACATTTCCCTCGGGAATCTTCTCCACAACTCCTTTGATCCACCGTTGATTGAATCTTAGCTACTGCTACTCAAAGACACCGGGCACTGATGGTATTATAGCGCTTGGGACGATAGTGAAGAACGTGTGATTTGAACTGACGCTATGACGGTTAGAATCACGAAAAATGTAACCAATGCTCAACACACCATTCGGGTGTACGAATTTGATTTCTAGTCTCAAGTACACGCAACTGATGTGGAATTGTTATGTTATCGCTATGGTATACGGCTCTGATGTATTTTCTTATTCGATTTTCGTTCGGCGTTCTTCACTATTTGCTTGTGTATTGTGTGTGTATCTGTTAGAAACGCCACAGTATCCCTATAATCCTCCTCGAAATGCTCATCTATTCTCTCTGCTCCCCTCTCACTGTTCTTCAGTCTTTCACTCTCTCAAAGTGTCTTCCCCCACATTTGAAAAACCACCTTCATCACCCCCATCCTTTAGAAGAGTCCAAAAATGGAGCCGCCAATTATCGCTGTAAATTTGTTTTATTTTATTCTAATTAAGGCAACAACATTTAAATCCGCACATTATACAAGACCTCTTTACAACCATGGGTTTTTTACTTTACTTTATCAGGTGTTTGATGTTAAACAATTGTTGACTGATTAAATTCGTATCTGTTTCAACTTCCCCAACTGCCGCTACTTATATTCTCTGTTGTGCCCCCGTGTCCCCGTTCCTATGTACATCAAAGGAACAAGGAGACTAATCGATTTTCAGTCCGCCAGGCGGCAGTTGTGTTCTGGTCCTTCTCCAACAACCGCCCTATCGCCAAACTGTCCCACTTACCCTAGATTTTCGAAAGCATTCTATACGAATCTATTAGTTTTCGTTGCAAATCTTTTATTTCGCAAAGGCAACATGGTTTTCTCAATGGCCGATCAACTACAACCAACCTTCTTGAGTTCACTTCCTTTACACTCTGAGCACTAGAGCAGGGTAACGAGGTCGAAATGGTCTCAACCGACTTCGATAAAGCATTCGACAAAATCTCCCACAATCTAATCCTCTTCAAATTATCCACCCTCGGCTTTCGAACTGGATTACTAAAATTGATTTCTTCCTATCTAAAGGATAGACTTTATTTCGTTCGCTTCAGGTCCATGATATGCAACCCCTTCCTTGCCGTTTCTGGAATGTTTTTAATTTTAATTTAGTGAAGACGGAGCCCTCATATATTTAGCTCAGTACGAGCGGATAAAAAAAAAGAAGACAAACATATATCTTAAAACAAGTGTATTAAATGCATTATTAAAAAAGAGAAAAAAAAATTAAGATAATAAATATGTTAGGTAATAATATAAAGGATATGGTGGTGAGAGTGGTGGGGTGGTGAAGGACAGGGTGGTAGGACTGTTACACCTCGCTACACACCCCCTCTTAAACAAAATAATTAATACTACAAGCATCCTCACACCATCTCAGACATCTTCTCAAACAACCATCCTCAAATAATAGAAATCCAATCATCAATTCACATAAACATTAATCAAAGTATTCTGCATATAATGCAATATTCGCCTCTCCAGCAATCGAAACTCGTATTTTGCATACAATGCAAACAATACAAATTCGCATTCGTTCAGAAGTAAAGACTTCCTCAAATTAAATCATATCGCATACGATTACGGCCTATCCATGCCAAAGCCATACACTTGACCCATTTCCCAAGGCCACTACAGTCGGCTTCGCATTACGAAACTCAAACAAACACCTGTCCACAGACCTACACGGTCTCATGTTGCTAGTGCACATGTTTACAGGTGTAATACACGAAATACGAGCACAAGCGAAATTATCAAAGACCACCGACTACGAAGTAGTTGAACGTCGGTGAAACGCTGAGCTCGACGAAAGTGGCGAGCACAGCGGTAAGTCGCAATTAATCGTATGATACGATTTGCACGTAGAGCAATGCACAGAAATTGGTTCGGTGATTGCTACTGCAAATCGAATGAATATTTAAATTGATTCTGCTGCATTTTTTGTAAAGACAATTGAGTGGTCATTAAAAATTTCGAATTGCGAATAACCTCGGAACCACACGTTCTGTGTGAAAAAATGTATCATCTACACATTTAGCAGATTAAAATGGTATATAAAGTGGTTGCAAATGAGTTGCAGTTGCAGTGTGTTAGGGGAGCAGAGAAGTGTGTTAGCAGAGTGTTAGCAGTGTGCAGTGTGTTAACCAATAAAAGTGAAAAAGCCAATGACCTACAGTTAAAGAAGCCCCATCACAGAGAAGGAGAAGCCTACCCTCCACGAAAAGTCGTGTTTAACTAGTAAACAAAACGGACAAAGGACCAACTCAAGGTAAAGATACTTTTCAGCTAACGGTGTTACAGTGGCTCCCGAGTAGGGAATATAACACTTCCCAGGACCCTGTCCACATAACTCTACTTCATTCTCGATAACAAAATATTAAATGATAGCATCTGGGGTTACGCTCAGGTGTTACATTTTAATAATTAACTAATAAATCTTAATATTTGGGGTTACGCTCAGGTATTACATTGTAATAACCATAAAACATTAATAACTAGTATAACAACTTGGCCAATAAGCCGTCTGATAACCAATTATTAAATGTTAATATCAGAGTTCAAACTCTGGTGTTACAGGATAAAAGCGTAGGATGTTGGAAAGTGTACGGGTTGTAAGGGTGTAGACGGTGGGCGGGGCAAGGTTAGGAGCGGAAAGAGAGGAGACGAAGTTTGAGTGCAGTAGAGGTAAGGTAGAAATCGAAGGAGGTAGGGTAAGAGTTTGCCTACCTTAGCATTTGCGAAATGGGTTCATTAGAGCCATATCCCTGCGCCCTCTCGTATTGATACTTGCCACTAGTGACATTGATAAGGTCATTAAGAATTCCAGATTGTCCCTGTACGCTGATGATATCAAGGTATATGAGATCATCGAGTCACCTTGATAACTTCTCGACTTGATGTGACAGAAATCGTTTCGTACTTAATATCGCCAGATGCCACTCTCAAACCTTTTCCCGCAAGCGTATTCACGTCCCTATTTCCCCCATAACCAACCCCTGTCCATTGTCCAATCTATTTGAGATCTTGGGATCCTTTGCGACAGGAAGCTTAACGTCGTCTCTCACATTGATGAGACAATCCGGAAAGCTATCTCTTCCCTCGGATTCGTGAAACGATGGTCTAAGGAAGTCTCCGACCCCTACGTAACTCGATCCCTTTACCTTACCTTCGTCCGTCCACTGCTTGAATATGCTAGCCAAGCATGGTCTCCTTATTACAAGCTCCATATCTATAGAATCAAAAGTATTTAACGTCGCTTCCTTCGGTTCGCTCTCCGAGGGCTAGAATGGGAAAATCCCTTAATCCTTCCCCCGTACATTAACCGTCTCAAATTAATCAACCTCAGAACCCTTGAGGTGTGCAATATCCTGGCTGACATAGTGTTTATTCTTCGATTCCTCTCCGGCTCGGTCGACTCGGCTTACTTCCTTAACTTAATTCCTCTGAACACAAAGCCTCGAAATAAGCGCAATCCCCACCTTCTCTACATTCCCCCTCACAGGACTACTCATTGTCTCAACAACCCCCTTTTGGGAATGCTGAGAAATGTTAACGCCAATTCCACCTTGTTCGACTTCGACCTCTCTGCCCGTACTCTCAACTACCGCCTCGTAAACCATTCTCACCACCAATCTTAAGGGCCGCTTCTCCGCTTCACTATAATCTGCCCCCACCTCCCGCTCCTAGGTTAAGCTTCGTTAAGTTAGTTTTTACGCTCTTTAGTTTGTTGTTTATACTTTAGTTAGGGGTACTTATGTTGCTTGAATTAAGCCAATAAATGGGGCCTCCACTATCCATGTACTTTCTCAAACACCAGCTGAACGTACTTACGCAACTAATATTAGCAAAGTTAAAGAATTGATAATATTAACAACAAATTAATTAAAGCACTTCCACCTGCTGCAAGTAACTATTTAACGTTCATTTTCAATGCTTGTCTTAGGAACTGTTATTTTCCGGACTGTTGGAAAACAGCAAAAGTAATACCTATCCCGAAACCCGGCAACCCGAAGAACAGCCCCGAAAGCTACAGACCTATTAGTCTACTTAGCTGTCTGAGTAAGCTCTTAGAAAAAATCATTAAGGAAAAGATTGATCGTTTTGTGAAAGCCAATAACATCTTACCAAACTTTCATTTCGGTTTCCGTAGTGGTCACAGCACAATCCACAGTTGACCACAGCTGGTCAATTTATCGACAAGGAGTCAATTGGACTGGTTCTTCTAGACATCGAAAAAGCCTTTGATACGGTATGGCACGATGCCTTGATTTATAAGCTACTAAAACTTAAGCTGCCAATACCGCTTATCAAAATTATCCAGGGCTTTCTTTGTTCGAGAAAATATGTTGTGAGTATAGGAACCAACATATCCCCTACTCACCAAATCCGCTATGGTGTACCCCAAGGCTCGGTCCTTGGTCCCATATTATTCACATTGTTTGTCGCAGATTTACCATGTCTAGGTGAATACATTCAGGTAGCTATGTTTGCCGATGATACGGCTATTTTCTCTTCGGGTGCCTTATTCACTAATGTCTACAACTCTTTGCAAGCAGCTCTTGACAAACCAGCAGTGTATTACAGGAAATGGAAAATAAAAATAAATGGTAATAAAACACAAGCTGTCTGGTTTTCGAGATGTAAGAAACTCTGCTACCTACCAAATGGCACTAAACTCAGTATGTGTGCAGTTGATATTGATTGGTCCGAAGACTGTAGATATCTAGGTATTATTCTAGATAAAAAACTTATCTTTCAAAAACACATCACTACCACAATTGACAAAATAAACAAAGTCGTAAGAGTTATGTATCCATTAGTGTGTAGAAAGTCAAAGCTTAGCATCGAAAATAAAATGATAATTTTTAAAACCATTTTTCAAGCTATACTCCTGTACGGGGGTCCTGTATGGTGTAATTGTGCTCGCACACACAAAATAAAATTGCAAAGGTGGCAAAGTAAAATATTGAAAATGTTGCTGAATTTGCCATAGCATTATTCGACACATGACCTACGTGAAAATGCTAACGTTAAACCGGTAGAGTTCCGTATTGACAAAAGCAATCGAAACTTCTGTGGCGGTTCTTTAAAGCCTTCCTAAGGAACCATCCATTTCTTTAAAACAACCTACTTTTCCCTCACCCCATAAACCACTATACTTACCTGCATTCGAGCAGTGTAAGCTTTCTTTCAAATAACTTTCACCTGAAGGTAAAACCCCAGCAGGCATGCACATCAAACAAGTTATTTCATTCATATTACATGAACCGTGCCAGACAATCGGCTCGGCTTGTCAGCAATTATAAACGATAAACACTCGCTGGCCAGCGTAATTGTTGACACAGCTGTAGCCGGTATTCTTGCTACGGTTCATGAGGAATATTGCCCCAATCCCCAGGTTCGCTACAGCTGCGACCAATTTCCTTTATCGGTTATCTACCGATCATGGGATTTGGGCACTAATATGATTGACGTTAGACAATCATACCCTAGATCATGCCTAAACGATGCTCCGGCCTGTTAAACAAACAAACACACAGTAGCAACACTGTGTTTACCCAATTAACCGACCGCTGGTCCATGGCCACCTTGGGCGAGATGTACGCTTGCACATCTGCAAGGCTAATTCCTCGCCATTATACTCATGTACCGGTATCGCCAAGTAAACAAGACCCAAATTTTCGGCTGACTTATCGTCACCAGAATGTATAGCTTACAACGGCATTATCGTGAACGCCTGAGTAAACAGGATGTGTATATCATCGTTACCCTTGAAATGGCGTTTTTGTGTATCTTGAAGCAAAAACCTATTTCGTTCTCAGGCGCAGGTCATCAAGGATTTATGGCCCTCGAAATAGCGTTTCTGTTTATTTAAGACGCAGAAACCTATTTCTCCCTTCGGCGATTTTCGCTATCGCTCATCTTAGTAATGCCTGCAGTCCCTTTGTTGATTCAGGTGTGGTATCGTTCGTAGTCGATGCTTCGAGCGAAAGGGGCATCATACTTGACCGTACGGTCATTCGGAAACCCTTCCATTCGATCCTTTTGCGATCACCCATTGGCCATCGCTAGGTTGAGCTTACTCGCTCCTCCCACACCGATGTAATCCATCACCGTTGAATCTGACGAACGTGGATTACATCGGGGAGTCAGATTTCTACCCCCGAAGTGTGCCCATGTACCATAGAGTCGAAGGAGTCTTAATCGACCAGTGTCAGAGTTCAGTTTGATAAAGTAAACGATATCGCACTTTTATATGTGAAAACTGTGAAAGTGTTAATATTCGTCTCTTAGCTAATTTCTTATCCGAACCGCGGAAACGAAGCAAGAATTTGTGAACAATTGTAATAACATCAATAAAGGAATCTATTAAACTAAATTCTCCAGTTTCGTGTTTTATTTACTTCCTGGATATTTTGTCAACTATTTGCTGCTGCGGAACAACCTACGAGGGGCAAGTGAAAGTGTTGGGGATATTGGTGAATCCATGTGCTTAGATGTGTTTTATTAAAAAAACATTAGCCTTTTTTTTTTTTTTTTTTTTTTGCTTTCTGCTTAAGAAATCTTCCTTTCCTTAATGACGTATGCTTATGATGTCAGACTTGCATATAAGTTATGTGCAGCTAGTCTGTTCGACTTAATAGACTGTTATATGGTTAGCTTCTTCGCCTGCCTGTTTAAATCCCTTAATCAATGATATCCTTTAACAAATTTTTTATAATCTCAAGTTAATCTGCCGTTTATTGTTTAAGGTCTCTATACTGTTTACGTGTAGTTAGACCATTCGATTCAATATATGGACTCTTATGTAGTTAGATGCCCTATTCAAAAATTTCCGTTTTTATTTACTTTTCCCGTAAACATTTTCTCCTCAATTTCTTATGCTGTTTATACCGTCATTTGTTTGTTTCATATGCATCTTGTCGATTCCATTCAATATTCTCTTATATCGTTAGTCCACTGCCTAGTCTGTATAGATCCATTATTAAATAGAGTTAGTTTTTATTTGATTTGACTTATGTCGAATATCCCTTAATTTGCCTCTTATACTCTCATAGCTAGCCGGTTCCTCATACAATCCGTTCGATGTCCTTAAATCTAGTGGACTCCTTTTGTTTTACCTCACTAACCTTACTTATGTATTTCAATCCTACTTCTCACAAACCATATTCATGTTCTTTCTGTTATACCCTAAGACACCAAATTAACCATGGATTTGTGCACCTTCTATCTATATACAGTAAAGCATAAAAGTAAGCAGAAACTTGTACCTTTGGTTTGCAGGAATTGCATGGCTTGTCGCATGACATTTGTTCCCATAACCGCATCGACAAATTCATTCTCTTCCTTCCGCTCCAATGGGGTGTAATGTTCGTTGACCAAGGTGTCTATTTCGTAATTGTTGAAAAGAGCCTTCATTGTGGCTATTGTCGGGACCTCCAACGCCTTGTTATCCACTTGAAGAAGCCTAAAAGATACCTTTGGCTAAACCAATGTCTTAAAGATCGACCCGGATACTTACGGTTGCGGTGCCTCATCAGTAGTATCGATAGACCTTGTCTTGCCTTGAATGTTTACTGTAATTAGTTTCTGCTGGGAGTTTACCTCTTTGTTGAATAGATTCTCCGTAAGCGTCCTAATCTCATCGTCCGAAGCCAAGGACTTTTCTGTGGTTGTAGACCCAGGACTAACGGTGGTCGTAGATGTTAGTGCATGAGGTACAGTGGGTGCACGATTGCCATGAGCTGATGGGGTCGTTGACCACACTGAAGGAACGGAGGTTGTCGAACTTGCTCCTCCTGGTGACGCAGGTCGTGCAGGTAAAGCTGGGAAGTCTTCCTTAATCGAGGGTCGTCGAGGAGGTGGCAGCGGTGGGAAGTCTTCTTTGACAGCTGGATTCCTAGTCGATGTTGGGGGGGTTGATGAAGGACTCGGTGTCGAAGATTTCTTAGAATCACCGAATCCGGAGAAATCTTCACCTGTAGCCAAAGGAGCCTTGGGGATTGTTGAAGATGGTGAGGCAGGAGTAGGAGTCGGTTTCGCTGTGGATGTCGCGATAGGCGCTAAGGGTACATTTCCCGATGAGGGTGACTGCTTTCCGGGAACTGTGGGTCCGTAACTTAAACTAACACCGGATGGTTGTTGTTGTGGTCGAGGATATGGCGAGAGAGGCGCTAAATTTGGTTGTGACATAGGATTTCTTCGCCCAGCGGCTGGGCTAACTGAAGGTTGTTGTGGAGGTGTAGGCACATTTTTAGGACGTGGCGTAGTAGTGGTTGTTGATGTGGTGGATGTTGTAGTCGTACTTGTTGTCGTTGTACCACTCTTGCCAAAAAGACGGCTGAAGAAACCAGGTTTCTTCGTTGTCGGTTCTTCTCCGGTTGCTTGTGAATCTACACAAAAGTTCGCTCAGATGTGAATTTAAAATACTTGTCACCAACTTACAGACTGATTGAATGCATAACAGGAATAAAACTAATGATAATGTCAAATATTTAACGAATTTCATCTTTAACTTTCTTAGAGATAGATTATTTTGGTTTGCTACACTCTTTTAATAAAATAGTTAAGAAATTACTTTTTCATTAATCGTTTAGAGATGAGACGATGGTGCGTGAAATGACTTCCACGAAGTCCAATACCAAACTAATTGTTAGGCTCTTGCGCTTGAACCAGTTTTCATACCATGTTTCAATAACATGAAGAGGTAGGAGGTGAATTAGAGAGAGAGAGAGAGTGTTGCGTTATTACTGGCTTCGCGAAAGTGAAGCTATACTTGACGCAGTGACTCACTTCTGAATACAATGACACACGTGTTAACTAGCGAATTTTCAGGTATCAACGCTATGTCTGGGGAATAAACCTTCGTTTTACGTCCCACCTGTGCTTGTCACTCAACGGTGTGATCTTCATTCGCAGGTTGGCCGTTAACACTTCCTTCTACTTTAAGGTCAAATAAATACTGGTTAATGAATCTGAAAGTAAATCCGTCAAGTTCGAAATATTGTGCTCCCCTTGTTCTCATGATCTTGTCGGAGATGTTGTGAGACAGTTTCATCTGATTGTGAGGAAGTGTTATCGCTGGGATGCCTTAGCGACCAGAGGTCAGACTGATAGACTGATATCTCCTCTGGTTTGATGAAGAAGTGTAGACGTAATTCAATTAGATAATCGGTGAGGCGCTTACGCGGACTGTTTCCGAAAATAAAAATATTTACGATTATACTGCAGAATTTCACAACCTTACGGTGGCATAGTGTACGCGCTGTGGAGATTGTTATGTAGACAATGAAGAACTGAGCGTAGTTAACGCCAATTTTAAATAAGTGGGACAGGGTAAACTTTAATTGGCTTTCATATGTAGATGTGCAATGCATTGGTGATTTTTATTTCTTATTTGAGAAGAAATTTTGAATGAACATGAGAATTCTGTTGTAGTAGTGGCAGTTGTTGTGCATCTTTCCTTTTTTTAATCTCAAGATTGCTTACAGCTAAATTTGAGTTTTTCTCAAGCAAGTGGCATCTGTCACTTATATAAAGATGCTTCTTTTTTTTAAATTTGCCGTTTAAAATGCGATTGCTTTTTCTGCGTCTTGTTTATATTTATTTTTTAATTCAAGCTGAGTACGGGCTGATGGTTGACTGATTATTCAGCTCCTAACTCAGCACTAATGGTTTAAAGCTATCTTTTATTTTAAATATCCACTTTTTATTCAAAGGATCTGACACCTGTCGCAGACGAAGTCAAGTGAAATACTAAGATATTAGGTCATCAAGTATGAAATTTGTAGAGAAATAAATAAAAAAATTCACACGTGATGACTGAATATATTCCTACCTACCATAGACACCTTTTATAGAGTGACATATTTTTCATCATCATCATCATCATCGGCAATACAACTGGGAGCTGGTCTTGGCCTTATTTAGCAAGTCCTGAGGCATGTTAAATTTTCCATAATGATTTGTTTTTTCCGGGCAAGGTCTTTAGTCTTGCGCCAGAGGCTCCCCTATGGGGAATCAAACCCCGATCTTCCGCGTGACAGGCGGGTAAACTAACCACTATACTATCGAGGAGGCCGACATATTTTTCACCGTTTTGCAATTACACACAAAAATTGAAAAAATGATGATATTTTGATCATCCCGCTGCTAAGTCTGACCCATATACAAGGCGGTTTCTGTAGATAACATTTGTTAAAGGGCTATCGGTAAAACGAGTTGTTATATTGTGCTTACTGTTCAACGTTTATTATCAGTGTACTTTGGTTAATTAACATGAATAAACCCACGCTTGAACAAAGTTGCTAGATTTTCAAAATTTACTTCGAAAGTCGCGCAGCTTGCAGACAAACTCATAATTTTTAAAACCAGTTTACACAGATTCGTCGGATGTCATTTGTTCAACAATGAGACTGGAGTTCACGTGACGATCACTGCAGATCGATACTATGTTATAATCAATGATTTCTTGTTTTAAAATATTGATTCCATTGATTCGGACGACATGTACAATAGTTTCAACTGGATGGTGTTAGGTAACATTCGGCAAAGGCAACCATTATTTTATCACTATTATTTTAATTTTAAAGGCCAAAGCAACATATTTTCTTGGCTTAACTATTACTACTATTACTATTGTGGCGGTTCCGCCAAACCCCACTATCTACTTACCGTAAAACCCCCATAACATCCAGCCAATTTCCTACCATCACTAATGCAATCGCATTAGTACCTGAAAACGCTTCACGCATCATATAGATCAAATCTATGATCTTAAAAAGTCCCTGTCGAAGAAAAATTACCTTTCATGCATTCTCTCCGCATACAATTTCCCGTAAGATTTCTTCCTTTACCTTATCAGGCAGAATCCCCATTATTACAACCCAATCTACATCGGTTTCTGCTAATGCAACAGCATTAGCACCTGTAAATGCTTCACGCATTATATAGATCAAATCTATAATCTTAAAGTCCCTGTAAAGAAAACTTACCTTTTCATGCATCTCTTCGCATACAATTTTCCGTAAGATTTCTTGCTTTACTTATCTGGAATTCCAAACCAATTCGCCACCTTCGGTACCAGACAAGTTCCTGTAAACAAAATGATTCGGTTTGAATACAATGTAACCGTTATGACAGGGACCATAAATATTGCGCCGTCTATTTTCCCAGCCGCGCCATGTGTACAACAATGTTCCCTACATACACATTGGCTGGCGACTTACACCCAAGGGACAAATACGCATTCCGCATCTCTTGATATCAATTAAATCCTACAGCATAAACAAATGCAAATCGGAATTAAATACCTACCCTTACTAGCGATGCCATAAACACCACTTCCCAGTAACCTAGCTAAAACCCATTAGCACATTTCCACATCGCATCGTCGTCTCTTTGTTTAGCCGCGGCGCACATTTCCAACAAAGATCCCATTAGCATCCGAGTGGTTCGGTTTTATTTACTTTACCAAAATCGTATCCCATGAATGCACTTTATGGCCTTTCTTTGTTCTAGGTTCGTTCTCATCCATGAAAGAACCGTGCACACATACCACCATGATCACGATTAGCGAGTGAGCTCTGCACGAGCAAGATATCGCTGACTCGTAATTCAACCAGCAAGGCGGTCGGGTCGCCTGCCGACGAGTTCGGTTTTATTTGCTTTACCGAAATCGTATCCCATGCATTCATGCCTTTATGCCCTTTCTTTGTTCTAGGTTCGTTCTTATCCATGAAAGAACCATGCACACATACCACCATGATTACGATTAGCGAGTGAGCTCTGCACGAGCAAGATATCGCTGAGTCGTAATTCAACCAGCAAGGCGGTCGGGTCGCCTGCTACCCACCGTACCGGCGCCGGTACGGTGTCAATACCAAAAAGCGTGTTCAAGTCCTGCGAGTCGTCTGCGCGTTTAATGTAATAAGTGAAGTTTTTACGTTGAGTGTAAAGTACCTGTAGAATAGAACATTTAAACAATTATCAAATCAAATAATAATATTTTTACGTAAAAATAGAACAATATGTAAACGATGAATCACTACCAATAAATAACAATTAACAATAAAAACCGTGTGCTAGTGTGTTTCCTTTTTCCTGTGTTGGTGTTTTATATTTTCACTTGGCGTGATGGCATGTTCGGTGACAATTGATCTATGTCGGCTTTTCCTTTTGTGTTGGCGGAACAACGGATGAACCTTCGGAGGAAGTGAACGGAGTGCCCGTGTATTGGCACAATACTTCTGTTGTATCGTAGTAGTAGATGTTACTACTGGCCTCGCTCCCAGGTAGCGTGTTTTCTTATCCTGAAAAGGACGTAAGATCTCTTAAAGACCGCTCCCGAGGGGACCCGTTGCGGTTGCCGCCGTGCTTCCTCGAACCTCGAGGGAAGAGCAGCTTCCGATCGTTCTAGGGTCGTCGCTTTGGAATTGCGTCCCTGTGCCGAGGAATCAGGTGCCTTTGGGTGATGTCCGAAATCGTGGACGCTGCAAGCGTTTAGTTTGTGGGCTTGCCCCCACTTTGCTCACCGGTTCTTTTTGCTGGTTGGAAGTCTCCTCCTGTCCTAAAGCCGCCAACGTTCCTCAGTTAATGCACCAAACCAAAACAAATCAAAATACTTTTGGTTTCGTTTAAATAGATTAATTTATTTTTTAAATATTTTTGGTCCGGAAATTGATTGATCTTCCGCCGGGGACTATGAACAGAATGAGAACTGACTCCCCGAGATCGCGATACATCACCTTTTAAACGAAATCAAATCGAGATTTCTATCTCAAAAATGTACATTTTCATACAGCAATCTCGATTTTCGATACATTTCGTGGGATGCTCAATGTTTGTTTTAGATAAGATTCAGTTTTCTGAATCTTCATCAATCTATTTGCATATGAGAATTGGAAATGGAATTTTGGGTATTGTTTGCTTGTGGCAAATTCGAACATCTGGTGCGATTTGCCATGGATATGGTTTATTTAATTTTCTAGGGAAATTACCAGATTGAAATGTATTTCTGGATTTTGAATTGAGATTATGCCGTGGGGCAAATGCAAAGCTATAAACGAATATTTGATTCGTTTATTGCGAATTTTGATTTTAGTTTTTCAGGATTTCTGGGATTAGGATGTATGGATGGGGAAAAAGGTGGTAGGGCTTTTTAGAGCAATACACTTCCTCCCCACACTATTTATTGGCCTGTAGGAACCCGGAAGTTCATGACCTCACCAACTCGACTCCGCCATCGTACCCTGTCCTGTGCAGTCTCCTTCCACGATCTCCTAAAGGTCAAACCTTACATTGTCCTCCCATCTCCGTCGCGGCCGTCCTGTCGGTATCTTTCCCCTTGGTCTACCGTTAATAATTCTATGCACGGCCCTATCGTTGCCCATTCTCGCTACATGCCGGGCCATCTTGATCTTCATGACTTGATTACTCTCACTATTGCAGGTTTGAGGTATAGCTCTTCCAATTCGTGGTTGTGGAGTCGTGGCGTTTCTAACAGATACACACACAATATGTAAGCAAATAGTGAAGGACACCGAAAGGAAATTCGAATAAGCAAAGCATCAGAGCCGTATACCATAGCGATAACATAATAATTCCACATTAGTTGAATGTACTTGAGTTTAGAAATCGAATTCGTACACACGGCAGTGGCCTGATATGTTGAGGATTGGTTACATTTTTGGTGATTCTAACCGTCATAGCGTCAGTTCGAATCACACGTTCTTCACTACCGTCGCAAAGGCTATGATTGGTGACCCCGACGTGATCTGTGTATACACACAACATACCATCTCCCATAGGTAAACAGAACTTTACTACTCGATCACGACTTCCAGAACACTCGCCTGCTCGGACGTCTCTCGCTCGCTCGTTCCTCGCTCCGTCGTTCGCACACGAAGTTGATTGTAACAAAGTTACTGAGGAAGGAGTAGTGTGGCGTTTCTAACAGATACACACACAATATGCAAGCAAATAATTACCGAAAGGAAATTCGAATAAGCAAACCATCAGAGCCGTATACCATAGCGATAACATAACAATTCCACGCCAGTTGAGTGTACTCTAGTCTAGAAATCGAATACGTGCACGCGGCAGTGGCCTGATGTGTTGAGCATTGGTTACATTTTTAGTGATTCTAACCGTCATAGCGTCAGTTCGAATCACACGTTCTTCATTATCGTAGCTAGCTCTATAGAGTTTCCTCCATTGCCCTGCCTCTTCGCCATATTTACCGCTAAAGATACCCCTTAACACTTTATTCTTGAATACTCCGAATTTTTCTTCTTTCGTTTTGTGAGAGACCATATTTCGCAGCCGTATAGAAAAATCGGCATGATTATGGTTCTATAGACCCGGAGCTTTATATTACGTGATAGCAGTTTGGATTTCAGCGGTTTACTGACTGCGTGCCAACTACCGTTGCCGGAGTGTAGTCTTTTGTTAATTTCCTTTGACATTTCATTAGCTGTCAGTATTGTTTACAGATATTTAAATTCTTTAACTTTTTCTTTATCCCATTTTGTTTTGATGAGTTGGTGGATCTTTCGAGCGGTTGCCTCTCCTCCATGTTTCACAAACTCTGCCGGTATGCAGTCGACTTCGGGAACCTTGCTGTTTTTCAATCGATTTATTACCTCTACAACTTCGTTAAAAGTGGTCTCTGGGATCTGAGGGTCGGCTGTATGTACGTCTGCTGCGTTTATATGTGGTTGATGGGTGGGCACATTGAGCAGGTTTTCAAAGTACTGCTTCCATCTTGTCATGATATTGTTTATGACCAGACAGCCGTTTGTGTCTCGAATTATTTTGGCTCTCCCTCGGTAGCCATTTCTAATTGAATTGAACCTCTGATGTTCTTTGCTCTGGAATTTTCTAGGGTTTTTTCTATCCGAGTCTTCTCCCATTCGCGTTTTTTGCGTTTGGAAAATTTCATTGTCTCATTCCGAATTGTTGCGTATCTTTCTGCGTTGACTTCATTATATCATTGTAAGTGGATCACTCTGAGGCGTTTACGTTCCAGAGTTTGGACTTAATTGTTTTCTTAAATCCTAATACCTATTGGGCTGTTTGTTTGATTGTGTCTCTGATCGATGTCCATTTATTCCCCACACAACTGGCTTTGTCTTCCTCACTGCTCCCATTCTCTAGGATGCTAAATCTATTCGTTAGTTCATCTTGATATTCAGCCCTTTAGCGCAGGTCTTTTAGTTTATCAATGTCGAACTTTTTGCTCATCTCCCGTGGCTGTTGCTGCATGTGTGTTTGCTGCGTGCCGACTCCTAATTTTGCCCATTACTAGAGAATGATCGGAGTCGCAATCTTTTCCTCTATATGATCTTACGTCAAGGATATTCGACTGGTGTCTTTTGTCTATGAGGAAGTGGTCTATTTGGTTACGCGTTATGTCGTCGGGTGAGATCCATGTGGCTTTATGGATTTGCTTGTGCTTGAACATCGTGCTTTTCACTATCAGATCTTTTGACGCTGCGAATGTAATAATTCGAATTCTATTACCATTTGAAACGTCGTGTAGGCTTTCTTTACCTATAGTTGGTTGGAAGATATCTTCCTTTCCAATTTTCGGATTCATTGAATCTCGAGGAGGATTTAACCATCGAATGATGAGATCCCATCAAATACTTCCTCTAGGGTCTCGTAGAAAGTGTTTCGTTGCTTCGTCCGTAGATTCTGTTGGGGCGTGTATGTTTATAAATACATTATTGTACCATGGGCCCTGTGTTTTTAGCACCGACATTCGGTCATTAATAAATTGCACATCTTTTACATGGGGCGTAATCTTCTTGCTTATGATGAAGCCGGTTCCGAGGCTATGTGTATCGGTACCTCCAAACGCCAGTGTAAACCCGTTGGTTTCGATTACTTGATGTGGAAGTCGGACTTTCTGAAGCGGAGTCTACCGAGCTTGATTCTTCTTACAACATTAGCTTCAAGGTAGATCGCGTTGCACCGTCTCCGTAATGGTCCACGCTCGCATATGGGGCCAACAATTCTTCTTAAGACCTTCCTTTCGGACGTTGCTAAGAGTTCAGAGTGCCTTTTATTAAGCACCCAGGTCTCGGATCCATACATGAGTACTGGTAAGACCATGGTCTTGTACAGTAGTAGCTTGGATGTTCTGGATAAATTTTGTGATTTTAAGAGCCTTGATAGACCATAGTAGGCTTTGTTGGATTTGATCAGCCGTTCGCGTATTTCTTCTTCCATATTATTATCGGCTGATACTATTGACCCAAGGTAGTTAAAGGATTGCACTACTTCAAATTCGTGCTCCACTACCCTGATTGTTTGACCAACGTTAGGTTTTCTCTTCGCAGAAGTTGCCACCATGTACTTAGTATTTCCCTTATATTTGTGCAGTCTCAGTTTTTGCGCCGCCTGCTCGATCTGGGTGAAGGAGTCCTGTACAGCCGAACCGGATCTACCGATGATGTCGATGTCATCTGTGTAGGCAAGTATCTGGCTGGACTTGGTGACAATAGTCTCTCTGGTTGTGACGCCAGAGTTACGGATTATCAACGCCAGGTTGCAGATGTGACAGGCCAGACCATCCCCTTATCGGAGTCCATTAAATACGTTTATTCATTTGGACAGCAATCCTGCTATTTTTACTTGACTAGTTACATTGGTCATGGCCAACCTATAAAGTCGTATCAATTTGATTGGAATTCCGATATATAGTTCTACCCTGGCTATGCTGTCGTAGGCGGCCTTAAAGTCTATAAATAGATGATATAATGGGATATTAAATTCCTGACATTTTTCCATCGCCTGCCTAAGGGTGAATATCCGATCAATTGCTGATTTGCCTGGGATGAAACCACAGTGATATTGACCAATGATGACTTTAGCGTACGGGGCTATACGACCTTGTAGGATAGGGGAGAGTATCTTATTGGCGGTACTCATCAATGTTATACCCCTATAGTTATTGCACAGTGTGATATCTCCCTTCTTATGTATGGGGCAAATTATTCCACGACGCCAATCTTCCGGGATCCCCTCTTGCTCCCATACGTGCACCACGATCTCATGAACATGAACAATAAAACAATAAAAATCTTCTATGATCCATAGAATTGAATGCATTTCTACAGGTATCCTTTACCCTTTTTGTATCCTTCCATTGAATTTTATGACCGCATGAGTTAAAGCAGCGGCTTCCAACCTTTATGCTACCACGCCTCCCCGAAAAAAAAAAATTTTTCCGCGCCTCCCCTACCTTTTATTGTTTTAATAGATTAAATAATATAGACACGTTTTAAATAATAAAACCTTTATTACAAAAAAAAACTGAGAACTACAATCAACAAAATAATAACAAGGTTCAGCTATAACATACAGATACGTGTATATTTATATTTATATAAATCATTGTTAAACATTTAAACCAACTACATCTATCGTATAAAAATGTAATGCGAGTGTTGTTGTTGTTTACTGGCACAAAGTTTATCAAATCTTGGGGCAATGTGTAGAGTACCACTCGTATCTCTTTTTCGACTACTAACCGGGCTCCATATTTGGTTTTCATTGCAGTCAGTGCCGAAAAGCCCGTTTCGCATAAAAACGACGTTACAAACGGTAGAAGTGTAGGAAATGTCTTCGTCATGTGCCGGCTTTGGCACAGATTCACAAAGATTTCCTATCATGTTCATGTGTGAGATGCACTTTTAACTCATTGTCACGGTCATGAAATACTCCTCCTATTTTCCAACGATCGAAAGTTCACTGTTCAATACAATGAGAAAAGAAACTCCAAGGAATACCTCGGACAATCGTTCACCAAGCAAGAAATAAAACGCACGGTGGTATTGTTTCGTATGAATGTTGTTTATTTTGATTTACCACTAAATTTTGACACTCGAACAGTTAATGCAATTTACAAATGGTTTATTGGTTTTCACAAAACTATTGTTAAATTAAGTTGCACAGTTTCAAGGATCACGTAATTGTCTGTGACCGACTTCGACTCTGGGGTGCACTCCGGTACGTACCCCATTCTCACTCTACTAAGGGGGAAACGCGAACCAGCGATGTGCGATCGTTGGTGGTTGAAATGAGAATCCGCGTTTCTCTGCTCAATGCACAACCACTTCGCAACTGGGGTGAGTTTCCTCGAGAGAGAAAGTGTTTCTCTCGTGGTGAAAACAAGGAAGAAGGACTTGGTAATGTATGTGTATGTGTGATCGTGTAGGTCATAGTGTTTATCGATACGTTTCGGCAAAGGATAAACGAAACCTAAAACAAGGGGGAAAAAACAAAGGGAGAAGCGACCTAAGGTATCGTTCTGTAATGAGGGTTCAGCTAAATAAATACGCTGCCACTCATTAGGTGCTAATAGGTTTGGGATACATCATACGATTTGTATATCGTATCTTTGGTCGTTGTAAGAAACGGATTCTTTATTTGCATTTGTTTATGCTATTGAATTCGAATCCGGTGGCAAAGCGCGAAGTTGGTGATTGTTTGGAGATTCAAACAAAGGAGCATTTGTGGGAGAAGTGCTTGCAGCTGAATCAATAGTTGCAAATCATTGAGAAGCAATTTATATGGTTACACAATGACGGTTGTGTATAACATCTATGCTGATTGTATATGGCATCTATGGTGACTCAAGGGTCAAATTCCAGTGTGAATTATTTGTTGACACTAGATTATTTGTTGACACTATTTGTTGCTCATATTTGTTGACACTAGAGTTGCTCTGTGAAGCATACAGTGCGTCCATATAGCATGTGGTGCTTTCTTTTTAACTAATGCTTGAAGACCTGCGTTGTGTCCGGTCTTTGAGTGAGCTCCGTCAGTACACAGTCCAATGCAATTATTCCACGTTATGTCGTTTTCTTCAAAAAAAAAAACTGTCCATTATATTAAAAATTTCAATGGATGTGGTCTTTCCGGGAATGGGTTTGCAAAATAATATATCTTCTAATATATTATTTTCCACAACATATCGAACATATGTAATTAAATGGGCATTTTTAGCTATATCAGTTGTCTCATATACTTGTATGACGAATTTCAAATTACGCAGCCGAGAAACTAAGTGATCGCAAATATCTTCAGATATATCATTGATTTTTCTTCCGACTGTATTATCAGCAAGCGGAATTTGTCGCAACTGTTTTGCATATGATTCGCCGAACATTATTCGAACCATATCAATAGCTGCTGGTAAAATTAGAGTTTCTCCTATTGTATGTGGTTTCTTACATTTTGCGATTCGGTAAGAGACATGGTACGAAGCCAATAATGCATTTGGTGTTACAGAAAGTATTTTTTTGAACGTTTGGTTTTAATTATTAAGCTCATCCAATTTTCTTTGAAAAAATTTCATGGGCTTATCAACATATTTAGAATGTAGAGTTTCATGGTGCCGTTTTAATTTGACTGGTCTCATACTATCTGATGCCAAAACTTTCGAGCACAACAAACACATTGGTTTTTCCAAGCCATCTATAATAACACTGGTGAATCCTAATGATAAATAGGATAAACTGTATTGTCTTTTCTTGGGAGCTTTACTTCCTTGTTCTTTTTTGCTTTTATTCCCACTAGTATCAGCATCTTCATTATTTTTGACCTTTCTCTCGCAACCACTCAAAAATGTATTAATTCGTCTAAAAAATAATTTATTGATATAAATTAAAATAAATAATAGTTTAAATAAAAAAAATTAAGTTTAAAATATACTAACGATTATTTTCAGAAAGAAATCACGTCAAAAAAAAATTTTTAAAAAACAAGATTACACCCACCGGCGCGCTTCAGTTGACACTTTAGCTACGAGTGACATTTAAATTTGAGGTTATTGTTTTCATGCAACTAGCGGTCGTATTGTGCATTACCGCGTTTGCAAACGCGCCATTTTTGAATTACTCCGCTCCAAATAATTTTTTGAATAGGAATTAAATATATGTATGCGGAAGACCGGGGTTCGATTCCCCGTCGGGGAGCCTCTGGCGCAAGACTTATGACCTTGCCCGGAAAAAACAAATCATTATGGAAAATTTAACAAGCCTCAGGACTTGCTAAATAAGGCCAAGACCGGTTCCCGGTTGTAGTGCTAATGATGATGATGATGATGATGAAATGTAAAAAAAATAAAAATAAACATTCATGCACTGAATTTTCACTATTACGTTAAGATATGAAGTTTTATTTATTTGTGGATATTATGGTATAAAAATTAATTTATTAAAAAATGTTGGCGCCTCCCCTGGCAATAGTCCGCGCCTCCCCTGGGAGGCGGGCCTCCCAGGTTGGAAATCGCTGAGTTAAAGGATTTGCCACGTTTAATTTTAAAAGTAAATTGGTGTAAGAAGTTATGTTATGTGAGTTCTGAAGAGAGAACACAAATAGGAAAAGCAAAATATTACTGCAATGAGCTGTCCCAGGCGAAGGACGAATAATATTAAAGAAAAGTCAAGCACTGAACAATACAACAATTTCCTGCAAGATTACAGTTTGAAGGCATTGAAGACTCATGTACTTTCACGAAACATCCTCTTCTTTCAGCTCGCACTGTGCATTGACATTTCAGAGTAAATTTGCGCCACTTTAAGAAAAAATTACTCTTAGAAACTGTCGCAAATCGTATGAGAATTGGAACTGCAATTGTGATTGAAAAAATCATTTAGTTTTATTTACCACTTTATTTCGCTAAATTCATTTAGAATAATTATACATTTTTCTTAATGGATTATTTTTAAGTAAAATTTGAAATTTACATTTTGACAATTTTTAACCAAATTTAGGTCTTCCATTTACTTGTGTAATATTTTCTTAAATTTATCCACATTCGCCACAATACTGAATAAAGTTATTGTTTAAATAATTATGTTTAAAAGTTATCTACAATTTTAAATGTTTTTTACTCATACTTTCAAATTTTTAGTGTACACATAGATCCAGGATTGAATAAAATTAAAGTAAAAATGTCGATAAACGTATTTTTATATTCCTTGTTCTCAACACACATTTAAAGTGCAGTGCTCAATCAAAGGACATTCTCTAAAAACTTATTGCACTTCTCTAGATATAGTTTCAATTATATTTATATTTTTAGTAGTATAACTTTATTAACGAGTAAAAAGTTACTGCGTTAATATTACAATTACGGGGCCTTCGGCTAACCGATTAGAAATAGTTCCCGTGGAGTTCAGTAAAAATCGGTTGAGTTGGATTTGGTATCTTGTTGAAATGCAAATTTATTTAATATTGATTTTTACCACATGGAATTTTGGAATGTATTGTATTACTTGCATTGTAGTTAATTAATGTATATATGTATAATATATATATGCGGATTGTATATGTATATGTTAAAAATGATTTTGTTTTAGTTTCTTTTATCTCATAAGCATATTTTATTGGGTAGGTTTGCTTAAGTTTTTATTCATTTTATGTTTTCCTTATATTTTACCTAATAGGACTTATTTGTTTAATTTAATTTAGTAGTTTAGCCTTTGGTTGGAAGGGAAAGTTTTCAAGACTTTATAGTTTCTCATTATATATTTTTATATATAATACAATAGATTATGTAAATATATGTATAAATAGAGTAACGAAATAAAATGATTTTGTCACAAGGAAACCATGCTCTTTGCGAAAGAATCTATGACTCTTGTTTGTTTATAAAAGACAGGTAGATTAGGTTATTATGTTTTTAGTTGAGGTGCCACTGAAATATAACTCTGTTAAGACATATAGTTGTTTAATGATCAGATGAAATTTGGTTGTTATTTGTTTTTTTTTTCTTTTGTTTTAAGTTGGTCCGAAATACACACATTTACTTATTTATTTATATATTTAGTTATTTTTTATTAAGGACAGTGGTAGCGAATATGATCAATGTTGACGTCTTAGATGATGAAGTCGTTCAAGTATTGTACTTAAATATAAGAGATACAAGTAAATCTATCGTGTACATATATTTGTTCTAAAAGTTACATTTATCGAATTAATTTTCTGTGATCTTAATCCTAGAAATGTAACAAAAAGTTGATTGTTCAATTATTAAATTTTGTATTCGAAAATGTTAAAAATTGTTATTTATATTAAAGGAAGTTGCATAATTGACACTCAATTCTGATATCGAATAGATGTGTGATGTCGAATATTTGATTCTATCTTAGCATACTTTTTTTGTATTTATTGTTTATAATTATTATCAATGTTCATAAATAATACAGAAATTTTATCGAAAACGTTAAAGAAAATTATAAGAAATATGAATTTTATTTGGCATAAAAATATCATAAACAAAAAGAAAAACGCAGAAAAGCACTATTTATATGTTTCTATCTATGTCCTGCCCACTACCCTTTGGGTACTACACGTGTTACCACAAGAATCGTGACATGGCGTTATTTACAATGATGAACGCAGATTGGTAACTGTTGTCATCGAAGCAATGACGATTGGTATTGCAAGACTCAGAACTGGAAACACTGCTCGTAAACAGGACAGGGCGACTGGCAACCTACGAGGTTAAAATACCTGTTGTGGGTCATTCAATATGTCTTCCACAAACTCTCTACTTACTGCGCGTTCTCGAACACATTCAATTCCATATAATATATATTCTTACGAGGAGAGTGACAACGTGAGCCACATGCAACCGCATATTATCGTTAGGCAACTTTCAACAGTTAACGAGAGCTGGTCGTTTTTTCGATAAGTAATCATTCACTGTTGTAATACAAGCGTCGTACGTAGGTTAGTGCGGATCTTCAACCGAGTTAATTATTTATTCAGTAAGAGTGGTGGCAGGTTTTCCGGGACTTCTTTTACACGATTACCTGTCCCTTTGAAATGGCATATGCCATTAAAAATACGCTCCTTTACTCATCATGTGCAACACTTCATAAGTGTTGGTGGATGTTAACTCACGCAACACAGAATTTTTTATATCACACAGTTGCTTGAGTTAACGAAACTGCATACTAAAGAATATATTATCTGGAAACTGGATATCAATCGGAATATGTTTCATGAACCTTATGTGAATCACTCAGACAACACTAAACCAAAGATCATCTAGAAATTGCATATCAGTTGAGATATGACTCATAAGATAAGAATAGGCACACAAACCTTTGTTGTTATTCTTGCTGACTACTGATAAATCTGTAATATAAAAGCAGGCAACAAGTGAAACACGGTGAGAAGTAATTGTGAGGTAGAGTTAGATTTAGTACAGGGCATACGAGGCCACTCGAACATCCTAAACAATTCTCCATAAAATGGGAATGGATACGGACAGCGCAGGCACTACCGAAATGCAGTCATGACAACACAAATAGCAAATGTCAGCAAACAGCTGACATTTCAATAAGATTTAATTCGAGCTGTCATTGCTGAAACCTGTTCTTTTCTACCTTTCGTGTGGCGTGCAGATGTAGAAATCTAAATATATCAAGTCAATCCTACAATAAAAACTAAACATTAATTAATATCGTTCAGTGTTTGTTTTCTCACTCTTGTGGTTATTATTAACGGTCGTCCTTTAGTTAGCTACTTAACGGGCTTTTCCTCGTTAGTCGAGCAACACCAACAAACCCCAGAGTTGTTCGGGTATCCAAAACTGCTATACGCATTGCGTGGAAACATTCTACCGGAACCTTCACCAGATAGACACTCTAGTGCGGCATTAGACAAATACCTAAATCGGCAACCGGAACTGAGAGACTGCGATCGAACGAAGAGTTGTTCGATCCATCAAATCCAGGTAATGCCTTGTCCATACATAATAATGAGAATCCGTTAATTATAGACAACGGACCAAGGGGAAGTGATTGTACATTTATAAACGAAGTTACAAGTACCGAGTTATTTGGTTTGCGACGTTTACACTTAGTGTTTAAGTAGTTAATAAAGTTGGATTCGTGGAAGTCGAGAAGCCAACACGATTCATTAATTTTTACACCATCGAGCACTTGCAGGGATTAACTCTCGCTTAATGGAAACGTCACTAAGTTTTAGAGGCGAAATTGTACACATGTGCTTTATTGCGGGATTCACGCGAGACTGTTCGAGCTACCGTCGCCAAATTGGAATGTTTACAGCAAATTCTTCCGTCTTTCAGGTGCACTTCACACGGTGGCGCAGATGGAACTAATGATATGTATTTGCCTACGACGACAGTAATATCTGTCTCTATTACACACTCCTCGCATATCATATCATAAATGGTATTCATGGCGACATTTGGATAAATAACACCCTTTATTATATGTTTGATTTCTATAATAAACTAATTCCCCCCTTAAAATGTCAATACAAGGGGCGGGCCATGGAAATTCGGAAATGCACTTTGGACCTCAATGCCTTAACATTGCCCACCGCCGAAAGGTAAGAATTCATAACGATAGCCGTGCTATGTTTAGTTTAAATTAATTCCAGCGTCTCACAAAACCAAGGACAGAGTTGGCCTTGAGAATAATGTCATCAATATGAAGTTAAGTTAGTTCGTAAGTCCAATTATAAGTTTATATGTTTATACCATTTGCACCCAGCGAAATAAACTGATGGTTCTGCCCACAGTTCATTTATTAATTAGAGCGACCACGTAGGATCAGTAAATTAAGATCTGAGATAGTTAGGCTAGAATTTAAGAATTTTTTGTCCACCATGTAACCTAGAATCTAAGAGGAATAAAAATGGTCGCAAAAATGAAAGAAAGCCTATACATTGTTCCCGAGGAGAATGTATGTCCCGGAAAAGCGCGTAGTTCAGCTGAAGAAGAATTCTCTGCGATTGGCTATTTCTAAAACATTAAGTGTAATCCAGAGCTCACTTTGTGATTAAATTTTTTCGCGCGCAAACACTCGACAGGGGAAACTTAATCTCATCGCTCGTTTTTTATAAATTCGGCTTGACAGTTGAAATTGTAGGACAAGAGTGGGATTCATCGAGATCACCAAAGTCAAGACAGTGATACTCTTGGGAAAATGTTTTAGAATTTTATTATTTTATATTAAAAAAAAAAAAAAACACGGAAAATTGTTATTCTATGTTGGTTTTTAACAAAATAAAATGGGGAAATTATTCTCTTTCAGGCTTATGATATTTGTATGAATTAACTTATTGGAAATGGGTGTACCTAGTTGCAGGTTGGGTTCGAATTCCCAGCCGCCCAGTTAAATGCCATTACATTAATCTATAGGTTCCGTGGGAGAAACCTTTTGCAATGTTTCGGAGATTAGTTAATGGATCCGGAGAGAAAAAATAGTATCTGAGGACATTGGTTCAACGATATACTTACGCCTTTCTTGAGCGAGATATAATACGAAGGTGAATCAAATATTAATGGTAATTTTACTTTTTTCCTTAGCAACAAGTTGCGAGCTAGATAATCTTGTGCGTAGCTGTTGTTTGGTTTATGAAGAGTAGGGCAACCGCATTGGCTAGCGGTTGCGCTCGACTTTGTAGTCAGTACAGCCATGAGCGATCAAGAGGTACATACGTCTGTTGCGCAACGGATTATTATACAATTTTTAACAAATTAAGGCGATAAGCCTCGGACATTTTTTCTCGATTGAAGGCACAGTTTGGTGATGATACACTGTCTCAGAATCGCGTGTATATGCGGCCCAAGGAATTTTAAAGTGGTCGATGCCCAAGGACAAGCCCCACAGATGACAACATCTGTGCCGTTCGAGAGCTTATTGAAAGCGATCGCTGCTTAACTGTTGAAGAAATCTCATCAGAAGTTGGTATCAGCTCTGGAAGTGTTCAATCCACTATCACTGATGATCTTAGCTCCAAAAATAAATTACTGCTCGATGGGTTCCGAGGTTATTGACTGTAAATCAAAAACAGGTTAGGGATGCATTAGAAGAAATGGGCTAGGAAACCTTCGAATACCCCTCTTGTAGCCCAGACTTGTCTCACTGTGACTATTTTTGTCCGCACCCTTGAAGGAATCATTTGGAGGAATAAAATTCGAAAGCAATGAAGAAGTAGAGGAGCACGTGCGCAATTGGCTAATAACTCGCCCTAAATCTTTCTACGGACAAGGAATATTAAAGCTTCCAAATCGGAGGGAAAAGTGTGTAGATCACTCAAGAGATTTGAAAAATATTTATAGTATAGTTAGTTTGAATCAGATGATCAAGCGTGGAAGGAGAGTGCACAGGACAGGGATCGATGGCGCAGCCGAGTCAGTGAAGTCATGAACTTCCGGGCTCCTATAGACCAATAAATAGTAAATAGTAATAGTATGGTTAGTGCGTAACATTATATATATATATATATATATATATATATATATATATAAATATAAGAAACAACCGTTTATATTTGATTCACCCTCATAAAAAAGAAAGAAAAAACCGCAGACGCCCGTAGTTTATAGGGTGGATTTAAACCTTCGGCATCTAACAAACTTGTCATATACGCATTTGTTCTCAAATGGGCTTATATTGACACGCGTGTTAGGTGTGTCAGTGACATCATAGATAAAGATGATGTTCACGAGGTCGTTGATTCACCTAAACCAAGAAAAGCCAAACTCGAATGACCCCCCCCGGTACGATAATGCATCAATTGCATATGCCAAAACGATTGCCTAATAATGCAAAAGCAGTTAACGGCATATTGCGGAACAATTAAATTGCAGAAACGTTTAAACTGCATGTTCCAGCACAATCAAGTACGAAATAATTAATTGGGTCAATTCGTAACTGCGGATACGGAACTGTGATGCGAGTCAATGAAGAAATATTGACCAACACAGCAGTTTGAAGCAATTGCGGATCAAAAGCCAATAATCGGAAATTGGGGCAATTAAAATTGAATTGCATTGTCGTAATCGGGAAGTGTTGACCCCGACGTATCGAGAAGTTATAGGAAGTAATTAAGGGGCAGTTGGTGGTTGGTCGTGAAGGTAGTAAAGGTAAAAAATTTGATCGTGAAAGTGGGGCGTTGGCCACGGGAAGAGTGTTGTTATTAGAGAAATTAATACAAAGTGTATTCGGAAGACACAAACTCCTCATGATGTTAAAGTAAAGTAAGAAAGTTACAATAGATTAAAGCCAGAGTGTTGTTATTAGAGAAATTAATACAAAGTGTATTCGGAAGATACAAACTCCTCATGATGTTAAAGTAAAGTAAGAAAGATATAGTGGATTAAAGACAGTGTTGTTATTATAGAAATTAATACAAAGTGTATTCAGATGATATAAACTCCTCATGATGTTTATGTAAAGTAAGAAAGTTACAACAGATTAAAGACAGAGTGTTGTAATTATAGAAATTAATACAAAGTGTATTCGGAAGATATAAACTCTTCATGATGTTCAAGTAAAGTAAGAAAATTCCAATAGATTAAGTTGTTAGTTGATAAGACAATTTAAAGTGTATTCCAAAAACCTAAACTCTTTGTGGTGTTTAAATAAAATAAGATAATAAAAATAGTACATGAAAGACAGAGTGCTGTTAAAAGATAAGTCGTTATAAACAGTGTAAAAATCACAAACTCTCTTGAAGGGAGGAAACGTAACATAAGAGTAAAGACTAGAATAAAGTAAAGAAAAACAATAAAAGGAATCTGTGTTTTAACTGTTCGCTGTTTTCTTTTTTTTTTTGGTATTCTGATTGTTATTTCGACGTTTACACCCAAAAACCATAACATAATTATACAACGAATTTCTTTTTGGAATCGTGAATAAACAATTTTATTGGATCCACGTAAATAAAAACCCACATTAAATAATTTAAGGAATTCTTCATGATTATTGCGTGACAATTTGGGCTAGAATGTGTGTTGGGTTGTTCTTATTCAGAGATGAATTCATAACCGACAAGGAAAAGCATTATCGGGGCGCGATAATGTTACTTTATTTTTGTTTGTTGGTACCAATTAATTTTTTGGTAGTTGATCAGATAATATGCGGACAATTGTTGGTTCCAATAGAACGGCGTACAGCCCACACAGTTCAAACCACGATTGTATGTTTACGTCCCTTAATCGTTGCTCGTCACATTTCGAATACTGGTGATTTTATTTAGCCTTCGTGACCTCCTTACGTAACGCTTCCAGATATCTTCCTGTGGAATTATGTAAAGTCAAAAGTTTATGTCGACAAGCCATGTACTGTGAATGTTTTAAATGACACTGTCCGACGAGATATGGCCAACATTCAGCCTGAAATAGTTCGAAAAGAGACAAATAATGTCATAAAAGAGGTAAGTAATGTGACAAATGTGGTAAACAAGTACCGTCTCAATGGCTGTTGTGCTACGCTCTGATCGTAATTACTGAGCGATAGGTTGTGTTTAGGGGGGATATACAATTAGATCGACTAAAAACTCTTTGCCTTAAAAGTTAGGAAATTTCCCGTAGAAAACGGTTGTGAAACTTGGAAAATGAAATTCGACCTCCTTCCATGTTTTTCCGACGATATTCGAAGGTGCCTTTTACAGCGCACAGCAGGTATACTGGAGCGGACGGTGAATGGGATCCTTTCTCATTATTCATACTTTATTCTACAATACCCAGAGGCGGATTTATATACTGTAAATGCATTGCACATGTTCAAAAGGAAATGGGCAGTCGCATTCGAAATGTAAAAAAAAAACAACGCAAAACCTTGGCGACAAAGGGAAGCTGACAAGAGAACTGACAACTATTACGGCCTAGCCATCGGCGTAACCTTGACAGCGTTGTCACATGTGGTCGACCGACGAAAATCCCACACATTCATACTACGCGGAACGGGAGGACATTGGTGTCATTGGAGAAAAGCAGAAGTGACGAAAGCGATGAAACTTATACCACATCCTCCTCCTTTGCATTCAGATGTACAAAAGCTTATATTACCAATTTATGAGAACTTATCAAAGGACGACCTACTGCAACACGCAAAATGCGAATGAAAGTTTTAACAGTATGATTTGGCGCTTGGCTCCAAAACACCTACACTGCGGTGTTGAAATCATTTAGATTTCAGCGTTCAATGCAGCCGGAGTATTCAATTTCTCATCCATTTTATGGGATTGAAAGATTCGAGTCGGATACAAACGCAAAAGACCAAGACCTGTTTAAGCATAAAGTTCACAAAGAACTTCAACAACAGAACAATGAACTCTACGAACAAGTTGAAGGTATTTTGTACGGTCCTGGGATCGTTGATTAAGGTGTATAGTAAGTACCATTTTTCGATCGTCCAAACTTTAAACGCATTTTTCCCGAAACAACATTTTTCAAAATTAAGACCACGATTACGCAAAAACTACTCAATCGGTTTGGCTGAAACTTTGAGGATATTTTCTTGCTATTATTAGCTTGTCTGTAAACTAAATGTTTTTAAATTTTGTATTGCAAAAACACCCAAAAGAATTCGAAAAATCATCAACTGTCGCGAAAAACTTCTGTCAATCGTTGAATTTGTTTTTTCAAATGGTATATCCCCCCTTAATGCCGCCGGTAAAATATCACGTCAATAAGCTATATGTTCTGTGAAATGATTGCGAACATCCTCGACCATCTCTGGGAGCTTAGTTGATGGGCCCGGTCGAGGAAAAAAAGTATGTCAGGGCACTGGTTCAGGACTAAAGGTTTGTCTTTCATGAGAGATGTCAAGGAAAAGTGCTCATTGTGCCTCCGGGACAACGGACCAGCGGACCGGATCAGGGGGATCAAGAATCTAAATCCCCTGCAACCCGTGACCAGCAACAAGGACCGAGAAACGGTCCGATATCAAGTAAGTCACATTACTACACTCTTTAGTTCTCTGTCGTTGTCAACACTATTCATATTGTTATTTATACAACAACACTGTACCACGCTCCGAATAAACAGCGAATCCGATGATGAGCCAAAGGAAGTGAGAGGGAAAGTGATCGCTTCTGTGTGCACTTTTAGCAGGACCGGCTTAAAAAGTAGAAGAAAAGCGCTCATCCTGGAGACTGTCGTAGAATACCCACTAGTGGTAAGGGGCGCTCAACGGGACTTTTTGCAGGTACTTCAGAACGCTTCCCCCCACCAGAGGGATGGGGTGCTCGAGGCATATTTCTCCCCGAGTAGGTATGGCGGGAATGTGTTCCTCTACATTTGGCGTGTTTCTTATAGATATCCTTTGACCAATTGGCGCTGGGAAAAATACCGTCCACTAATCTGTTGAGGTTTTGCGGACACGCTGAGAGTCAGTTGTCTGTCTTCAAGTAGAACAGCAGAAATATGTGGTCCTTAGAGCCAGATCACTAACATATACTATATAACAAATTTTACTAAATGAAGCAGCTTTTATAAAAATGTTTACTTGAGGATGAAATTGCATTCTGTGTAGTTAGTTAAATAATTACAAAATTATTAACTCCAATATCACGCCGTCTAGGTGTAATACACGGTATACCAACATAAAATAAACAGATAAGAAAATGAAAAATATAAATCAATTACTACACAAACAAAGAACAATAAACAAGAAATAGTTAAATAAAAAATTACTAAATTATTTACTGTACATTTTAAAAACACTAAACAATGGAGTTATAAAAATGAATCATTATTATACAATTTTTTAGTGTATTACATGTGTTATTATATTATCTTACGATAAATTAAATTACATTATAATTCAAGTGAAATCTAATCTTCCAACAATTAAAAATGTGTTAGTTCTCGATACACGATTAGGGAATGGCGTACAAAAACAATGACATATCCATTTGAATTGACAAAAAAAAAAAAAATTACCGAGTACTGAAAATTACTGAAATAGTCGTGGTTAGCAAATGAGCAAATTCGTGTTTTATATTGACAATATGTTTCTTTTGTTTTTTGTTTATTACTATTTCTATCTAAATTATACTCGATTTAAGATATCTATTTAATTCTTTTCCTCCTCTCTGTTTTTTCTTTTTTTCCAATAAGTTTTACAAATTGTTTATTCTACAATCTACATTTAGTAATGGAAAATACAATTTATACCGAGATCCAGCTTGGTAGTTATTTTCCATTTTAATTTATATTTCAATTTGTATACGATGCAGTACAATAGCAGCTCTTTAGCTTTCGTATATTCAGGAGATAAATGTTCCACAGTAGTCCTGTGTCACGCTGTAGGTGGTACATTTTTTTTGCACATTCAAATGAAATCCAAATCAAATGAAACTGAAAATGCAAAAAACAAATATAGCAAACAACAAAAGAGGCGCCTCAACTAGTAGGACATTCCAGCCCATAATTGATGTGTCCTTTTCCACATATCCATGTAATAATTGCTTCGCTGTCACATTGGAATTCCACAAAAAAGAATCACTGGTTGGGTGCCTGCCACAAGTACCTAACTCCTGGAGAAGCTGATGTACGCGTCCGTTTGACAACAAATTTGATTAAATGTTGTCAAGTCGACAGCCGAGGACAGCGCGGTGCTGTCCAATTAAATCTATTTTTCAATTTTCATGCCCTTGCGGTGGGACTTTGGTGATTCCAACCCGATTTTGGAGTGGGCAAATGTGGGAGGCAGTCTAATGAGGACGTAGTGGGCTGGGAGCGAATAATATTTGCTCGTTGCTCGTCAACCGTTTACTTTGTAATAAGTCATTTAATGAATTTTTATATTTTATAGCGTTCTTCTGATGATCGTTAGGCGCAAATACTGTGGAGGCAGTGATGACATATCGTTTGTTTTAGAAATTGTTTGCGCAAATGGAATTAAATGACTTGTCACGATATCACGTAGATTTTATGGCGAGTGGCAAGATAACTTCGATGACAGAAATGCCGTCCCAACTTTAGACCAGCCGAATTGAACCGTTTTGGAAAGCACATTATTAAATTGATGCAGAAGTGTTCAATGCTTGTTTTTTTTTTTTTTTTGTTTGATATTAAAGTGTCATATTTAGGTAAGTGAAACTGTTTTTGAATTAAAAAAGGTGGCGATTTTATTAAAAAATACCGAATACTCTTATACGAAACAGTTATGGAAATTCGACCTCAATGGATCCTTTGATGTAAACTTTCCCGTGAAGGACGTTTGAATAATGTTTTATGCCAGAACTAATAATATTGATTGCACTTCACTCTGAGGTAATCATATTATCAATTTTCTGAACACTTCTTTGTTTTATTCGAAAGACAAATGACATCTATGGGAAAATTTATTCTCAGCTTTGAGATGAGTCTACAATTGTTAAAGTTTAGCTAATTAAATTAAATCGCAGGTTTGAATGATATTTCCCAATTATATATTGTGACGCAGCTGGACATCTGGCAGGTCTCCAAAACAAAGTACTGGAAAACTGGAGACTATGAGCAGTAAAAACGATAAGTCGCCAGTGAGAGAAGTGTCACCGGGAAGGAGAAACGAAAAGTCAGGGGAGAAATGAAGTAACGGTTGTCATTAGCGGACGGATAAAGTTTTAAATAGCAAATTGATTTCACGGCTCTTATTTCATGAGAATAATTAATCCAGCGAACCCTAAGCTCGCTACAATTGGTGTCAGAAGTGGGATTAATTATTAGTGAAAGAAATAAGTTCGCGAAGGTGTCGTCTGGTGACGATGTCAGATCGACATTTGGAGGATTTTCGCGTTCCCGAGTTAAAGAAGGAACTTCAGGACCGGAACCTGGATAGCAGAGGACAGAAGCACATTCTTCGACAGCGTCTGCAAGCAGCAATGAAGGAAGAGGATATTGATGTCGATACATATGTGTTTATGATTGGGCCAGACTGTCCGGACGGAGAAGAAACAGCGAGTCAAGATGGTGCCAATGTAACGGAGAAGAGTTCGCCTCAATTGGACATTTCGGAGATGTTCAGGATGATGATGACAAAAATAGACGCGCAAGCTGGAGATGTTAATGTAAAATTGAACGTACAAGCTGCAGATGTTAATGCAAAATTGGATGCCCAAACGCAGTGGATAAAAGATTTCTTGGACCCGGGAGCGGAAGAATCTGAGGATGAGGAGGAATTGGAGCCACATGAAAGGAAGAAACTCAGGAAGAGCAAAGCTATGGCCAACATCAGTGAGGAAGAGGAGGAAGAGGACGATGATGTGTTACCTGGAGAACAGAAGGATCTCATCGATGATAACACGATGACGGCAGTGATGGTGAAGATACAGATGCTTCAGGCCGTTCCAAGAAACGAAATAAAAGTGATGATGATGACGAGTTGGACGACCGACTGGAAGACGACGACTAAGACCGTATTGAAGAGAATCTTGGTTTGAAAGTCGAACGCAGAAAGCGTTTCAAGCGTCTGGGTCGTATACAGGACGAAGAAAGTGCTGGAGGGGAAGAGCACGTCGATGAAGGTTTAGCACGTGAGCTATTCGACGACGAAGACGATGTGGAACGCTGCTCTGAACGTAGTCACAGGGAAACTGAGGCTGTAGAGCATTTCGATGATGATGAGGACTCGGAATCTGATGCTGATGATTTTATTGTTGACGACGAAGGAAGGCCAATTGCTGAGAAGAAGAAGAAAAGACGACTTCAATTCACTGATGCGTCATTGCAAGGAGGTCAGGACATTTTCGGTGTAGATTTCGACTATGAAGATTTCACTAAGTATGACGAGGACGAATATGAACCCGAATCGAAAGGTGCTGACTACGAAGAGGAAGACGGCATTGGGGAACGTGAAAAACGACCCAAGAAATCAACCAAAAAGAAATTTACCTGAAAGACTATTTTTGAAATATACGAACCTAGTGAATTGAAAAGAGGTCACTTTACTGATTTGGACAATGAAGCGGAATGGATTTACAAACAGGCGTTTTGTAAATCAACTGTTTCCGAACAAGAGAAATCAACTGATGCTGGAGGTCGAGACCGGTAAGCCACCACATATGGTGGGAAAGATCAAGCAAGCTCTAGATTTTATGCGTAATCAACAGCTAGAGGGGCCGTTCATTGCTTTCTATAGGAAAGAATACGTAAAACCAGAATTAACGTGCGACGATCTATGGAAAATCTATTACTACGACGCACACTGGTGTTTGCTGTCAGGTCGAAAGAACAAACTTCTCCAGTTATTTGAAAAGATGCAGAACTACCAGTTGGATATGAAATGAAATCGCTACAATATATTTGTCTCATACAGATTCTTGATTCAGTTAAATGTTATAAAATGAACTCTAGATATTGGATCCAACTTTCTTAAATTACATCACCTCTAATATATATTTTGTCTTTGAAATGTTCTCACAGAGTTCTTAACTCGTTCAAACTTGAATTCTGAATCGTAATTATTGTTATTGAAATATTTTAATAAACAAGTGCACATTTGAATTTATTTCGTTAATGGTTTAAAGTGAAATATTTTCCAAAATTTGTTATGTTTTTACAAAAAATTGTTTGGATATTTACAATATGAAAATTCAGTCCAGACTGATTCAACTAAAAATGTTGCTTGTTAAGTGAACTTTGACTGTGAAAAACAGTGGTGTTGCACGTTGCAACTAGTGGTGATGAGGGTACTCCTTATAATACCGTGTTTAAAATAACTCGCCACCCGCTACACTTGAGGTGTTAGCTTGTGTTACAACCTTGTGGCAACTCTAACAGATACACACAATTCACAAGCAAAAATAGTGAAGAACACCGAACGAAAAATCGAATAAGAAAAATACATCAGAAGGAGCCGGAGCGATAAATAAAAATAATTCACACCAGTGGAATATACTCGAGTTTGGAAATCAAATTCTAAGCACGGTCAGTAGCCTGGTGTGTAACGCTTAGGTAAAATTTTTTCTTGATTCGAGCTGTCATAGCGTCAGTTCGAATCACACGATCTTCATCACTATTATTTCAAACGCTATAATTGGTGACCCCGACGTTATCTGTACACGACGCAGCACACACACACTCCCCGTAGTAAACAGAACTTCACACACGCAATCATGACTTCTGCATAGAGCACCAAGCCACACTCGCTTGGCTTGCCCCGACATTCTCTCGTTCGTTCGCTCGTCGCTCACACCGAATCTGATCGTAACGAAGTATCTGGGAACGGGGTGGTGTGGCAACTCTAACAGATACACACAATTCACAAGCAAAAATAGTGAAGAACACCGAACGAAAAATCGAATAAGAAAAATACATCAGAACCGTATACCAAGCGATAAATAAAAATAATTCACATCAGTGGAATATAGTCGAGTTTGGAAATCAAATTCTAAACACGGTCAGTAGCCTGATGTGTAACGCTTAGGTAAAATTTTTTTCGTGATTCGGGCTGTCATAGCGCCAGTTCGATTCACACGATCTTCTTCACTCTTATTTCAAACGCTATAACCTCTGAACTCAGTTTCGATTACCTTAAGCTGTGACACAAGAAATACTGGGGCGAATTCAAGAGAACGGTAAAAGAGTACTGTGGCGGTTCTAGCAGATGCGCACACACAAATACACAAGCAAATAGTGAAGAACACAGAAAAAAAAATCGAATAAGAAAAAGCATCAGCCGCATACCATAGCGATAACATAGCAATTCATCATCAGTGTGTATTTGAGTTGAGCATTGGTTCAATTTTTAGTGATTCTAACCGTCATAGCGTCAGTTCGAATCACACATCTTCATTTCGTCGCAAACGCTATAGTAGTACGCTTGATCGATGATAACAGGAAAAGTACAGGAGAGAAGAGGATCGACAATAACGTCACAATCGAACAAAGGAACGATCGAGGAGGTGTTTTGGATTAAACAATCAACGAAGCGGTGATAATTGCGGTTGTAGATAAATTCGAACTTTATAGTGAAGTTGCGACCAGAAACTTGGGAAGAAAACAGATAAAAGGATTGCGACCAGTGCCAATTAAAACATCTCCTGGAGGATGATTCTTCGCATGAAAATCTTCGAGATAAAGGAAACAAGGAACATCAAGCTAGTGATAAAAGACAGAATCAGCACCATCAATATTCACACGACAAACAGTGGAAACACAAGTTTAACTCAAGCGAATTAAAACAGTCCACAAACAGCGCCCCACAACATTGTAAAAAACAAGTTGAGTATCCGAGCGTCAAGACTTACTATGCAAATGAAAGTGAAGTGGTTTACAGTGTACAATACGTCCGCCACACATCGCTTTAACTAAATATTTTCACATAAACTCGACGCCAAAAAAGACTAGTCCTCGAGTAATCTTAATTGCGAGAAATTAATAATTCAGCGTTAGATCAGACTAAGTTTTCATTTGCTTTAGAGTATAACCGCACTGGACAAAACTTTGAAAGGGATGGCGGTGTGATTCAAGTTTTAGAATCCTTAATAACTTTTCGCTAGCTTCAACTTGTAGGGCGCCTAATGTGTTTTGCTTTTGAATCATTCCTTATCGAATCTCTCGAAACGGTTGTGTGATCCATTCTTAATGAATTTGCAAGTTGAGATGAAAAACGCTATTTGTTTGAAACATGAGAATTTATTTAAATCCACGATGGTACCATGAATATGTTGGTACTACTAATTGGGATCTCAACAATGAACTTTTGGCGTCGATACAACTTGTTTCTCACAAATGTTGACGGTAACTCAACTATTTTAAAAACAGCTTACATAGCCATTAGTGGCAAGCCCAGACGCTCGATATTTTATCTTATTTTTCACTATCAAAATTTACTTGGCAAGTAAAAATGTTTGCCAAGTGTTTCTATTTCTAAAATTCATATAAAAAGCTCGCGGAAATTAATTAATAAAGGAAAATGGGATTTATTAATCAGATTATTTGTTATAATTCGGAAATATAATTGTTGCGGATTCGCCCTTAAAACAACTGGCGAATTCGCAATTAAAGATATGTGGCACCACCTGAATAAGATATGTGGCATCACCTTAAACAATGTCAGCAATCAGCTGACATTTGTGAATTTTCTGTTGGTTGTCACATGACAACCATTTTACTTTTTATAATTCTCTTCTTCGTAAATCGCTTGGCGACTCCAGTTCACAATTTGTAATCTATTGAAATCTAAAGAATCCGACAAAATAAAGACGATATTTCTAATCGAAATAAAGATCCACATTATTTCAATTATCGGGAAGCTAAAATTTGGAATCAAGGTAATCTTTTCAGTTTAACCAATTTATTAAGAGTTGATTCCAGCAGAGACCAATTGTTCTGGACGTCATTCCCGCGGAACCAGCATCGCTGCACGACAAGAGAACGAATCATTGTTCTTAACGCCATTTCTTTAGCCCATCAACACAACCTATTGGTTGGTGGACGATTTGCAGAACGCAAATCAAACAATAGTATATAAATATATGCGCTCAATATATAGTCAAAAGGAAAAATCAATTTATTAAATATTGACAGAGTTATCGGACATATAGTCGAGCGTGCCGAAGCCCGCATATCGTAATCTAGCTAGCCAGGTAGCCAGAGCGCTTGGGGTGGCGCAACCTTTCTTTCCCAAAACATTTGTACAATTCTTTAGCTCCATTAGTTTCGGCAGAGTATTGAGTGCATTAAAAAGGGGAAATATCCTTATAGTGATTTATATATAGAGCGCACCATCCTTGATGTTGGTATGTGAAAAGTGAATAACTTAATAAAAACCAGCCGATTTCCATATATGACGTATTTTTATTTAATTTGGTCGTTTACAATTTATTTGGACTGGTTTTTGAATACATCAATCAAGTGGCCGCCTCTATTGACCAAAGCAAAATGCGGCCTTTTTGCTGCGGTTTCCGTCACTTTTTCGAGCATATCGTGCGGTATAGGGATGATTTCGGCACGAATGTTTGCCCTGAGCTCGTAAATGGTCTAAGGCTTGATGGCGTACATTTCGATTTTCAAATAACCCCATAAAAAGAAGTACGGAGGGGTCAAATCTGGAGATCTATTGACCATTTTTGGAGAGCACGCATCTAGAGAATTTTCGTAGCAGAAATTGCATTGTTTCTTTTGCCGTGTGATCTGGCATACCGCCTTGTTGAAACCAGTAACTATCTAGACCTTTTTCACACATTTGTGGGCAGATATAATGAGCCTGCATCCACTGATATCGATTCCCATCGGCCGCTTCGCTTTCTCTGAAGAAAAATGACCCAATGATGGTTTTGGCGCGAACGCTCTTACCACTTCAACCAGTTCATTGGAACGTCTTGAACGTTGACGAACAGCATGTCGACGATCTCCCACCGTCCCGTGCTCAACAAAATTTGACACCGAACGACGAATAGTGCTGTCAGACGGTGCTTGTATTATTTCGATATTGTTGATGATATGCACATTGAACGATTATTTTTCATGTAGAGCGTCACTATTTCGGCGCGTTGTTTTGGTAAAAAGTGATTCATGGCTAAAATTGTACGGGTTTGACGTTTCAAACACATGCCTACTCAAATCATTCGGTTGATAAGGTGTCTGTTGTGTACGGTTGAATTTTATAGAGTAAAATGCGAAACTATCCAAAAAAAATAACGCGAGATAATATCGCTCGAAAATATTCTAAAAACAAATATTATCAAAGTAATCAAATTATTAATAAGGACGGGCCTAGTACAAGTGATAGTGCAAGTGCGAGTCAAAAAAAAAATTGAAGATCATCAGCAGTGGAAGGAGAGCGCACGGGACAGGAAACAATGGCGGAGTCGAGTCGGTCAGGTCATGAACTTTCGGGTTCCTACCGGCCAATAAATAGTATCGTAGCAACAGTGAAGATATCCGTACAAATCCTTTACATCTTAAATCTCTCATCTTAGATTCAAAAAGTCAAGATCTTACTCCCTCAATTGCTGAAGAGGTAAAAGAGTATCTCCTACCTATTTATGAAGAATTATCTAGAGATGATTTACTCCAAAGGTTGTCTCCAAAACACCTGCATTCCGATCGCACTGTGCTCTGACATTTAAGGGTACTTCAAAATCCCCTTTTGGGCGTGCGTTCGTCTAAAAAAAATGCTGGTTTGACAATAGTTGAAAACTCAGCATGCATCGCTGATGGGATATTTAATGAAGGATACACATTCATTCTTAGAGTTATGGATAAACTCGATATAATTATTGGCCCTTATCCCAAAGTTCACGTCGAAAACACCGATGAGGCACGAATAACTTGACAGGACAAAATGAGTCTTTCCGAGACAAAAAAAACTCGAACAGCCCGAAAACTAGCTTTTGGAAGAAGCAGAAGGTTTATTATATGCATCTGGGATCGCTGAAGGATCGGTAAGTCACTAAAACTAATCGTTTTATCGTACTAAAACTAATCGTTTTATCGTACTAAAACTAATCGTTTTATCGTACTAAAACTTTAAATGCGGTTAACTCGAAACGTATTTTCCAAACCTTGTGTGTTCACAACTTCTGGCCGAGCACTCTCTTTGGCGGAGCGTCCACTTCGGGTGGAGCCCCTACTTCTGGCAAAACGCTCGCTTCGATGGTGCACCGACTTCTGACCTAGCTGCCCAACAGATGGTTGGCGGACGGTCAACTTCTGACGCAACTTCTGATGATGATGAGGAACGAGAACTCGCTCGACTGGAGAGAAGGAAACGCATTCGGGAACTGCAGAGGGAGTTGCAAGGTATGGAGCCGGTTCCTGTGACTACAAAAAAGGTTCAACGACATTGAGAATGCAGTCCCTCTGTTCTCCGGCGACGACAATTATAGCATTCGTAAGTGGGTAGCAGACTACCAGGATGTGGCCCTGCCGCTTTGTTGCGATGATCGCACCAAATACCTCTGTGCACGTCGGCTTTTGACAGGAACTGTCACGGTACTTTTGAGAACCGTTCGTGTTGATTGCTGGGATTATTTTAAGGAGATATTGCTGGCGGAATTCGACCAAAAAAATGACCCGCCGAGAAGTCTACGACAAGTTGAGTCGTCGATCACTACTAAAAGAGGAGTCTCTGCTACGTTATGTCCTGTCCATACAGGAAATCGCCTCGCATACAGACATCGACGAGGCAGAAGTACTTGAGTTTGTTATCGAAGGTATCATCAAGCACCTCAATACTTTACGCCGCCAAATCTGTACTGGAGGTGAAAAAACTTCTTCCCCGTTACGGAAAGAGGAAGTTGTCGGAACCGCTGTCGTCCCTTATGACCAAAAGAGGTTCGTCGTCTACGTCAAAAGTGCTTACAACTTCAGCAAGGGGACGCAGGACTTCTACAATAACATCTGCTAAAAAGTAAGAAAGGTGCTTAAATTGCTCAAAATTCGGTCATTTTGCATCCAGCTGTCCAGAGGAGAAAAGACCACCAGGCTCGTCTTTCCGATGTTTCGATACTGGCTTATAGGAATTGCCTGAGCGTGAATCCGAGGCGAGTTAGAGCCGTGCACCCGGACAACATTGCCCTTAAGGCCAACGACAGTGATGAAGAAATAATAACACCTTTGAGTGCAATACAACTGGTGAGCGTTTCCTTTATTTTAACAGAAAATAAGTGTACTAATTATAAAAATTTCTACTAGGAAGCCTACTAGGTGTACTATGGATAGACCTGTGCATGGTATTGTTTAAAGCATACTCTACGAGAGATAACTTTTGAACCCAATCACCATGATCGATTGCATCGCTTACCTTTCCTAACATACCCGTCAACACCCGGTTCATTCTTTCTACCTGTCCGTTCGCTTGCGGCGACTGAACTACCGCATTAATGTGCGTTACATTCTTATCCTATAAAAAGCGAAGTAGAACAAATGCCTCTATACGTGATTACTCTGAAGGGCCTGCTGTAGTACTCGAAGTATTTACAGAGGGCAGCGCACACCTCCTTCGTATTCGTCGATATGAGAGGGTACAGCTTGACAAATTTTGTGAACGCATCAACAACTAGAAGAATGTGCTTCATCTTTGACTGAATAGCAGCTAAAGGTCCGAAGTGATCTAAATATAAAGTATGAAAGGCGATCGGCTGCTTCGGAATACTAAATAAATTACGTTCGACAGAATTTGCAAACGATGAGTACATAATGCACCAAATACAATTTCTTATAAATTTCTCAATTTTGCTCTTCATGTCAGAGAACCAATAGTTCTGTCGGATTTGGTAATAACACTTCATGACTCCCAAGTGGCCAATGCGTTCATGGGCATGTCTAATTAGATTAGTTTCCATCTCGGTCGGGACATAAATGTGGAGTCTACCAGACTTATCTCTTCGGAACACAACATCATCATGGAGGGCGAACGATGTAGAATTCTCCTCACCTAGTTTATCCCTTAGAGATGAGATTATTCGATCACGATTTTGGGCTGCTCTCAATTGGAAGTCTATGTCTTCGGAATTTACTGCGGAAACCATAAAACATCTCCTTGACGCATCTGCCTGACTCATGTTAACTCCACTACGATGTTTGGCCGTATAGTTGTGGTTCTCTAATTATATCGCCCACCTCGATTCTTGGATTAACGGTTTTCTTGTTAAGTGTACGGGTAAGAGAGCTACAATCAGTAACCACATTAAACGGGATACCTTCCAGATAAACGGGAAAACGTCGAAGAGCAGAAACTATTGCCAGGGTCTCGAGTCAGAAGCTGTGGTACCATGATTGCTGTGGTGTAGTGCTTTTCGAAAAGTAGGCCACTAGGTGGAACTTATTGTCAACCTGCCGCTACAAGAGGACAACGCCATAACCAAGTGCGCTAGCATCACAATGAAGTTCTGTCTCCCGATCTGGGCTATAAATATCTAACACCGGAGACGAAACCAAAGAACCCTTCAACCGTTAAAAGGCGGTTACGCATTCAGCGGTGATATTAAACGGGGCGTCTTTCTTTAAGAGATTATATAAAGGCCTAGCTATTCGGAAGAATGAACAAACAAACCATCTGAAATAAGAACTTAAGCCAAGGAACGAATACACTTCTTTATCATTTTATGGCACCGGGTAGTTAAGTATAGCTTTAAGATGAGAGTCACTCGGTTGGATACCGCATTTAGTTACTTTATACCCAAGGTATTCTATCGTAGCATATCCGAAACGCTTGCCACTGTATTATTGAGTTTAAGCACGAACATTGTTGTTAAATCATGTAAGATCGTGGTCGATCTAAATTGTCAGATTGACCGATGTTGCGGATTCGCAGCGGGGAAAATCCAGTAGGTTCATCGTCTAGTACACTCTCCGACCACCATACTCACCACGCCTGTCAACCACCAGTTGACAATGCGTCATCACATATGGACGCCATCGACCCGTCACCCAGATTTGAATCTAACTACCGCCTTTAAAAAGTCGACCATCAATTTCCATCCAGTTTGCAATCAACCCTCGTCGCGCCACTCAGTCTGTCGCCAACCACCTGCCCTTGCACAATCGCCCGACCAGCAGAAGACAAAGATTATTAATTAATTAAACAAGTAAAAAAGTAAGTTCCTCGAATCGTTTCGGTCTTTTATTTGCATTTGTTGATTCCAATATCAACTGAGTTGATTACTCACGTAATTGAGATGAATCGTATTAAGGAAGGTGGTTCGCGAGACTCGCCGTTATTACCTCTCGGTGGACCCAACCTTAATCCTAAGGGTTGCATCCGCTACACCTGAGATGTAGTAAAATATAAAAAATTGTACACATAACTTATCGCTTGACCTTACACTGTAAGCCCATCATTAATGTAAACCCATTGTGACTGATCTAGTACAATAGGACGATAATAGATGGACTTTCGGTTCCTTGCCTTTTTCTTGTTCGAGCAGTCACAGCGGGTGGACGTAAGAAAGAAATTAGAATTGGGAATGCCGATAATCTAAATAAAAATATAATTATTAAACAACATTAAAACTTAAAAAAAAGCAACTTATAAAATTGCTCCATAGAGAAACTACCAGAGATAGAAGAAGAATTGTCTAATAAAAATCAAACTAAAATATTACCGGACAACGAAACTATATTTTCAATGATCTCGGCACTATTCTGAGAACCCACCCAGAGAAATGGCTGTTTAACTATTCGTATAGTTCAATTCAGTTCGTATATGAGCTGACATAGGTACTGGAGGTTGGCAGACATTCCGCTAACACATTCCGTCTGACCCAGCCCTTTCCCACCCTTAGGGATCTTCTCTAGCTAGGCCACTATAAACATTTAACTAGAAGGTGAATTTAATGACTTTTCTCCTCTGGAACATATTTCGTTTCAATTCCTTTATTTTCAAATCCAGGAAACTGAAAACACAAGAACTAAAATACTTTCGAAAGATAAATATATTTGTTCACAAATGAACTCGTGACGTTGACAAGAAGGCAACAAATCACTTCTTGAAGCAAAAGCTGCACGTGTAAATGTTCCATTTTCAAAGTCACAATCATAAACGGCCGTGGCAACAGACACCAATCGACAATTGAACTACAGAACCCACAACCCTTTCATACATCCAGAATAAATGAGAATTTCACACTTGAATCGCTTGACGATTCTGTCCTGTTTATGGATTCAATCACATAACTCTAACTGCCTCCCTTCTGCATGAGAGACAAGTGCGAATTCAAGAATGACGCTGACAATTGGACAAATGACAAAATACCCCATCACAGGATATGTCACGTCTTTGAACCATAATAATCAACTCTGAATGGGGGATTCGGATTGAAATCGAAAAATTGAGGACAAATTGCTTCCTTGATGGTGCGATGTAGATACGGCTTGGAGACATCTAGATATTCTCTGTCATTTCGTGTCAAATCTCTTGTGAAGATTGAGTACAAAAGAGTACAACTGAAAATTAGTCCAATGAGCCCATAGATTTGACCTTCGTTGTCGCTTGGTTCCTTTGGAGTTATTTGGAAAATGTAGGACTGATTCCCGACAATGAGCCATTTACGAGTTATTGAGCAAAAAGTATCTGGCAGACATCTATTTCGTGAATAGCTCGAATTAAGAGGAGTTTTAAAAATGGTCAGAAAAGAACTCACAGGGTGCGAGACTATTTTAGTGTTTGGGTAAAATAGCAAATTTTGTTTTCTCTTCAATACAAGATTTGGGAAAAGTGAATTGTCTATTTTTGTACATTAAATAGATGACATACTAGAGTTGCTGGTGAAATGGATTAATGATTCGTATTAGGTGACTTTGTTATGATTTATATGCAATTAAAAGGATTTTTTAACAGTCTGACTGGTTTTTGAGTGACCATGCTTCTAAATCTCTGTACATTGGTTTGATTGCAGCGCCTGCTAAAATGACATTATCATTCCTCCTGAAAGAATTTTTACAGGAAGAATAAGAGAGCGAGATGTATTGTCTAAAAATACGTACGAAAATCGACCATGATCTCCCTTAACACAGAATCCATTTACTCTAATCTACTCTAAGAAACACCTCCGGTTGTTTGTTGAAAAATTTTCCCCAGATATCCTCTTCCTTTCAAAGACCTGGCTCAAACCAAATTCCCGAGTTTCCATTCGCAATTATACTTTTGTTTCTAACCCCAGAACTAATGGATCTCACGGAGGTACCGGCATCTTAGTACACAAAAACTTTCAATTCAGTGAAATTAGATTCACCGGTATATCCAGCATTGAATACACAGCAGTAAAACTTTTCTGTGAGAACAATAAAGTACTCGTCTTAGCATCCATTTATATTCACCCTTCACGACAACCAGATTTCCCAGATGCTGACATTTCTCAGATAATCCAACAGTCTGTTCCCGCTCCATTTATAATCGGAGGAGACTGGAATGCTCGTCATACAGCGTTCAATGATAATAAATGCAACAAATATGGTCGTCAGTTGCTAGCCCTCCTCCCGTCTTATCCATATACATACTTTGACTCCCCATTACAGCCAACTCGTGTCACTAGCTCAGCCAAGCCAACAATCGACTTCTTCCTCAAGTCTGATGATGTTCACTCAGCGGGTCAACCTTTAGTCTCCTTTATATTTCCTTCTGATCATGGTTCCGTTCACACCACGATCCAAATCCCCTCCCTTGACCCACTCTACTAGCCCTGCCCCAAATTTCTCCAAAACAAAATGGAGAAATGTCAATAGGGACATAGCGATAAGTTTCTCTAACTTGAATATACCGGAAGCATCTAACCTGCTCCCTATTGAAATTAATCAAGCATCTGTAAGAATAGAGCAAATTCTAAAGGAGGCTCTCAGCAATAACACCCCGATAACCATTCCTCACAACTATTTAGGAAAGCCTTTGCATAATGAGTTTGTCTACCCTTTTTTGCCATACGGCAACTCTAGTCCATGTTGGTTAGCGACAACCAAATCCAACCGGACGAAGTTGTCGCATCATGGCAGAACCCCCTGGGGAAATTATCAAAACATTCTATTGAATCACGTGATAATATTTCCCTAGCGTTACCTTGTCTTTTCCCAGTTCCTCCTTCCGCTGGGATCAAACATCTCTTTTCTCAGGTGAATAGAGTAAGCTACATTTTCCTCTCCTCCGCATTTCTTCCTTTCCATAGTCACACGCCCTCCGGGATAACCATCACACCACACTACCCCAGTATGGAACACCTCAGAGGCCACCTTACCACACGCACACCAAGCCAGATCAACCCCGAGTTATTGCGCTCCTTTTGAGTTCTTCATCCACTCTGTGCACATCGGCGTGCAACGAATACGCCAGCGCTTATCCACCCCTATGCGCATGGGGAAATGAAGGGCGCACAAGAGAGAGCGCAATCTCGTCGGCTGCTTAGTGCACAAAATAAAAAATTGCCTTTTTTTTCATCCCCTTTCGAAAGCGTCGTCGTTCACCTGACCATAGGGACCAGTGAAGAATAGTGAGTCAACCGAAGCACACGTCTCCAGGAGTTTTAAAATTAAGAAACTTATTCGCAGTCCGAGGAAGTTGTGCGCGCTGGCATTAGCGTTGATTAAGTGTTTGATCGTGTCTATTAATAAATAACTCGAACCAATTTTATGTAAAGACCATCAACATCTCTTTGTACCGCTTGTAAAGTATTAATCCGTATAAAGACCATCAACAGCACTTTGCACCACGTGTAAAGTATCATTTTATATAAAGACCATCCACATCACTTCGTACCGTGTAGATTAATAAATATTTCAAAACTATAAAAACAAAAAAAAGGAAACAATAAAATAATACCAAAAAGGAACTACAGGAGTGTTTAATTATTTATGTGCAGTGTCCGCTCCGCATTCTCCGCCAGGGGCTTATCGTTTCCGGAATCTCATCGTTGGGGATTAAGTAAAACAGTGCTCGTGACCTAGCACAAAAACTTCACCCCCACACTGCCCCTTTATTAAAAGCCAGATCCAACTCCTATCCAATCTGATAAATGAGCAGTTGAAAAAGTTCGCAGATGAAAACTACATCTCCACACTTAAAAATATCAAACCAAATCGTGATCTTTTCAAAAACATCAACCAATTAACTGGTCGTAAATATAAACCCCGAATTGACCATCTCATCAACCCAATCAGCAATAATATTTCCCAATCCGATATGGACATAGCAAATTGCCTCGCAGAACACTTCTCAAAGATTCATCAGCAAAATAATTCCCTCTCAACTTCTGGCGGGTGTTCCCCAAGGCTCCACTTTAGGGCCAATCTTATACCTGCCATATACCTCAGATATTCCTCAACCCGTGTCTCGTAATGTTGTAATGCTGAATTATGCTGATAATGCATTAATGCATGAAACCGCATTAACAACTTGCTCCCTAACCTATCAACATACTTTAATAAGTGGAAAATTCACCTTAACCCCAATAAAACACAGCTAATAGTGTTCAAGGGCAAAAACGAGCACTGTACAAACAACACTAGACGCCGCCACAACAAAATTAAAATTAAACTAAACAACACTCTGATAAAACCCTCCAAAACCCTAAAATATCTGGGAATAACTTTTTCTAATAACTTTTCTTTTTCCCCCCGCATTAAAAATTCCCTTCATAAAGCCACAATTCAGCTTAATCTCTGTAGAAGAGTGATGTGGAAACCTAATAGTCTCTCTCACAAAGTCAAACTGCTCATCTACAAACAAATTATCAAACCCACACTCACATACGCGTGCCCATTGTGGTACCATATAACTCCCTCCCAAATGGAGAAGTTGCGAGCATTCGAAAGAAAATGCCTTAGGTATGTCTTTGGATTACATCGTCGTCCTAACTTCTATAAGAACTATAGTAACGTCCAACTCTACAATACCGCTGGTACAGAACGCCTCGATAGACGATTCCTCGAGCTGTCTATCAAATTTATGGAAAACCTATGAAATAATCCCAATCCCATAATAACCTCAGTCTTACCGAACCCTCTAGATATCAGCACTAACTATCCCAACTGTCTCGACACAAGGGTTATGTTCACCTCAGGCAGACTGGTAAATTATTCAAACGAGATCGTATACCACAACACTGAACTTACCCCCAACCAGTTTAAATACTGTAACGTCCAACCATTTTCCAACATTCTATGTTTTTCCAACGAACAACCAGAAAGAAATACTCTACCTCTAACCCATAACTGACTTCACTACACATCCTGTAATTCTTATATCCCCTTAATTATAAAACTTTGTTTTGTTCATAGCTCATTTATAATAATCAGACTAAGTTAGGTTAAGTTATATTTATAATTAGGGTTAGGTTTACATTAAGTAAAGTAAGAATATGAAATTCCTGGTTTTCTGTTCTTTTCCAGGAGGACGAAACACTACCAAATGTATAAACACACATCTATCCTGTAACTCTTGAAACATTGTGTTGGACATCAAATGTTCTACATTAGTGTACATCCGATGCACACACCGGCGACAACGAAATTGGTTGAACTTGACGAACATCCCCCATTTTGCATTTCGTCAAGTTGCAAAGGCTTCCCGTTGATGTACGTGCACATCATCACTCTCTTTCATCAACTAGCCTCCACTGCGCACGGACGTCCAACCACGTGTTATCCTCCATTCATCTCCACAACTCTTCAACAGGTTATGGGCCCAGGCATTCACCAGAGCACTGCGAAATAGAGTCACGGTTGGATAAACATAGGAAAACTAAATTCTCGTCCATCAACAAAATGGCGCCATCCACAGAGAGCATCGAACAACTGCGGAAGGATAATTTCGACACTTGGAAGCTGCAGATGGTGGCGATCCTAGTAAAGAACGACGCCTGGGGCTATGTGACCGGAGAAATTGTGAAACCTGAATCGACGGAGGCGCGCACAGGTGAGCTCGAGCAGTGGAAAACAGGAGACAGGAAGGCTAAGGCAGACATCATACTAGCGATCGGACCATCTGAAGTCAAGATCATCAAAGGGTGTGAAACTTCCCGAGAAGTATGGGAGAAACTTATCTCCGTGTACGCGTCAAAAGGTCCGGCCAGGAAAGCCAGTCTACTGAAGAAACTGACGCTTCATCGAATGAGCGATCACGACGACGTGCGAACACACTTAAGTGACTTCTTTGACCCCGTCGATAAATTGAACAACATGGAAATCGGAGTAAACGACGATCTGCTATGTATCATGCTCCTGTATAGTCTCCGCCCGAAGTTCGAGAACTTCATATGCGCCATAGAATCCCGAGACGAGTTACCTTCGCCGGAGGCGATACGAATCAAGATAATCGAGGAAAGCGACGCCAGGCGCACCAAAGAACGACATGAAGCCGAAGGCGCGATGGCCGCCAAACAACGCGACATGAGGACGGAGGATAAACGCCATGGACACAATCACCCAGGAAACCAACAAAATCCTTCCTACAAATGCTACCATTGCGGAAAAGGCGGGCACAAGGTCGCCGGGTGCCGCTCTCTCAACAGAAAAGGACCGGGATCTTCTAAAGATCGAGGAAAGGAAAACAAGACGTACAACTACGGTACAAGTATACTAGCTTACACCAACTCAGCGCAACACGGATTTCAGGCTTTTAAGTCGACTGTCAGTAAGGGGTGGTGTCTGGACAGCAGCGCTATACTACAGAAAGGGGAGGAGGAACCCGACAGAAACCTGCCGTTTCAAGAGTTAATTGGATCTCTCATGTACCTGGGAGTATGCACAAGACCAGATATAGCCTTTGCCGTGAGCAGATTGAGCCAATTCAACAGCTGTTTGGACGAGCTTCACTGGAAAGCCGCCAGACGTGTTGTGGCGGACCGCCAAACCCCACGGTACACTTACCTATGAACCCCCTTTACCTCATCCCAATACGCATACGTTTTCGCCAATGCAATCGCATCAAGCACTTGAAAATGCTTCACGCATTAAAGAGATCAAATCTATGATCTTTAAGTCCCTGTAAAGAAAAATTACCTGTCATGCATTCTCTTTGCATACCAATTCTCTGTAAGATTTCTTTATTAGGTTACCAGGAATTCCAAACCAATTTCGGCATCTACGCTGCTAGACAAATTCCCTCTAGAGGAATTCCTGTAAGCAAATGATTCGGTTTACATACAATGGAACCTTCATGACAGGGATCATAAATATTTTCCTAGCCACGATGTGTGTACAAAAACTATGTACACACACATCGGCTGGCGACCGCTTATAGCCAGCGTTAAACAGTCCAACGCAGATGCATGTAATTAGCACCATCTGCGTTGAGACTAATGCCTTACCAATGCACTAAAGTGCAAACAAAGAACGCTGTCTACTAGTAGGCATTCTGGCGATACATAAACAATCCAATCACTAAAATGTATCCCAAATACATCTACCATTTAACGAGTTGCAACTTGATTACTCAGTTGAACTCACAGGTCATAAATCTCTTTTATCCTACATAGTTCTGGATCCGTTTCCCAGTAACCTTTTCACATAAACAAAGATCTTTACGATCCTTTCGCATTCTTTGTGTTTCAAGTTCTTCATCATGGCTTTGATCTATGAAAAGAACCGACGTACATACACTTGTGTATCGTGAAGATCTCCTCTATGAGATCGGTTTGGTTACTCCAAAGAGAGACTCCACGTCTCTCTCGGAACAGGAAATGCACCCTTAATTTAAGAGAGCCAATTTCACTGCTGAATTTCTTTTAACAACGATTGAATATCGTTGAGTTCTATTACAACCACCGTTCGCGACGGTCGGTTCACTCCCGCTCTCCGCCGGCTGCGGAGATGCGTTTATAAACGAGTTTTCTTGTCGTTTAGTCGTGCTGCTCACCTTACCTTGATTCCTGTTAACCTGCCGTTATTTTAGTGTTGTGTCAAAAACAAAGACATAAGTAAAAACAAAGACCTTAAGGCAGCAATAGGTGTACATTTAAAGTTTAAGTTGTTTTCCCGACTTGTAATAACAAAACATTAAATAAAAGGAAACCATTTAATAAATAAACAATATTCAGTGTGTTTCGATTAATCATTCCTGTGTTGTGTCCTTTCGTTGATGGACAATTTGCGCCGGAGCTGTTTAGTGCATGATGGAGGAGGAAGTGAACCAAGTACCCATGCTGGTACATACTTCGCTCCCACAGTGTCTTACGCTACCTGAAAGACACGGTGAACATCGGGTTATCCTATAAAACGAGCGGGAAATGTCTCACCAGATACGCCGACGCGGACTGGGCCAACTGCCCGGACGACAGGAGATCGTACACTGGGTATGCCTTTACTCTTAACGGCACACCTGTCTCATGGGAATCGCGTTAACAATGAACCACGCCGCTATCATCCACAGAAGCAGAGTATATGGTCATACCCGATGCGGCGAAAGACGCCATACATCTACGAAGACTGATTAGTCAACTGGGATTCGCCTTACCAGACAAGCTGAAGTTATTCAACGACAACAATGGTGCTCGGAAGCTGGCTGAGAATCCCGTATTCCACTCCCGGAGCAAACATATCGACGTCCGACATCACTTCATCCGTGAAGCACTGGACAGCGGAACACTCTCGGTCGAATACATGCCCACGGAACAACTGCCCGCAGACATTCTCACTAAGGCCCTATCCAAATCGAAGCACGAGAGGCGCCTCGACCTCTTAAACCTGATCTACATTTTTCGCACTGGTGCGCTCATCGAGGGGAAGTGTTGGACATCAAGTGTTCTACGTTAGTGTACATCCGATGCGCACACCGGCGACAACGAAATTGGTTGAACTTGACGAACATCCCCCATTTTGTATTTCGTCAAGTTCCAAAGGCTTCCTGATGATGTACGTGCACATCATCACTCTCTTTCATCAACTAGCCGCCACAGCGCACGGACGTCCAACCACGTGTTATCCTCCATTCATCTCCACCACTCTTCAACACATTGTTTGGAAAATGTATGTATTATTATAATAATTACATGTAAACAGTTGTTACAAAATTAATTTTAAGTCACTGTATCACTTAAATGTACAAATTAAAATTACGGTTAATAAATACAGTTAAAAAAAATCGACCATGATGTTATAGCTGTAGCCATGGAGAAATCGATAAAAGAAGAGAGGAATTTAATGCGGTTTTCGACTTACGAAAGGGTCAAAGTTCACTAAGCATTCAGCTGTTAATTGTGAATTTTATGCCTTTTCAAAAGGAACGGACGATTGCCATACCACATATCACCTGGTGTATTAAAAGCAGTCACCTTTATGGTAATGAACAAAGAAAAAAGAAAGCTGAAATTAACTGTAAGATAATAAGTCACTTTTTGATCTTGCCTTAGATAAACAGAATTTATTTATGCAGTGTTTTCCACATCCTATTTATTCCCGTACTTATTCCCCTTTATAACCCTGATCGCCAACAGTGATATCCCGCCGCCGGATAGCATAGTTTTCTTTGCAATGATGTAACAGTTTGGCGTCAACTAATACCGCATTTGTGGCATAAGATCCAACTTCTCTGTCATGTTCGTCCACATATTAGCAATTTGTACTTTAAGTGAAACTCAAGTAATAATTAATACCAATATGTCTGATTTCACGTTGATTAGTCCTATGCTTTTAAAACGATATTGTTTTCTTGCTTCCGTCACACCACGATTACCCTTTCTATCCAGAATTTAATTGCTTATGACTAAACTGACATTTGTCTAAGTATATCATAAAGTATTTGTTTATAATTTCGTATTTATTTGTATGTTAAGTGATGTATAATTTTATTTACAAACAAGATTATTCTATTTTACTGATTAGAGGAATACCAACCAAAGCACGTGTGTACGCAGCAGCATCCAAAACCAAAATGAAAGAAAATATTCGTAATGAGTCAAAATGACACATTCATAACTGACAGCAGATGTCAAACTTGAGCTGGGAGACATGGTGCTGTCAAACCCATGGGAGATAGGGTGCTTCGAAATCTCGAACAATATTGTTTTCTGAACAGAAGCCAGAACATGGATAGAAAAGCATCTTTAATCATTTCGATCTATCAGACTAGGTTGAATTTTTTTTTACGTACGCACAAAAGACGTTTTGAAGTATTCTTAAATGTCAAAGCACAATGCGAGTGGAAGACGAAAGGGAGGAATAAGGAAAGATAAGATCGATGCATATTTATTTTCAATAATTGGATATTACAATACAATAACAAGGAAACACATTCCACATTTGTGACCCGACATGCTCCCGGAACGGTCCAGAGGTATCTTTTGAAGATGTCCACCTTCCTACCGAAACCAAAAAAAAAAAAAAACATTCCACATTTGTATGGTTCGATCAAAGAACATTTTTCAGTGGAAGCGGCGACAAATTGGAAATTAGACGATGATTATGGAGACCCAACACAACGTTCTTTATGAAGCGTGCATAAAACAAACAAGTTCTCGTCATTCTCTACTATTGATACATAGTGCTTTAAAATAGGTTGGGCACGTCATAACCTTGAAACAGTCACTATGTTGAAACCTGTAGCAGAGGATAACCCAATACTCGTGATTATTAGAAGTGTTCGCAACGGGCACTGGCCGAAATTATTCGTATCTTCATCTCGAGATCGGCTATGTAAGGTGTCTTCGGAGAAGCCCAACAAAGGTTTTGCAACCGAAAAACCACTCGAAGCAGAGAGTTGTCAAAACGCCCGACATCATTCAGTGAACTCCGAGTTCATCTTTGAGGTTTTAGGGCTGTTGTTCTCTAAATTGTCGTCACGAAAAAAGTATGTCGAGGAAAGCCTCAGCTTAAAGTGAGACAAATGTTTGGGGAGACGATAATGGGAGTTGAACTCTGCAACTTGATTTTGGGTTCCTTAAGAAGCTATCCACCCAGACGACTCAAGCGTTTTTGGTGAGCATTTTTTTACTGTCCTTGCGAAAATTGATCGGAGGAATGGCCACTCAATGTGTCGACTAGTCTCCTAAGAATTTGATTCTGCAATTTAAGCAGCATGTTTTTATCATAATGCAAGTGACAATACGGGTTGTAGACATTGAAATCCACTCTCTCAGGAAATCCAGGTTGATATTAATGCTCATAATAATTAGCTTCTTGTGAGTGAGACAACGTCGGCAGACAATATGTAACCGTTGGTAATAAGAGGAAATAGAGAGGGTGGCAATACGAACATGACACGCTACTTTGACGAGTGGGTATATAGATAGTCACTTCTTTGAGTGCTCAGGCAACAGTAGGAATTAGACAATTAATTTCGTTTATGGGGTACTTCTTGCGTTCCAGTACAGGAGTTGATGATGTGGTTTCAGAGAGCGGTGATCTGGCCGCAAAATATGCATCAAGTATCGGGTTTTCCAATAGGGATTTGACAATTTTTTTTAATATAAAACGCAAACCATTTGAGATATTTCAAAAACTTTATTATCGGCTTGAAGTACAATCAAAACATTTATGAATGGAACTCAACTTTGTTCATATGGCCACCGCGAAAGAGTGCGTTCATAAATTAAATTCAAAGTTGTCAAGTCCCTATTGGAAATTCCGATAGATCGCTTAACGTGTTATGCTAAAGACGGTATTATCTTTGACTGTGAACAATAGAATGGATGAAGAGAAATAGAATTTGATTGGACAAGCTCATGCTCCTGATGTTGTTCCCACTGATGCAAGAACCTAACGCCTACGCATTTCTTTAACAAAGGGTAAAATGTGACACACGAGATTTGTTCTTGCCAGAACGATAAGTGCAGTGCAGCTGTGAATGCAAACTATGTTGTCTGGAAAGCCAAATCTTTCCGGTGTGACCGTCACAACTCCTTTTATGTAAAATTGATAATCGGACAAGGTGCAAATATTTTCGGCCAAAGAAACAGCCAAAATTTGAATTCTTTGGATTCTTACTTAAAAGAGTTACGAAGAAGTTTGCCTATTCAAAAGTTGCATAGAAGTGGAAGTAGAAGTATCAGTAAGAAGAAGTTGGAATAAAGCGCTTACATGGTAACTGCACTGTCTCACTTGGTTCACACGCAGGGCAACTTAGCAAGTCTCTCTTAGGCAATTCCTAGGAGAGTTTGGTGGGTTGACCCAGTAAAAGCGGGTAGTGTAGCTCCACCACGGCTTGTTGAAATCAAAAGACATGGGTTTTTTTTTTTGGGAAGCAACTGCACGACTGCACCCTTTTCAGGTTCTACATCGCGGTAGGGATCGGCCGACTCGTCACTCTAAGGTTTACTTAAGAAGACTAGCCCGATCGAAGGGAAGGCAGTCAACTCTCATCTTTTTCCATTTTACCTCGTTCCTATGTTGTTCGAGGTTACGAGTGGTCGACTTTGGGCGGGTTTTTGTCTTTAGTCGCGGTGTTCCGCCGAACACCGTACACGAACAAAACTACACACGAAGCGGAAACAATGTCAACTGAAACCACGACAAGAATTGTTTTATTTTGAATTTTTATTTTGTATCTTTCTTTTGTCTGATTCAAGGATTTAGTCCCTTGACGCCCGAGGCGATTTCTTAAGAGCTATTTCGCTGTCAACCACACACAGAATTCACAATTTGATTGTCCTTAATTACTTAGCATACAGTTTTGAGATTCACACACGAACCTGTAATTTTGTTTGTTCCTTCCGTATCACTTAATCGACTAAGACCGTTTACTATTTAGCGCTATATTGGTATTGGTCGATATTCTAATTATACCCGTTGACACTGAATTTGTGACGTTCACTACTTCGATTATGTTCGCTAGCGCTATTAGTATGGTACAGCATTTATATCCGTGTGAAACTAGACTTACGACTATACTCGCGAAAATCAGAACAATCGTAATGCGCGGCGCGGACCGACCTCCTCGTACGGTTTCTCTAATTGTACTCTATCGACCTGCTCGGTGTGGTTCTCTCTGTTCGACTATATGTTCGAATTGATTTTCCCTAAGACGACTGCCCTATCTAAATTTTCCTATCCATCCTACCTGTCTCTTATCTTCAAGAGAAAATTTCCATTTTGGTTTTCGATTCCAACTTTTTATCAGAATCTTGTTTCGAAGGATCAAGCGTGCCGCCACTTCTTTCTTGATGCTATCATGGGCTTTGTTTACATTACCCATCTGGCTAACGACAACCGAGTTTTTGTGTGCTTCAGATGGGTAAAAAAAGATCCGTGGGATTTGGTTGTAGATCGCATTTCCTAGTCATAAACATCTAGCGTGGGATAGGCGTTTACGATGTTTATGATCGCAAGAATTGTGGCTCGGCGGGCGAATCGCTAGGCCTTTGTTTGCGCACGTGCGCTTGTCGGCTTGGGATCTTGCGAAGAATTTATGGTGCTAATTGCTATTAGCTGCATGAGGAGATTATTCTGTTTGCTTTCAGAAAAATGCGTTTATGGGCTGAATCGAATGGATACATTGGATGGATGCATTGAATTCAATATTAGGGTATTTTGAACGTTAAGTTGGATTGATTTTTACTATTGAATTCAATGTTGTGGTATTTGGAATGTTACCTGTTGTTTCAAGCGGAAGTAAGGACTTTTGAGAAACGTGTCTGTGGGCACGTGTAATGGATATAGGTGAGTATGTTCCTTGGGTGGAACGACGATATCTCAACCTATAATGGGTTGTGTGGTTCGTAGAACCGCCACAGACTCGTCTCTCCAAGGTTTTCCTAGAAGAACGAGCCTGGCCACCATTGCTGCGCTACACTAGAGAATTAGCCGGCCGGACAGGTCCAATTAGCTTAGGTGTTACCGGCTGACTTTGGGACCAGATCTTGGACGCTCCAAAGACTATTTAGGTTTGGTGCCTCTGGAACGAGCTCATCGTACACTCGTAGAATATCTACGCAGTATTGTACTGAGGATGGCAACATTTGTGTATAACACCAGTGTGTACGAAGTTTACAAACTTACGCCAATGGATTGCCTCTGTGGTTTCACTCCGGGAGTACCATCTAACATAGTATAAAACAGTGTCACGAACCGATATACAATTATCAGAGCTATCATAAACGATTAAAGTACAAACTCCAACAAACGGACGAAATAGCAAGGCGTAATTTATTAATCTCCAAAACGAGCTCCAAAGGTTCTACCGTACAATATGCTCTTTCACGTTCCATGTGGACGCAAAGTTCTAATACGGACTGTAAAAGGACAAGGAGAGTTGGCTCGCGTATGGAGAGGTCCCTATAATGTAGTGGCTATCGAGGGCCCGGTTCACTCTGGCACCAAGATAGGTAATAGAAAAGTGGGGGCACACAACAACCGACTAAAACCCTATTGGGTACGACAGGTTTATTTTAAGATACATATCTCTCAGTAGACACATTGAAGAAAAAAGGAGAAAAGGTATTCTGAAACCAGCGAAATACAGGGTCAGACATCACGTCCCCTGGTAAATTGAGCAATCCATGAAATAACCTAAAAATTCAAGGACAAAAAACCTGTAGAGCCCAAGCAAATACCTAGAACGAGAATCCTGTGCTGGTGTCACTTCCATTAAATGTGCTCCACAAATCATGTCCTGCACGGAACAAACGGAACCACCTATAAATAAATTAGTGTGTGATAACGAGACCATTAATATATACAACAAATTGCTTTAGTATCCGGTATTCATCAATAATTGCTGAAGAACTCCTGCTATGGAAATTCAAGGGCAATAAAACCAAAGACCACAAATAAGAAAAACCTATAGTGGCACCTCTAAAAATTGAATCGTGTTTTACAATGGAACAAAAGATGCGGCGCATAATTGAACAGGCTGCTAGAAACGAGGCAATTAAGTTATACAAATATCTCTGACAGCCTTATCCACAAATAAAACTATTATCCAGAATACAAGGGCACCATTGCTACGTAGTAACTGCCTCCACCACATTTGTCCAGCTGCAAAATAAAATCAAGTCATATGACCGTTGGACCGATAACGATAGCTTGTGAGCACTGCTCGCATTCACGAGTAATGTTCACTAACTTACGGCATTAATAATCGAAAGTAAAATAAATAAACCATAAATTAAAGGATGAAACATTGAGTTTGCTGACTAACAAAACACTTCCTAAACAGGATCTGCTTTACATGCCTTCGCTACCATCGCAAAAGGCCAACACGCAAGAAGTGTGCAAGATGTTATCACATCGCGGTTTACTCAGATAAACCTTCTTCAATGAGGATACAGGAAAAAGGGAGAAAGCAACAGCACCGAACATTCGAATCAAGCAGTGAATCTGATCAAGAAGCCCGCAGAAGAAGTTGTTACCTCGGTGCCAACATTAGTAGGAAGAAAAGCGAATTTAGTGGTGGCAGGGGACCCATACGGACCAAAACGTTCAACCCGAATGGTGGCTCTCTTTGACGAAGGGTCCATCATCTCCCTGCTGCATCAATCGCCAAGAAAATTAGTGAGAAGTCAGTTCAAAAGCACTGATCTTGGAGACAGTCGCCGGAAAAAGTATTAGGAAGGGTTCCTGAAAATAACCGACGTTCAAAGCAGCAGGAAAGGTATCTCAGACATGGTCCAAGTGAAAGGAAGGGTTCATGTGAAGATCACTTGCTAGTTTCACCAATCGCTAAGAAGATTGATGTTTTAGGCAGATCTCATCCTGAAAACAACTGATGGACAAAGCATCAGGAAGGGTATCTCAGACATGGTCCAAGTGAAAGGAAGGGTACAGCACTAGCCGTTTTGGTGGATGCAGAGGCTGATGAATTTCGGAGTTCTTCTCATTTTCTTCTGTAACTGTACCCCTCCTATGCGTGACCCCTTCGGTCACAAAACTCACAACATCTTATGCTGTACACGCTATGGTTCGATGGCGTTGAATGGTTGGATGTAGAGGGTTGGATGGGTCCCTGATTTGCTTTATTCGGGGACTCCCTTGTCGATATTGTGGCCATTTCTTGTAGGTCCAGGATTGCGTGGTGGTGGTTATGCATCTTGTGCACGGCAATGTTTAATATCATGCCCGTATTGTCTGCAATCCATACAGAATTGTGTTTCGACGTCTCAGACACTCGTCGTATATATGCCCATTTTTATTACCAAAACTGGCCGTCGTGCTAGTGATCTCATGATCTCATCCTGAAAACAACCGATGGACAAAGCATCAGGAAGGGTATCTCAGACATAGCCCAAGTGAACGCCAGAAGAGCCCACAGAAAGGACCAACGGTTGATTGAAGTAAGAACGATATAAAGCTTGAAGCTCTCCTAACAAGTAGTAAAGAAGGAGACGATTAGAAGATGCAGACACCTATGGAGCTTTGAAGAGCAGATAATCTAGTCCCAGAAGAGCCAAACATACTGATAGGAGAAGACAGGTCGGGGCTTATAGAACTGAGAAGATTAAAGGAAGCATGAAGCCTCAACCCGGTCGCTCATAATTTTAGGTTGGATGCCATCAAGTTTGCCAACTGCAGTGGATTCAAGGTAGACAAATGATCATAATATATATACTTATTATTATAAATATTATGTACGTATATAGTATAGAGACTCTTTTACATCTCTTAATTTTTTTTTGTCCGAACACAAGAATTTTAGAACCAAACGAGACATTATAGCGTAAGAAATAATAGTGAAGAAGATCGTGTGATTCGAACTGACTCTATGACAGCTCGAATCACGAAAAAAAAATTACCTAAGCGTTACACATCAGGCTACTGACCGTGTTTAGAATTTGATTTCCAAACTCGACTATACTCCACTGATGTGAATTATTTTTGTTTATCGCTTGGTATACGGTTCTGGTGTATTTTTCTTATTCGATTTTTCGTTCATGTTCTTCATTATTTTGTTTGTGAATTGTGTGTATCTGTTAGAATCGCTACAACATCATTAGGTATTAAAATAAAACTGAATAGACGGAAATAATACTAAAACCAAAACTACATCTAGGGAAGGGAAACGAGAGCGTTGCGCCTGAGAGGCATACTATATTTGGGGACGTAAAGTCTTTTCTTCGTCACACACCCACCACCAGTTGGGATGAGATCGGTCTCTTTTAGATTTATCTCTCTCTCTCTCTGATCACCACGTTGCAACGTAGGCGATCTCGAATAGGAGAAATTATCGCTATCACTGAGAATTAGTTTATCCCTGGCACCATGGAAAGTCTGGCAAATAATCGGAACTCCATGTTTTTCTTGGATAAGACCTTTTCTATCAAGGAAGAGGAACGCTTCTGGCGGAATAAACCCGTTCTAAAGAGTACTCCCCATATACATATCATTGGGATAGAATGCTCCGGAAATAAATTGCTTTCACTGCACATTGCTCTTGCAGTGTGGCAATAGACAAATGGTCACCTTGCCCACAAGTTCCACCACGTTAATGAAATTCGCCAACTACTGTCGATTGAAGGAAGACAAATGGTCAGCTCGTTTACAAGTCCCTACATGGGTGCGATGTCACCGACAGCACATCAATTTAGGTCCTTAACTCCTAATTGATAGAAGACAAAACGAAGCTATTGTAGTGCAGCTACACTGAAAAAGAAAGTTGGAAGAATATCGTGATATTTGGAGCCTCATCATCACCATCAACGGTGATTTATGAGACGAACAAAAGCGTTGCAGAATTCGAAAAGGAACATCCGGCAGCTCGTACTGTACTCTGACATTTAAGTGTACTCCAAAATCCCCTTATGGGCGCACGTTAGTTTAAAAAAAAGTAGCACAAGTCATACCCGAAAACCACTACAGGGCCAAGTACTTGAAGGACGTATTCCTCTTCAAACAATGGAGCATCCAGTGATGCCTATCATCTAACCAAAAAAATGGCCAACTGCATACTTTTACTGACACTAGGCATGTAGTCAGTAAACTGCTGAAATCCAAACTGCTATCACAGAATATAAAACTCGGTGTCTATAGAACCATAATCATGCCGATTGTTGTATATGGATGCGAAACGTGGGCTCTCACAAAAAAAAAATTCCGCGTATTCGAGAATAAAGTTTTAAAGGGTATATTTGGAGGTAAATATGACGAGGAGGCAGGACAATGGAGGAAACACCACAACCACGAATTGGAAGAGCTATACCACAAATCTACAATAGTGAGAGTAATCAAGTCGCGAAGATTAGGATGGGCCGGACATGTGGCGCGAATGGGCAACGATAGGACCGGGCATAGAATTCTTGACGGTAAGCCAACGGGAAAGAGACCGACAGGGCGGCCGCGACAGAGATGGGAGGACAATGTTAGGTTGGACTTCGAGGAGATCAGATCGGATGGTCGAAGGTGGAAGGAGAGCGCACGGGACAAGGAACAATGGCGGAGTCGAGTCGGTGAGGTCATGAACTTTCGGGTTCCTACAGACCAATAAATAGTAGTAATAGTAAATAGCGAAAATGCCCGCACAGCAGCAGTTTACTGGAGAACATATGAAAAAGGAAGCGTTAAAGTAACGTTCGAGTGACACCAACAAAACCCTTATAGAAATCTCGATTAGAATTGGGGGCACCTTTACGGGAAAGCAAGGCGACAGCTACAGTCGAAAAGGAGCTTTGGACAGCAATACAAAACAGATTAGATGCGAACAAACTAGTAACAAAGTTCCGAAAAGGAATTTATGAAAATTGCGGGGCTATAAAACACAAAAATAAAGATTTCCTAAAACGGCAAACAGCAAAATGCTCTGAAACTTTATAGTACTGGGTGAATATATCGTGGAAAATGGCGCCAGGGGATACGATGAGAAACGCGACCTAGTATTATCACTCTGCTCGGATAATTGTGGAGTTAATGAATAGGAGGAAGGCGAAGGTAAACAGTCACCTAAGGGGGACAAATTGAAGAACTGTTCCTATGCTGATATCTCAGGTGAGCAGAGGATAAGTGCAGGCCTTAGTATTAAAGATTAATGTAAGATTTTATATGCAATTTGTAAAAGAAAGTCAATAAACTTGCTGTCATACTGTCAAACGTATACCGGGCTCCGAAACGTAATCAAGAATTTCTCCCGACTATATCGCGGATTTTACATCCTGACGAGGTGCTATCTCACCGGGAGTCAGAGTTAGGACCGACTTACTATCTGGTGCGAAAGATGGTCAAGGATTTCTGGCGATCATTTTACGGAGCCTATAGCTCAATGGAGTGGTATTTCACCGGGCGCCTAAATGTTAGGACCCAACCCACTATCTGATCTTTAACCGGTTCTTGCGGCAAGTTGGCCTAGCTGTGAGTGTTTTTTAAAGTCCTATTCACAGGGCAGGACAGAATAACTGATAGTCTTCCAACGGTAGGGTGGTAGAAGAGTTGAAAACGATTGGTGGAAGCCACGATGTGGATGCTATCTGTATCAACGTATTAACGAAGCTTAAAGTAAACAAAAAAAAAAAAATCTGAAACAAATGAAAAAATTGATAAAAACCAAAAAATTTGTTTATTAATATTTGTTGCATAAGACAATATTAAAATCTTAAATAGACATTAAGTCAAGTATAGTGTAAAATAAATCTACTACAATAAAAAACAAATTACTAAAAATTATAAAAGTTAATAAAAAAAACGTTCATGTGCTGAATATTTGTAATTCTCATATTGTTTACTCTTCGCTTAGTTTTGACTTATGAATAAATTTACTAAATTATTTTATTTTGTTCCATTCTTCATAAGACGATATTCAATTTGATTAAGTTCTATACAAAAAAAAAACCTAACTGATAAATTTGAATATAATTTAAATATATTTGGAGAATTGTTGTATTTAATTTCTTATGAGTTTTATATGAATTTTTTGCATATTTGTGTACTTAGTCCTTTTATTTATCTCGTTTTGTTTTTTCGCTTTTGTTTTTTAATTTTGTTATATTTAAAAGACAGAAATTTTGGTGATAGTTCTTGCTCTTGGTCTTTTCCTTCTAGGGAAATCCTTCGATATAAAAGACTTACAGGACAATACGTAATTGTATCTAAAAGAGATAGTTTACAAATAGGTTTGGTAGTGAAAACAGTATGTGTATATCTTGTGCTCTTTAGCTCTAGTCTCTTGTGTTGTTTTTGACATTACAAGCCTGGGAAGATTCAACTTGTTAGCGTTGCATCGATGACACTGGCCATAATTAGATTAATAAACCAAATCTTTAACAGGAAGACAAAGTTGATAAGAAGTCTAATAGAAAATGAAACTCATAACTCTTCTACAATAGATCCTCCGATAGAAAAGCCTTGAGCAAGAGTCTTTTGTGAAACGCAACGAAGCACACAAATTTAAGATCACAAAGGACTACCTGTTAACTACCATCACGGGTATTAAATTCCCTTAGTCGCCGCACGATATACATCCACTTGAAGGTCCTGTTGGAGACAGTGGAGCTCCGCGTTTTGGTGCAATCGTTCCTAGATTGACCTTTATACATTTTCGGGATCTGGAAGTTTACGCTCACAGCAATGACATGCCAGGGAACTGAATCGGTTGCATAGAGATGACCAGAAATTCATTGTTGATGATACATTACAAGTAGAGGAGGTGGTTTGTAATTGCGGTATTTGATAATCGGCTTGTTGGCTTTGTTGTGATTGGTTTGACGGCAGCAGTTGCTGTTGTAGCATTGTATAAGCACCGTTATTCGATGGTGAATATGTATCAGAGTTTCGGTGTCAAATTTTGGGCGGATCACTGGATCCGCTCGGAATGCACAGATCAGTTCCCGATCCAATGCTATCACTGTATATGAGTTGAACATCTGCCAAATTAGGTGTTATAACACGTGGTATTGCTGAGGATGTTATGATAATAGAATCACCTGTATCTACGCTTCCTATCCGTATTGGGGGTGGTATTAGTTCACCACTTATTGTATTGTTACTGTTATTGTCCTCGTTCAGTAAATCATGGCCGCGGTTGCTGTTGTCTTCGTTGCGAGATGATTTTCGACTATCACCCCCCGAACTGCTGCTGTACCTGGTACGCATGGGTACATCTAAGCTATAGGCTCTGTTACGGCCAGAATTCATCAATTCATGTTGCTTGTGCTTGTAGTTGGGTGATAAATTATTAGATATCGTACAACAAATTCCAGGACCGGATTTTGACAGATCACCGGTGTTATTGTTACGCATTGAACAGGGACTGCTACGCGTACTGCCGAAACGTTTGCTTGTTTTATCAAAACTAAAGGAAAAATAATCAGAAATTTGTTTGAAGCGAGCTTTCCATGATTTCATGCCGGTAGCATTTAGGTCATTAGTGTGGGAGCAATTCCCGTTAGTATTTAAATTTTTATTGTTCATTGGGCTATCACTAGATGGCGTAACTGATGTCATTGTTGATGTTATATTGGAAGTAGCCAATAGAGCGGTGGTGGCTAACAAGTTTGGATTCGGTCCTTGTGGTGCATTCATATTGAGTACATCGACATCGGCCAAGTCACTAGCGCTACTTCCGGGTATCTTTGGTTGCTCTATGCAACTGCTTAAATGGTGGGATTGGCTATCTGAAGTATCAACACTACCTCGATTGTGGCGATTGTAAAATACATTACTATCCGAAATAACTTGTGGTAGACCATCAGATAGTCGGCGATTGTTGCAGCTGTATTGGTCCAGACTTACGGCTCGATTCGAACTGAAGTGACAACGATTCGAATGATAACCATGAATGTTACCGTATGAATTACGGATTCGATTACCCCCCGTACTGCACATTTCTCCGATCATCGATGGTCGTTTCTCCCGGGATGATTTCCTTGAATTTGAATGCGATGACTTTGAACGATTGCTACTACCTTCGGTGTCCACTTTAAACTTAGACGTCTTCTCAGCCACCTGGAATTAATTAAAACAACAAATAAATATATTTCGTCGATGAGATCCAATTAATTCAGCCGACAATTTAACGACACATTTCTAACGACCAGCTTTGCTAATATCTACCTCAAAAATGATTATTTATGAGCAAGATCGTTCTTTAAAAATTTAAATACAGATCAGGCGAGAATGTTTAACTAGATTTATATGATTACTTTTGGATGAGTCTTTGGATTGGAAACTTCATTTAGACATTGGAAGATATTGCTAAGTTTCGCAAATATTTAGCACTGTCGTAGTGAAGTTGACTTAGAATCATTAACGTAAGTACAGTATATATACACATGGGCTTTGAGAACTAAATTCAATTAATCACCTGATTGTAATTAATCTGCCATTAAATTTGTGTTGCATAAGCGGAAGAAATTTAAAAACAAAGTAGAAACGAAAAACAAATTAAACAATTTTAAATATATTTCTTGTTGTAGGTAGTCAAAGCAATTGGAAATATTTATTTTAAACTGTATACTTGATGCACTCTGTACTACACAATTATTTATTTATGGGATTTTGTATGTTAACTACTTTACCGACAAATTCACCGAGGCGCGGGTGTTTCAACCACATTACCGACGATTTCATTGTGACGAAAATATATATTTTATATTCACCTTGCATTTTATTTGTAATGCACTTTTTCCATAATGCGGTAAGTTAAATACTGATTATGGTTTCCATTAATCCTTTTTTCGAATTGTGATTATATGTCATCATCATCATCATCATCGGCACTACAACCGGGATCCGGTCTTGGCCTTATTTAACAAATCTCTCCACCCGTCCCGATTTCGAGCCGGTGTCATCTAGTTTGGCACTCCCAGGCTCTGGGCGTCTGGTTTACGCCATCCCTCCATCGCAGACAAGGTCTGCCGCGCTGTCTCTTTCCATACATCCTGCCACAAAGGACTTTCCGGGCAGGCTCCTCCTCGCTCGTTCGAGCTAGGTGTCCCGCCCACCGGAGTCTGCCGAGCTTGATTTTGCATACAACATTAGCTTCAAAGTAGATTGCGTAGAACTCATGGTTGTAGCGTCTCCGTGATTATATGTAGTGCTCTAAAAAGCCCTACCACCCTTTTCCCCCATTCCTACATCCAAATCCCAGCAATAATACACTGAAACCTAAAATCCAATCAAAACCCGAAAAAATCCAAACTAGATCCACAATTCGCAATAAACGAATCAAACATCGGTTTATCGCTTAACATTTGCCCCACGGCATAATTTAAGCCAAAATCCTAATCAAAATCAAAATTCACAATAAACGAATCAAATATTCGTTTATCGGTTTACATTTGCACCACGGCATCAGCAAAATTCCAGAGATACGTTATCTCAATCTGGAAAAATTCCATCAAATTGAACAAACAAAAACCCGAATCCCTTTTACACATCCACATCTGCACAATAGTTTCATAAGAATTCAGGAAACTGAATTCTTCTCTTAAGGAAACACTGAGCATCTCACTCAGGATACCAAAATCGGGATTTTTGTACGAAATTGTGCATTTTTGAGATACAAATCTCGATTTGTCTCCCTTTATAAAGGAACTGTAGACTAATCTCGCGGGCCGCAGTAGATTATCGATCAATGTCCCTGGAGGAAGTGCCCCAGGAGAAAAAAACCTTATGGATGCAAAGAGTTTGCGAGGACTGTGCAAAGAGAGACGAGGACTGTGAAAGACGAAAAAGCGGCAGGACCAAACCAAGGACGTTGCTCATCCCTCAGGCTCTGAGGGAGCACGGCGACGACCCCTTTGTAGGACGGGTTTCAGAAGCGGCCTGTAGAGATCCCTCATCCATTTCAGGACAAGGAGACACGCCCCCTGAACAAACTACTACATATATTTGAAAAACCAATATTGTTTGTTTTGTACTTCCAAAAATGCTCCAGTACCACACATAATCTGGTGTCGTACTGATATTACCATTCAGGAGAGACTGAGGGTTGCACTTACACAGCGCCCCCAATTCGTTTTAGTGTTATATCTGAATTATTGTTCTCTGTTTCTTTCCGAAAACACACAGAACACACTCTAATTTTGACAGTAGTAAATACATCGCTTTGATCATGGTTTTCCTTTCATACTCTCTTAGTATTATTATAAATAATAGTAGATCTGTGGTGGTCATAATTTCCACTGCCAAACACTGTATACAAAATTTTCATAGCAAGGTTTGTTATTCGAAAACTACATTATTTTCCTGATGACGCTTTTTTTTAAATTTTTGTTTACAAGAAGGTTCCAGACGATTCAATCAAGGTACACTAGTTCACACTTTCGAGCTTTTAATACCACAATTTCCACTGTCAAAAACTCTATAAAAAATTTGTATAGGAAGCTTATAGATTCGAAAACTAAATTATTTTTCTGATGATACATTTCTTTTAATTCTTGATTACAAGAAGATTCTAGACGATTCAATTAAGGCACACTAGTTCGCACGTACGAGCACATTACTCCCAATTTCTTTTTTGAACCCTCTAAACATATAGAGAGTCGTTCCATCTACACCACTTAAACCATTACATACGAGGGTAGTCCCAGAATTAATGGGCCTGACACATACATAGATGGCGGTAGTTATTAAAATATAATGACTGTGGACTACAGTACCAACCTAAGAAAGATTAAGTTTCAAGTTTGAAGACGCTATGCTATTTATTACCTTTTTTATTACACTTCTGTCGGGAGAGGCGAACCTATAGCGCGGAGGTGCCACCAAATAACTGCTGCAGGTTGTAACACTCCGGAAACACTTGGGTAGGTTCCCGCCCTGTAATGGAACGGTTTCTGATGATCGTGTCGTCGGGAGATGAACTGCGAAGTGGTACGATCCATCGGATTGTCTTGTGGGGCGCATATAGACTGAATTGCCCGGAACAATACCACGAATCTCCGAAGAACATTGCCCGAGATAGTATCTGTCAAACAGACAAACGTTCGCTACGTGCCTTCGATGAGATAACGACTGTAGTCCCGATGTCAGCGCGGTGTCCCCGATCAGGCGGATCGCTCTCAAGTTGGTTGAGGGTATGATTTGGAGCTACAAACATGAGAGCAATATTCGAGCGCCGGTCTAATTTGGGATTTATATAGAAGAAAATGTTGGGCCGAAGTAAAATATATCTTGACTCTAAAACGATAACTCCCATTTCCACTGGCGGGTCAGGCGATGTTCGACACGTGCTCGTCTCTGTATGCTCTCAAGAAGGTCGAAGGTATCTTTAGGGGCTGAGCACCAAACATGAGAACGATATTCGAGCGCGAATCTAATTTGGGGATTATAGAGGAGAACAACTTGGTCCGGAGTAAAATATTTCTTGGCTCTAAAAAGATAACTCAGTTTTCCAGAGACGGACCAGACGAGGCTCGACACGTGTTTATGCCACAATATATTTCTACAGACCGTGACGCCGAGCAATTTCATGCTATTGTCAAATTCGAGGGCCTGGCTATACATCATCAGCTGTGGAGCCAATGATCCACTTTTCCTTGTGAATATTGTACACCGTGTCTTCGTTGCATTGAAGTCGACGAGATTAGCTTTTTCCCACTGCAGGTCCTTATCCAGATCCCGATTCAGAGAGTCGATCTGTCTACATTTCAGCTAATGCGACGTTGATGCACTAATCGACCGATCACTCGTGAAAGAGGAAACAAGCATATTGTCATCCGCACTTACACGTTTTACTTAATTAAACTAAATTAAGTACAATTTAAACGGAGTATAAAATTAAGTTGTTAAGATCATACTATTCATATCCAATAAAGGATGTTATTAAAAAAAAAACCATCATCCGCGAAACTGAACACCCGTTGACTCCAACAAATCATTTGTTTCAAGCAAAAACAAGGTTGGCGCCAAAATAGAATCTTGAGACACTCCGGAATTAACAGAATACAGATCCGAACATCCGCCGTCCACAACAATCCGGATCGATTGATTTTCGAGGAAGCTCTTCGTCCAGTCGTAAAGCTGTTGGGAAAGTCCATATGAACGAAGTTTACTCAGCAATGCCCCGTGCCAGACGCAGTCAACAGCCATACAGATATCCAATGTTTCCGGTCTTGGCTCACCATGCCGTTCAATTGCAGATGTCCATATATCGGTTATAAGGATCAAAAGGTCTCCCGCGGACCGCCTGCCACGGAATCCGTATTGACGATCATTCAGAAGTCCGTTGCACTCCAGATCTAACTCGGTATTGATGACTTTTTCCATCACCATATATAACATAGACAGTAATGCTATCGGCCGGTAATTTTGTGGGAGACACTTTATTCCCCTCTTCGGGATTAGCTGGAAGGTAGGAAAGGTTCTTTATTCATAAGATAAGCGAAAGAGTCTGCCAAGAACCGGCGATTGTTCTGGAGCATAGTTCTTAAGGACTATTGTCGGTATTCCGCCCGGACCAGTTGCCTACCTACATTCCAGTTCACATAGAATGCATTGAATAGTACGCTGGCGGAACCTCGCTTTCCGCATCGAAGACCGCACCGGCGCCATCACCGCTGCCGATCACTAACGGAGGAAAAGAGGAGGAAGGGAAGTCACTGCTGACAGGCCTTGCCATTGATTAGAAGGGATGCGAACCAGTCGGGCACTTAAGGAGTTTATTAGTCACTATGTCGTTGTAAGCCTTCTTCGCGGTATCAATTGCCTGGTTGCCCGCGTTTCTGATTCTAACAAAATTCATTCTGTTCACCTCGGTGGGATTAGAGCGCCATTGTTTAAAAGCTTTATTTTTCGCCGCTGTAGTCTGTTCGCATTTTTTATCAAACCACTGTTTATCAGATGAGCGTCAACACCGGAGCCTCCATAGGACACCCCCGTCCACGGAAAGGATGCAAAAAAATGTGGGGAATCATCCCATTTAGCAGCCCATACCTCCATACATGGCGAAGCTGCTTAGGTCGGTTTGTGACGTTTCTAACAGATACACCCACAATGTGCAAGCATACAGTGAAGAATACCGAAAGGAAATTCAAATAAGCAAAAGCATCGGAGCCGTATACCATAGCGATAACATAACAATTCCACGTCATTTGATTGTCCTTGAGTTTAGAAATCGAATTTATACACGCGGCCAGTAGCCTGATGCTTCAATGCTTCGTTTTTCACCCTTTCTATCGTATGTTCAAATCACCGTCTTCACTATTCTTGCTTAACATAACAATCCGACGTGATCTGTACACACAGCACACACTTTCTCATAGTAAACAGAACTTTACTACTATAATCACGACATCCGCATAGAACACAGACACACTCGCCTGCTCCGACGCTCTCTCGCTCGCTCGCTCCTCGCTCCGTCGTTCGTACACGAAATTGATCGTAACAAACGTACTGAGGAGGGGGTAGTGTGGCGTTTCTAACAGATACACGCACAATATGCAAGCAAATAGTGAAGAATACTGAAAGGAAATTCAAATAAGCAAAAGCATCAGAGTGGTATACCATAGCGATAACATAACAATTCCACATCAGTTGAGTGTACTTGAGTTTAGAAATCGAATTCGTACACGCTGATGCGTTAAGCTTTGGTTCTATCTTTTCGTGATTCCAACCGTGATAGCGTCGGTTCGAGTCACGCGCTCTTCACTATCGTCGCAACGCTATAGGTTATTCGCTTGAAATGCAAGTGGTTGCGCGACAGATACCAAGCAGTGGTCCGAGTTTCCCAGTGGTGCAGCAATCTCCACGGTATAAATGCTCGTCTCGGAAGTCAAAAACAGATCCAGGGTGCTCGCAAAATCACCTCCTGTATCCGGCACTCGCGTAGGTTCCTCCGCGAGTTGAGTCAAATTGCGGCTAACAGTGAACATCTCCGCCACCCTCCCAGCCTCTTCGGTTCTGTTAGAATGTACCAACCAACCGGAGTTGTGTACATTAAAATCGCCAGGGACGACAATTTCACAAGCCAGGTGGTTTATCTCTTTCCAGTCGACGGTACGTGAAAGACGTTCTAACGGTGTTGCCGGTCGATCCTTATTCGGGGAGCGGCAAAGACAACAGAGAAATAATGTCCATGTTATTGGGTTCCAACGCCTCCATCCTCTGGCAAACCAGATTGGACCGCGCGACGACGCAGACTCTGCCCTTAAAACACAATTTCGAATGCAAGTCGTATCCTGAGCAATGAAGATAAGTAGAATCAGTTGACGAATCGACCTGGGTCTCGGTTAGGCCAACGGTATTAGGTTTCGCTGTTTGCAAATATTGGTGGACTGCGTTTACATTCGTATTGATGAAACTGATGCTCCCTGATGTTACAAAATGCTGTTATCAGTCGAACGTCGACAGAGCCTCGAGAACGAGCCCGATTATGCGATGACGAATTTCTTAAAGTTCGGTTATTTGTTATAATATCTGCATGATGTTTCCCCCGACATAGCCCTCCCGGAAATCTGAATGGGAAACCAGTTTACCTCCGGAATTTTTTATCTCATAAGGTACCATCATGACTTGTCTCCGTGTCAGTCTGCGCCATCAGCCATACATCCGAAACATAGTCGAGCATTTCTCCCAACGATATCGCGGAATGTACAGCGTGACCGGGTGGTATCTCAACTTGTGACCGACTACCACCTAAACCAACCTTTTCTCGAACCGGTCCATCAGCCAAGCTCCAAAAGATGGCCAGAGATTATTCCTGACGAACTCACGGAGCCTATAGCTTGATCCTGAGAAAGGTTGGCGCAAGGCAAATAACCTTGCTCGTAAAAATAAATTATTTTGGAATATTTATCAAGTCTCGAGACTGGCTAAATAAGGCCAAGACCGGATCCCGGCTGCAGTGCCGATGATGAAGATGATGATAGCTTGATGGGGTGCTATTTTACCGGGCGACAGGGCGTTGGGACGCCATCTACACTAATTTAGTCGCATCTTACGACAAGCAGGCCCATCTGTGAGTATATTCGAATGCCCTCCTCACAGGGTAGGGACGGTGATGCCCCAATCGGCATATCACTCGAAAAGAGGAAATAAACGTACCATGATCCGCAAAACTGAAAGCCCGGTTATACGTTGACTCCAACAAATCATTTATGTAAAGCAAAAACAAGGTTGGAGCCAAAGTGAAACCTTGAGGCACCCCGGAATTAATAGGATACAGATTCGTAGACTCACTGTCTACAACAACCCGAACGGAGTGCAACAGGTTAACACTATTCCTACCGACACTACACGTATACCTATTCCTACCGCGGCTGGTCAAATGACCGGTCATGGTAGGTAAGACAGACTACAATTTTTTCTCGGAAAATAAACAATAGAGAAATAAGTGAATATTGAAAAATATATCATACATATATATGAGGAAAAGTGGTAAAGTTTAAAGGCGATTCACATACGTTGAATGTAGGAAATTCCAAATGAAAATTTAAAAACGGTCATTTGACCGGTCCTGGTAGGAATAGTGTTAAGATATTTGCATCCAATAGTCATGAAAAGACTACACATCAACAGTAGTCAAATGCAAAAGAGTAAAAGTTTTCCCACAGTGTGATGAGGATGAAAGCAAAAGAGGAGTGGAACATCACTGAAAGAGCAATATCTCTAGTGAACATGGAAGGGGTGCTCTTGGATGCAAGGGTCTTCAAAAACAATAAATTCCTAACACTGTGGTGAAGACTGCTTTAACAAAAAAGTCGAAAGTCTTCAGCAGTCTCTTCACAATTTGTCTCCAAACAGGACCCCTCCCCCAATAATAGAAAAAACAGCAACTTGTGTTTATGCCAAAAGGAATCAAGGAACCAGAAATGCCGTCGTCCTATCGCCCATTGTGCATGCTGGACACAACAAGAAAAGCGCTTGAGGGAGTAATTGCCATTCGCCTGGAACAATTAACCAAGTGGACATCGGGGCTCTCTGAATGTAGGTATGGATTTTGGAAAGGTAGATCAATCGCTAAGGCGGTTGCATTGCATGGTGTGCAACATCTCTCGAAATGCGATAGCTGGAGAACGATGGCTAGGAGGAACCAACAAATATTGTGTGGTGGTGACACTGAACTGGAATCGGATTCTAGAAGAGTTGGGCAATCTACAAGTCCCACTCTACATGACGCGTATAATAGCAAACTATCTCTCAGATAGAAGACTGTTCTATGACGACAAGACTACGACTACGACGTGATCTGTGCACACAGCATGCACTTCCCATAGTAAAGCAGAACTTCACACACGGTCACGACTTCCGCATAGAGCACAGCCTCCGACGTTTACTCGTTTCTCTCGTTCGTCCGTCGTCCGTATACGAATCTGATTGTAACGAAGTTACTGCAGCGGGAGTGGTGTAGCGATTCTAACAGATACACACACAATTCACAAGCAAAAATAGTGAAGAACACCGAACGAAAAATCGAATAAGAAAAATACATCAGAACCGTATACCAAGCGATAAATAAAAATAATTCACATCAGTAGAGTAGAGTCGAGTTGGGAAATCAAATTCTAAACACGGTCAGTAGTCTGATGCTTCATTGCTTCGTTTTTCAACCGTTTCATCGTGTGTTCAATAATAACGCTACACCATAAATGTCTAGGGCGGGGGGAAATCACTTGACATAACAGCTAAGAAAACTGCTGTTTTACATCACGTTTGCGGACTAGCCTCATATGAGGATCGCCGGCGGGGACAATTAGAGATCTTAAGCCTAACAGAGCGGCAACGAAAGTGGGATTCTTCCACCAAAGGAAGATGGACCCACACCGTGGTATCTGATATAGAAACATGGAACTACCACTTGACTCAGTTGATACGCGCACAACTATAAACATGTGAATCACCCATACTGCTTGTATGGCGAAGGCAAAATAGAAAATGCGGAACACCTACTCACAGCTTCGTGGGGATCAACGGGAATATGTGCCTGGCGGACGGTTGTTTTAGTTAGTAAAAAGCAGGCATGCCTCTGGACCGATCCAGGGGTATCTTTTGAAGATTTCCATCTTCCACCATAAGCATGTCAATCACCCATACTGCTTGTACTGCGAAGGCAAATTAGAAAATCTGGAACACGTATTCACACAGTGCGTGAGATTCTAGAAGTCACGAATGATTTAGCAGAGAAATACGAGACCGATGGTTATTTCGATACGAGTAATACAATACACGCTAAGTTCTAAATAAGCAAATGATATTCTATGTGACATGATGCAGCAGTTGCGACGCGACGAGGGGAGTAACAGGTAAACTCCATCCCGCCCCGCGATGGAATATCTAGAAGAAAGTTCCGGGGGGACAACGGGAATATGTGCTGGCGGGAGGTGGTTTTAGTCGGTAAGAATCCGACATGGCTCTGGATCGGTCCAGAGTATCTATCTTTTTCTCATATATTTCCACCTTCCTACTGAAAAAAAGAAGAAAAGAAAAGAGCGACTAAATCTCAGATCACCTTGGGTAAACGACGTAATCTGCGTTTACTACCGGACTCAAGACCTACTGGTTTTTAAGACTTTATTTCCACCATCCAACTATTTTATATTTGGTGAGGGCAGAACCCGGGTATATTAAGCTTAGTAGAAGCAATAGAAAGACTCAAGAACTAATTTAAAACAAACGACTAATAAAAAAAAATAGAAGAAAGAAAAAAAAAAACTTAATTTAAGCTTGAATGGGGGGGGGGGTGAATGGCGTCAGGGTCAATAGTTACCACTTCAACTAGCCTTGTAGACACTATCCTTACATACTGCCTTCTTTTTTCTTTTCAGGATATCTTGAGACCGAGCCCAACATATCGTCAGGGATGTGGGTGATTTTGGGTGTCGCAATGAGGGACACATTTGTTCTTGTCTCGTTTCATTGTCCTAACCCCACTCTTTTTCTTCCTTAAAAATCACGTCCTAGAACTGTTACCGATTCAACCCGTCGATTTTTTTTTTTTTTTTTTGTATTAGACTCCTCTCGGGAGAAGCGAACCTATAGCGTCGAGTGGGCGCCCCGAGATGCCATCAAATAACTGTTGCAGTTCTTTTTGAACAGTTGCAGGTTGTAATGCTCCGGGAACACCCGCGTGGGAAGGCAGTTCCACAGCTTCCCCGCTCTGTAACGGAACGAGTTCTGATACAGGGATGTTCGCGCTGTCGGGAGATGAACCACAAACGGGTGCGATCCGTCGGATTGTCTTGTGGAGCGCATATAGACCGAATTGCGTGGAACAATGCCAAGAATCTCCGAAAAACAGCACCCGTGATAATATCTGTAAAACAGACAGAGGTCGGCCACGCGTCTTCGATGTGATAGCGACTGTAGTCCCGACGTCAGCGCCGAGTCCCCGATCAGGCGGATCGCTCGTCTTTGTTCGCTCTCAAGTAGGTCGAGGGTATGTTTTGGAGCCGAGCTCCAAACATGAGAGCAATATTCGAGCACGGGTCTAATTTGAGATTTATATAGGAGAAGAAGTTGGTCCGGAGTAAAGTATTTCTTGGCTCTAAAAAGATAACAGCTGACCTGGCGATACTCGATACGTGTTTATGCCATGATACACTCCCACAGACCGTGACGCCGAGCAATTTCAAACTTTCCACAGCCTCGAGGGCCCGGCCACTCATCATCAGCTGTGGAACCGATGATCCAGTTTTCTTTGTGAATATTGTATACTGGGTCTTCGTTGCGTTGAAGTCGACAAGATTGGCCTTTCCCCACTGCAGAACTTTATCTAGATCCTGGTTCAGAGAGTTAATCTGTCTACATCTCAACTGATGCGACGTTGATGCACCAATCGGCCGATCACTCGAAAAGGAGGAAACAAGCGTACTATCATCCGCAAAACTGAACACTTTGTTATCCGTTGTCTCCAGCAAATCGTTTATGTGAAGCAAGAACAAGGTTGGAGCTAAAATAGAACCCTGGGGCACCCCTGAATTAACAGGATACAGATCCGAACACTCGCCGTCCACAACAACCCGGATCGATCGATTCTCGAGGAAGTTCCTCGTCCAGTCGCAAAGCTGTTGGGAAAGTCCATATGAACGAAGTTTGCTCAGCAATGCCCCGTGCCAGACGCGGTCAAAAGCCTTGGAGATATCTAATGCGACCGCCCTTGACTCACCATGCCGTTCAATCGCAGATGTCCATATATCGGTTATAAGTGTCAAAAGGTCTCCTGTGGACCGCCTGCCACGGAATCCGTATTGACGATCATTCAGAAGACCGTTGCACTCCAAATACTTAACCAACTCTGTATTGATGACTTTTTCCATTACCTTAGATAAAATAGACAGTAATGCTATCGGACGGTAATTTTGTGGGAGACACTTTTTTCCCGTCTTTGGGATTGGCTGAACTCGAGCGATTTTCCAGCACTCAGGAAAGACCCTCCGTGCATAAAGTAAGCGGAAGAGTCTGGCAAGAACCGGCGATAGCTCTGGAGCACAGTTCTTAAGGACTATTGCTGGTATTCCGTCCGGGCCGGCTGCCTTCCTACAATCCAGTTCACGTAGAATGCGTTGAATAGTGCGCGGACGAAATCTCACATCCCACATGGAAGACTGTACCGACGAGATCACAGGTGGCTCCAAAAGGCCGGGATCGAGGCTTGAATTCGCGGAAAATAAATTCGGGAACACATTAGCTTTATCCTTTGGATTCGTGACTAACGTCCCGCTGTCTGTCACCAACGGAGGGAAAGAGGAGGAAGCAAAGTTAGTGCTGACAGCTTTTGCCATTGACCAGAAGGAGCGCGAACCAGTTGGGCACCGAAGGAGCTTATTGATCATCCTGTCGTTGTGAGTCTTTTTCGCGGTATCAATCGCCTGGTTGCACGCGTTTCTGATTCTAACGAAATTGGTTCTGTTAACATCGGTGGGATTGGAGCGCCATTGCTTAAAAGCTCTATTTTTTGCCGCTGTAATCAGCTCGCATTTTTTGTCAAACCAAGGTTTATTAGACGAACTTCGTTTGATGGAATGTGGAATATACATCTCCATACCCAGGAGAATAATCTCTGATACCGACTCCGCGCAAACGTTAACATCGGAGTTTCCGAAGCACACCTCCGACCATGGAAAGGATGCGAAGAAATCTCGCATATCGTCCCAGTTAGCAGCCCCATACTTCCATACATGGCGAAGCTGCCTAGGCCGGTTATTCGCTTGGTATGCAAGTGCTTGCGCGACAGATACCAAGCAGTGATCTGAGTTTCCAAGTGGCGCAGATACCTCTACGGTATAAATACTCGGTTCGGATGTCAAAAACAGATCCAGGGTGTTCGCATAATCGCCTCGGGCATCCGGTAGTCGCGTTGGCTCCCCCACGAGTTGAGTCAAGTTGTGGCTTACAGCAAACATCTCCGCCAGCCTCCCAGCCTCGTCGGTTCTGTTAGAATGTAACAACCAGTCGGAATTGTGCACATTAAAATCGCCAAGGACAATCATTTCAGAAGCTGGGTGGTTGATCTGTATCCAGTCGACAGTATATGAAAGATGTTCGAAAAATGTCGCCGGCCGATCGTCATTCGGGGAGCGGTAAAGACAACAAAGAAATTTAACGGAATTCCTCAGTACGACCCTCAACCATATGATGTCCATATTATTGGGCTCCAACGCCTCCATCCTCTGGCAAGCTAGATCGGACCGTGCGAAGACACAGACTCCGCCCTTAAAACGGAATCTCGAATGTAAGTCGTATCCTGAGCAACGAAGGTATGTCGAATCAGTTTACGAATCGACCTGGGTCTCAGTTAGGGCAAGGATATCAGGTTTCGTTGTTTGCAAATATTGGTGGACGGCGTTTACAATAGTATTGGTGAAACCGATGCCCCTGATGTTACAAAATGCCGTCACCAGTCGAGCGTGGGCCTAGCCTCGAGAGCTAGCCCGGTTATGCGATGACGAACCACTTAAATTTCGATTATTTGTCATAATATCTGCATGATGTTCCCCCTGACATAGTCCCCCCCGGAGATCCGAATGGGAGACTAGTTTACCTCCGGAATTCTTTATATCAGAAAACACCATCATGACTTATCCCCGTGTCAGTCCGGGCCATCAGCCACACATCCGAAACACCGTCGAAGATTTCTCTCGGCGATATCGCGGAATGTACAGCGTGACGGGGTGGTATCTCACCTTGGGACCGACTACCACCTAACCAACCTTTTCTCGAACCGGTCCATCAGCCAAGCTCCGAAAGATGGCCAGGGATTTCTTCCGACAATTTCACGGAGCCTGAAGCTTGATGGGGTGGTATTTCACCGGGCGCACAGGGCGTTGGGACCCCGGCTACCACTCGGCCTTTAGTCGCCTCTTACGACAAGCTGGCCTAGCTGTGAGTATATTCTAACGCCCTACTCACAGGGCAAGGATCATGAAGAAACGGAGAAAAGGTCTTCCGAAAATTTGCCGGCCAATTACCTTAGCGTCCTTTTGATACAATGTGGGCGAAAAAGCCAAAATAATTAGGTATTTAGGAAATAATGGCTTTTTTAATTTTGCCAATATAGATTCTGTAGCTGACGATCCATGGAGAATCTCTTGAACTTTGGGACAAACATTTGGACGTCTGCAATCAAAAACGTCATAGGTCAAGGGTAGTCGAATTGAATATCTCCAAGACAAAGTCTTACTAATGTAACACTGTGTAGAGATTAGCAAATCCACTTTTTTATACAGCTCTGAATACACAAAAGCTGCCGTCGTCGATCTAATTAGTTTTATTCCAAAGTCACCACGAACATATTGTCCGATTTTGAGTAATTCCAAATATTTTTAACGCAGTATCTCAACCTCAGTTTAAGAACAGCCAATAAACATAAAACGACCAGTAGATGGTAAAAGAAAGTTCAGGTAAACTACGAATAAAACTATTCAGTCTATGTTACTCAACATCCGTTTTTCAGACGAATCACTGAGATCCGATAAAGTCGTTTTTATAGCAGAGTTTGCAAATGATTCCTTTGACAATTATTCTAAGGATATACAAAACGATGTCCTTTCACACACGAAAAATGAGTTCACCGCGTACCTTGTTGCGGGAATAACATTTTTGTTTCTTGCTTCCCGCATTACCAGCTCTTGTGGTGATACTAGCTAAGTGCAGATCGTAATAACATCATTTTGGATGCAAAACGAGTTTTTCCAAATGCATGGCACTCTCCGGGTTATAGGATGTGCCGGTTTTTTATGCATCCTGGAAGTTCTCTTGGCGAACGTATGACGATACCGTGGGAAGTAATATTCTTGAGGACATTAAACTACCCAGGACTGTTGTCTAGGGGTGATTTATTTTTCTGCAACATTTACTAGTTTAAGACCGAAATATGCAGCAGATGCGACTTGGTCGTGTTACCTGCTTGATTTATTTTTACTTTTTTTACGATGTTTGTTCTTCGTGGCTCTTGATGGGTGCAGTACAAAATTGGAGACAGTGAGAGAGTTCTACGTTAAAAAGGATGCACATTTGCAATTCAAAGTAAAATGGGTTGTACATAACATCTTAATGGTGCCCTTTCGAGGAAAATATAAAACTCAATAACATGGAATGAGGTGGGTGACTAGGGAAGGTGCTGTTACGGTGCCAAGCGAACGAGTCTTTTAATACTGGAATTTCTACTTCCTCACGTCAAACATATGTTCAACGTGGTGGGCAAATTTAAATTTTACTTTAAAGAGGACTAGTATTGTGAAACTTTTCAAAAATCCATACTTTTGATTGTTCGATAACGTATGCTTTCAAGAATAGCTACCAAATATTACTATTTATTGGCATGTAAGAATCCGGAAGTTCATGACCTCGCCGACTCGACTCCGACATCGTTCCCTGTCCTGTGGGCGTATTTTTTCGGGATTCCCAGCTCAACTACAATATGGTAGTCTTTGCCTTGCAACTGAGTCGTAGGCTTTTTTGAAGACAACGAACAGTTGGTGAACCGTCTCTCCGTATTCCCACTTCGTATTGCCTTATTGTGAACATTTGGTCGCTTGTTGACCGGCTCCTACGGAATTCGCATTGGTAGTCTCCCAGTATTTCTTCTGCGTACGATGTGATTCTCGCCAGAATGACATTTGTTAATATTTTGTATGTGGTTGGGAGCAATGATATTCCTCTGCAGTTTTCGTAGTCAGATCCGTGGGGGTTCTCTATATTACACGGAGAACCAACCCACAATTTCAACCCAACTTCGCCCGCTAATCGCGCATCACCTCAACCCCAATCCCTTCCGTCGGCCTATTTCACCTGAAAAAGGTATACCTCAAAGACCGCATAACCTGAATTCATTATTTATGCAGATAATGCATAATTAAATTCAGTCCTTTATTGTCATACGGCAACTCTATTGCATAAACTACATGAGATTTCCGCCGGAAATCACAATTTTATGTTTGGTTAGCAACAGCAAAGTCTGGGCAAGCGATGCTGTTGCTATATAGCGAACTCGCTGGTGTAATTTCAGATTCCTTGAGTTTGGTTCCACGCTCATATTTCCCAAGCCACCGCGACATCTCTTTGACCTCCCCCAGACACGCTATTCGCTGGGGATCAATAAACTCAGTGGTCAGGTGAATATCACAAACATATTTTTCATCCCATTCCATTTCCCCTTCTCAGAGTGCGTTGCATTCTGAGATCAATCCAATAACCAAACTGGGTCATTCGGTCACCATTGATTTTGCGTTCGCTGCATTCAAAAAGCAAAATCATCCCCGGGATCATCGCGCTTTTCGTTTCGGTTCTCGCATTCTCCCTAGTCCATCGACTATTGAATTAACCCACAAGAGTTTATTCAGCTTGATGGGCGGGGGAAATGAGAGAGCGCTGATGAGAGTGCGATCTCGATTGGTCGATCGTTTGATAGAACGGCAGTCGTTATTCATCCCTCGTCGTGTACACACACGTTTCTAAAGTCAGTTTTCATCCCTCATTGAAGGAAGTCGAGTCTCAACCGCCGTGCTGTCGGGTTATTAATATTACAAAGAAAAGTTAGTCAAATCTCATCCCTCAAGGGGAGGAGTCGTGTATTAATCACCAGTGCGCTTACAACGTGTCTGAACACCAATCGTTTCTTTTGTATAAATCAAAATCAAAGTACAGTGTAGATTTCTGATCCCAAAAGACAAATCAAAATTAGTAGAATTCAATAGTGCAAATCAAAGCAAGGTTCACCTGTAAATTAAAATAAAATCGTTTCTTTTGTATAAATCAAAATCAAAGTAAGGAGTCGATTGCTGAATCAAAAAGACAAATCAGTGTTTTCTTTTAATAAGTATGATTGAAACAAGAGGTGGCGAGAGTACTCAGCCAGTAGAGTGGTTGACGATTTATTTAGACGAAACATTCGTTGTGGATTTAAGTGAACCAGTGCCCCTGTCGGCACCTACTTCCTCCCCACAGCTCTGTCGCCTTTTTTGAAAATGGGAACGACTATTGAGGTTTTCCATTCTGCCGGAGTGACTTTTTTATCCCATATTGTTTGGCTGAGCTGGTGGATCTTTCGAGCGGTTGCCTCTCCTTCATGTTTCACAAGCTCTGCCGGTATGCAGTCGACTATATATATTATAAAATTATGAATATATAAAAAAAACCAGAAGAGTAATTTACTAGCTTTAAATAGAACACTGTACAACTTCGTCTATTCATCGGGCACTGACACTTATTTACTTGCCCTGACGATTGATTAGGGTGTCATCAACGATGAATGGGTAGTGGCCATAGAGACGCTAGTGAGAAAACATCTAATATAATAAATTCATTAACTAAAATAAAAGATTTTCATTTTCACACAGCTTGTTACAATAACGCCTATCGAGATAAACGTCTTATTTTATTCGTGTTGAAATGAGGATGTGTAGGCGGAAAAGTAAAAAAAAAAAGTGTGAAAATTGTTCAAACATACTGTTTTCAAATGGCATGATCATATTTACGTCTTTTTGCGTTGATTAGGTATTTAAATACCGTACTGGGCCTGATCGAATGATCTGCACGAAAAAGCTTCTCATTATCATACAAATGCATGTAAACGGTAAGACACATTACACATATACAATTTGTTACCAATTGGTAAAAAAAAGACATGTACCAATGTTGTTAGAGGCTAATGCAGGCAGTCAGTGAGAGGGCATCAGGCAATAAAGTCGCAGTGGCGGAAAAAAGTGTAAGTTGTCTTTATTCCTGACCCTCTCCCCTTTCTTCTCTACAGATGTACCAACAAGAAAAAAAAAAATTGAGACATACATGGGTGGTCTGAAAAATTTCCGATCTTAAAGTGAAGATAGCAGCACTCGTCAATAAAAGTTGTGCATCTTTTGACAGTTACTCACTGTTACGGCCACAACCACCCATCCCATAAAACCTACCTCTTTGGAGCTAAAAGCTCCATCATTAATCGCGCATACAGGAAATATCGCGATATCAATTCAATATCAAACAAATTAAACTGCACGTTTAATTTGCCCATATTGAATTTAAGTTGAATCCAAGACGTGAAAGAACGAACCATATGTTCAACACGCAGAATCCCCTGGATCCAAATCTGTGGACCAGATGACAAACTTTCAAGTAAAGTTGTTGAGAATCATAAATTACACGTCTGCAATTTTATGATCCTTCAAGGGTTTGTTTACCCAAACCATTTCCCACAAGGAACATCCTTGCCCATTCACTTAGAAGAAATAAACAGGCTCCATAAAATGAACTGCACATTCACCTAGGCGCTATTGATCCTTTCCTTTGTACCGATTTCCCACGGAAGAGATTCTGGCCCATGCGGTTAAAGAAAACAACAGGCACAATAAAACGAACTACACGTTCACCCAAGCAGCTAACAACACAAAAAAAATGGGAATCAGAAATGTGCATTAAACACGATGCACTATTGATTTTTCTTTTGTGTTTGATATACCGCAAAGTGGATCAAGCGGGAAAAAGGAGATATCCTTTTATCTGCCGGAGGAAACAAAGATTTCGATCCAGAGAAAAGGAAATGAAAAAACCACTAGAGATGGTGGGTTTTGAAGACGTTGGCCGAGACGGTCAGAGTTGAGTTGGTGTTTGAATCTCGACCGAGACGGTCAGACAGCGGGGTTGGACTTGGACGATTAACCGAGGCGGTCGTAAAAGGTGAAATACGTATTGGTTAGCAACAAGGCCAGTAATAATAACGTTTTGAAAATAGTGTTGGCTAGTAACAAGGCCAGTAATAATACGGTCTGAGAATAGTGTTTGCTGGTAACAAGAATTGTAATAAGAAGGTTTTATAATAGTGTTGGCTGGTAATTAAGATCGAAAAAATAAAGTACCGTAAAGAAAAATATGTGTATGATTTCAAGGGGATCCAACGTATGTGTGGTGTTTAAAGTGGGTGACGAAAAGCTTTATAACATCACCACATTTTCAGCCTATTTGGACGCGTAGGTTTTATTTGACAGTCGTTTGAGTGAGTCGATGTGAGTGTTTTTGTGAAAATGGACACAACTGAGTATCGACCTGTCATAACACTTTTGTTTTTGAAAGGCGATACGCCTACGCAAATCAAAGACGAGTTGGACTATGTGTATGGGGACTCTATACCATCATTTATCACAGTGAAATTCTGGGCTGCTGAATTTAAACGTGGCTGTGAGAGCTTGGGAGACGATGAACGTTCGAGACGCCCAAAAACTGCAACAAACGAGAGAGATAGCAGAGGCTAAGAACATGTCCAAAAAAGTGTTTGTCACATATTAAATCAAGATTTAGGCATGAGAAAAAATGTCCGCGCGTTGGGTGCTGCGTTTGCTCACGTTAGACCGAAAACGCGTTCGAATGAACATTTCCAACGCTCTGTTGGCGCTGTTTAGGCGCAATAAATCCGAGCTTTGGCGCCGATTAATTACTGTCGATGAAACTTGAATACACTATTATACGCCCGAAATAAAAATACAGTCAAAACAGTGGACTGCAAAGGTGGAATCGGCTCCAAAAAACTGTTTTTTGGGATAGTCATGGAGTTATCTTAATCGATTATCTTCAAAAAGGAAAAACCATTACAGGAGGCAGAGATTGCGGAAAAACGGCCACATTTGCAGAAAAAGAAAATCCTGTTTCACCAAGACAACGCGCCATGGCGGAAATCCACGATTTACGGTTTGAACTGTTTGACCAACCAACCGCCTTACTCACCAGATCTAGCCCCAAGCGACTTCTTTTTGTTCTCTAATCTAAAAATTGCGCACAGAGGACAGAGATTTTCGTTAAATGAGGAGGCAATCACTCTCGTGAACAGTTAATTTGCCGAGAAAAACGCCGAGTACTATTTGGACGGGTTAGAGAGATGGGAGCATCGCTGGGAGAAGTGTGTAGAGTTACAAGGAGACAATGTAGAAAAATAAAAATAAATTTTAAGAAAAAATGTCTTGTATCTTTATTAGGTCGGAAACTTTTCAGCCCACCCTCGTAGGTGTATTTCGGGAGATTCAAAAAAAAAAAAAAAGAAATCTTGTTGGCCCAAACTTTAATTAAATAAGTCTTTTTCATTGAAAAGTTCTTTACATATCGAAGAACCTTGTTATGCAGTTATTCCTACATGTGGGAAGAACAGAGGCATTATAAACAAATGCGACTTATGCACTGAGAACAGATGCCTCCACTAAATCACTACGGAAACTCTGATTACAATTCCTCCGTTGTGAACATAACTCGCTCATTGTAAAGAATCATTCGAGATACAGTCAAGTAATACGCCTAGCATTATCAAATATGTTCGATAAGTATATATATATATATAGATAAGAATACTTGCGAACCCCAACAAGAAGCATCCCAATTTAACCTAAAAGCTGTTTGTTAACACAGATTAATAACTATGATGTCATTTGTTAATTATACCTTTAACTGCAAATTTCCTAAATTAGTTTGTCATACTTTAGCTTTTAAACCTTATTAAAATTAACGACAAACGAATGCCGCAAAACTTTTTGTACTACTAGCCCTTGAATGTAATGCAGTTTCCTTTACTTGCTCTATAACGTTCTGATGGAAGGAAAACTTTTCAATCCTCGACAAACAGTTGTTGGTGTTTAACCACTCAACCACATGCTAATGCTTTTCAAAGCAATTAGTAATACTAATGAGTTAGGACTTTGCAATGCCTCTAATTAATCACAATTCATACAAATAATTATCCCCTGGGAGGACGAAGGACGGTTCGTAGGAGCCGAAGGATTAACTTTTAAAAGCACCCCGATCTTACAACACACAAACCTAAGTAGCAGGTAAACACATTTTCTCCTTTTCGCTGTGTCAGTTGCATAATATCTGTCTGGAATTCATTATAATACCTAGTATAAAATGGATAACTGCAAAGCCCTGGTAGACGGGAAATAAGGTTGTTTTTCTCATTGGCGTAATATCTTTGGCTTTGTGGCGGAAGCATCAATCATTTCCTTCCGTTTGTGCCAGGGAAAGATAGCAAAAAGGATTAATGCAGTTTTCTATTTTGTACTTACATCGACTTCGGTTGCGGTCTCAGAATCTCCACTTTCGCTACCCTCAGGTAAATCATGCAATTCCGCAGCAATGCAGGTGGGCTCATCTACAGATGTTCGCGATGCAGATCTCTGTGATGGTATGCTACGTCTGGACTTAACACTAATACCCGATTGGGAACGTGGTAGTTGGGGGGATACACCGCCACCTTCTGGGCTACTGTTCTCAGCGGTTTCCGCGACAGATTTACGTGACTTGTTTTGAGCGTCATTTAAACGCCTGAAAGTATATAATAAAAAGAAGGGAAACCAAAGGAAAGTAGACAGGGTGTCCATAAAAGAAAAGGGCAAAAAGAAAAACCATGAGGAAGTAATTATACGCGCTGATCCAATTAGCATTACTCACTTATAATAATCCAATGCCGACCGGACTGGAATTATAATCAGTTCTGTGAGCTCGGGAACTAAATCGCCTAGTGCTTCAAATAATGGCAGTAATACAAGACCAATGAATCGAACTTGTGAGCCTGGCTTGCTCACCTTATCCGGATCCATAAAAGGTGTAACAGGCAGCCCCTCTGATTTCTCTGCAGCACTTTGCGAAAAGAATTCCTGAAAAAGGCGATCCAACCAGGGTTCAGCCACATCCATTGGTCGGGCCTCGTTTGAAATGTCAGCAACTTTAATTAAAACCATGCAAAGCTGAAAAACAACACAAACACACAAAATATACGCGTAAATAAAACAAAAAACAGTTAAAAACGAATAAGGAAATCAAGCGAAATATACTTATTATTCAACATACTAAATTTATGTGCGCTCTGTTCGAGTAATCAAATACAGGGGTGATCTCCTTGAACTGTTCCAGAATTTCATTATGACGAGCCATGTCTGTTGCGAGGATACAGCGAATTATTCCCTCGCGAATTACACTGAAATCAAACGAGAAAATTTAAAGACAATTGAATAAATGAAAACAAATGGAAAATGATAAATAAAAAAAAGCAGGGGAGAACTTATTGCTTTGTTGTTGGTCATCAATCCAGATACCTGCTGGGATTCATCCTGCAGGATAAGCAACCGTAATATTTATGCTAACGATATTTCGATTAAAACAAACGTACATTGGTGTGAGAAAATATGGTTTCGTGGGAGCACATACAAAAATTGTAAAAGTGGGCGCATTGGTAAGGATACCATCTCCCTCCGTCGAGTCGAATATACCACGAACAGCGGTCGAGCCAAATATCATACTGTTCGACTATTTAAATTCAAGTGTATAGGATATTGATGTCTGCTTATTGATTAAATTAGTTCTGTGATCCCTGCCACGTCAATGCGTTTTGAAATTACATTGCGTTTCTATGGGGGAGCCTTCTCCAAGAAACTGTGATTGACTGGCAATTACTTGAGATGAAACAACCTACTTATTTCTTATGCTTAACATTCTAATTGGATCTCCTGAAATATTGGATTTCTGCCAAGTTACACGTGACACGAGGATTTAGAATTGGGAGAATGAAGGAATGTATTACTTCAAGGAAAAAGTACCCGGACTACATACTGACTTTCCCTTTTTATTTAACTAGAACCATTATTATTTTAGTGTAGAAATCCGGAGATATATCTTTAAAAAAATGAAGTGGGTCTTTTTTAAAGTAAATTTGATATTATCGCAAAAATTGGAACAAATCAAATAAGCCGATGTCGAAAAACCAGGACCATGCGGCGGATGTAGTAAATGTTCCCAGCCAGCTTTTGAAGTCACTTGATTTTGGACTTGGTATTGTTATGATAATGGCGTTAGGCTAATAACTAACCTTGCCCGTAAAAATAAATTATTATGGGAAATTTAACAAGCCTCGAGACTTGCTAAATAAGGCCAATACCGGATCCCGGTTGTAGTGCCGATGATGATGATGATGATGATTGTTATGATGACACGACTCCTAATCAGTTCTGAATTTCTTGCTCAAAAAACATTTATTTCTGGCAATGAATGAGTTGGTTAGAATGTTGGCCAATGCGTTTGATGATATATACGTCAGTTCAACTGACGACTCTTGTTATTGTGCCAGTTACGCACAATTGCTGAGTGGTATGATGAGCCAAACCTGGCTTCATCCCAGGCAAATCAGCGATTGATCAGATATTCACCCTTAGGCAGGCGATGGAAAAATGTCTGGAATTTAAGACTCCATTATATCCTCTATTTATAGACTTTAAAGCCGCCTACGACAGCATAGCCAGAGTAGAACTATATACTATACTAGAGGGACTATTGTAACCAAGTTCTGCCAGATACTTATGTGGCGTTTCTACTAACACCACTGCTACCTTTTCAACCTACCTCAAAATCTTCCTTCCTAAAGCTCCACTAATGTCATCACTTTTGCGTATGCAAGTGCAATAACTTCCCCAAGCATTCTCCCACCGATTGCATTACCTTTCGATTACGCAAATCGCATCCAACATCAAGCATCTGCCCATCAAGGACATTCACGCAATTAACGCGGTATATCAATTTTCCCTAGAAGAAATTCGGTACGCCAGTACCGCATACATCAATGCATCTCAGCATTGTTTTAAAAAGAAAACATTTCGGTTGCCATACTAGGTAGCCGAAGTGGATTATGAAAACAATCAGCAGAACCCCTGTCTGCCTGCATTTACTGTCCCACACGTGCGCAATAAGAGCCGAATTCAATGCCAGTGTAAATACTCACACTGGAATTCGACCCAAGACTCCCTAGGGAGTCGAGTCTCCTGGAGTGCGCCCGGAAAGACGAGTTTGATAAACGGTCGAGTTCGCCTACGCAAGTAAAAAGGATGGGTTCATTATAAAGTTTTAATAGTTTAGTCGATGTGAGTGTCTCAAAACGGACGGAGTGTCCAATAGTTTACAAGGATTCGATAAACTAGTTGCAAAGGAGTCGGATGTCCAGCGAGTCGAGTAATAACCCCCAGAGGGTGCAGCCACGTTTCAAGCAAGTGTGCGCCTCTTTCTTCAGTTCGAGTCAGTATTGTTTCGTTGGTGTCTGTCGCGTTCCAATTGTTTAGCATGTGAATTTGACTTTTTGTGTTGGTGTTTTAACAAAAGACCTATGGTTTAGAAACTAATTCGATAGTGTACTAAATAGTTATCCCAGAAAATTCAATTCAATAAAAATCGCCGTAAAACAATAAAGACCTATAATAAAGATAAAGGAACAATTAATTCGAATAAAAGGAACATTAAAACTCAAACCCCAATAGTGTATTTTGTTTTTCCCTTTCCACTGTCGAACAGCGTGCGAGTGAACCAGTTTCTTCGGAATTCTATCGAACTATTATGTTAGGACACTTGATGAACCTTGCCAAGGCCGGCATATAATCAAGTGATTTTCCTACACTTGCCTTCGTAGATGACATCGACATCATCGGTAAATCCGATTAGCCTGTACAGCACTCCTTCACCCAGATCGAGCAGGCGGCACAAAAACTGGGACTGCACATTAATGAGGGGAAAACGAAGTAAATGGTGGCAACTTCTGCGAAGAGACGACCTAACGTTAGTCAAACTACCAGGATAGTGGAGCACGAATTTGAAGTAGTGCAATCCTTTAATTACCTTGGGTCAATAGTATCAGCCGATAACAATATGGAAGAAGAAATACGCGAACGGTTGATCAAATCCAACAAATCCAACAAAGCCTACTATGGTCTATCAAGGCTCTTGAAATCCCGAAATTTATCCAGAATATCCAATCTACTACTGTATAATATCATGGTCTTCTCAGTACTCATGTATGGATCCGAGACCTGGCTGTTCAATAAAACGCACTCTGAACTCTTAGCCACGTTCGAGAGGAAGGTCTTAAGGAGAATTGTTGGCCCCTTATGCGACGGATTACGATTCCGGAGACGCTACACCCATGAGATGTACGCAATCTACCTTGAAGCTAATGTTGTAAAAAAAATAAAGCTCGGTAGACTCCGGTGGGCGGGACACCTAGCTCGAATAAGCGAAGAGGAGCCTGCCCGGAAACTCCTTTGCGGCGGGATGTATGAAAGCATACAGCGCGGCAGACCTTGTCTGCGATCGAGGGATGGCGTATACCAGGACGCCTAGAGCCTGGGAGTGCCAAACTGGATGACATCGGCTCGAAATCGGGACCAATGGAGAGATTTGTTAAATAAGGACAAGACCGGATACCGGCTGTAGTGGCGATGGTGATGATTATGATGATGTTGGTGACCCAAAATGTAGAGTTTTCAAATACCACCTCATGTAGTTATCGGTTGGGAAAAATCGTTGGCTATTGTTCCCAGCTTATTTGATGGACCCGGTAACAAAAAATAGAATATCAGGGCGCCAACTCAGCGCTATAGATTCTTCTTCCTGAGAGAAGTGTGGGGGTTCTTTACACCACATGGAGAACCAACCCATAATTCTAACCAACCTTGACCGCTAACAACGCGTCACCTTAACCCAACTCCCCATGGAAAACCCGCAATAGCATACATTCCTAACTTTGCAATAAACACACTCCAAAACTCCCAACACAATACAATTCAACAAAATATATTCTATATCATCCCCGCATACATTTTCCCAAAATTGCTTCGGTCAATTCTTTATCTAAGCCATATTCCTTCCTGGCGACCAAGCAATCTTAATTTCTTCGAAATTCATATGCTGTAATAAAACAAATATTCAAACCCACAACGAACATTAACCATCACCACCAACTATACCGAGGCGCATACATTTCCCCGAAATTACTTCGGTTCACATCTTATCTAAACGATATTCCTTGCTTGCACCCAAGCAATTCCAATTTCCCCCGAAAACCACTTCGGTTCCTTTCTTCCTTAAATCACACTTTTCGTCCGCAACCAAATGACAGCTAATTTTCCACGAATCAACCACAACGATCAAGACCCTTGATCATACTTGGCTATGTCAATTTCCCGGTATACACAACCAACGAATCCAACTCAGCTCATACGGCGGGGATTCGCTGGAACGAAATTCCTATGCAAGCATAGCAACTTTTCTCGAAATTCCCCGTAAGTGGCAATGAGTTTATTTTAGCTATGACTCCACTGCCACGACGCGATGAACTTTTTTCTTCCAATAATTAGTCAGTCGAGCTTCAACCGCACACATAATTAATCGAGTTTTAACAACCAATCGAGAAGGGTCCGAATTCTACGCTCGAGGAGCGCGGTCGGGTGTCTTAAGCATTTCACGTTTGTCCGCTGCGTTTAAACACCATAGCTTAACAGAACAGAAATAGAAACCGAGTGTCGAGCATAATATTTTTTTCCGTTGCGTTTAAACATCACCACTAACAAATAAAGATAGAAACAGTGACGTTTCGGAGCTTAGCCATCATTTCCCAGCTACACGCGTGGTTCGTCGCGTATAAACGCTAGTTTAACACTAGTAAAAACAGAAACAGTGACATTTTATAGCCCGAACACCATTTCCCCGGTACGCCTGTTTGGGCGGTAGTTTACCACATAAAAAGGGAGGAAAACATTGTCATAACCAAAGTGTATTACAATTAATAAATGAAATCCAGCTGCAATCAATTAAAGAACCTTTCTACTACAAACCATTTAGTGTGTTGTTTTATTTGACATTTTGGCGAGCAGTGTTCGGAGTAACATCGGTGGGAATTTACTGAAACCACGCCCGTGCAGGCGTAAGAGTTGAATCCCACCACAGAAGTACAATTTAAAAAAAAAATTACGAATGTAAAAATAGCCCACTGTCCACGCGGAAGGTGCTATTTTTCCTTTTTTTAATTTTAAGAAGGAAAGGAAAGGAAGTTGTTCACGGTGCGTTTACCGTGCAAATTCGAACATATGTTTAGCTAAGCGAAATTCGAAATAACGACACGAACAAAATGATAAATATACGAAAACTGTTTAATTACGCACGTGCAAATTGACATATGTGATACGACACGACATACAAAAAATCGAATTTAGCAGATCGACTGCTATTCTTGAGGACGACGAACGAAGTGAAAGAAGTGTGAAGGTCAGTACCTGGCTGACTTTCAAACAGACAATTTGTCTCACAGTTTTGCTCGTGCTAGTTATCTTAATCAACCGTTATTTTCACAATAATTTTCATAATTTAATTATCATTATCTTGTTTTCTTTGCCTCGTTTTCCGCATACAAAAATTTGAACAAGTGTTATAACCGTTAAGTTATGGCCCCTGGGCCACGTGTATTAAATAAAATCAAGCGCAAACGGTTGCGTTACGACCCCGTTATTGGAGGCCAAACACCTCCCGATAAACTTTCAAAAGTGAACAATAAAGTTCTCGAAAAATCTAAAATGTGTTCAAACACTAACTTTTTTCAACCACTTCAAAGTCTGATGGAAGACTCTCCTGAAATGGATCCGACCAATGACGAACAGTGCGCAGAAATTCGTAAAGAAACCGTTCCGCCAATTGTGGTATTAAAAATAACTAGTGCTCAAGTGCGTGATATTTTGAGCAACATTAAGATAGACAAATACTTAATCAAAAACATTTCGCTTGGGCAAAAAATATGTGCCCCAACAATGGACATATATAATAAAATCAGAACCGAACTCTTACGGTTAAAATGTGAGTTTTTCACCCACTCACGTAAGGAAAATCGTCCATTGAAGGTAGTGTTATCCGGGCTAGACTTAATAAGCAACGATATAGTGAAAAATGAGTTAATTGCACTCGGGATTATGTGCCTAGATGTTAAAACCATCACATTAAATCCGTCAACAAAAGCCCTGTACAAACACTACTTGTACATCGTCTACATTCAACGCGGTACAGTTAAATTAAACGAACTAAAACGGAACTACTCCACCTTGTTCAAAACCATCGTTCGCTGGGACTTTAAAAAACATAATCCAGGTAAGGTCACACAATGTCACAATTGCCAGCTTTATGGTCACGGCTCGATGCATTGTCATATAAATAGCTTCTGTGCAATATGTTCGGGAAACCATAAAACATCCGACTGCAAAACAAATGAGGTCATCAAGTGTGCAAATTGTAGTGGGCCACATAAATCCACCGATCCAGAATGCATAAGCCGAAAGCAGTACATAGACATTCGCCGCAAATTATCCCCACGCGGACGTGGTACAGGAAATACAACCTTCCTACAGCCTCCGAGTGACAAACAGCAGACAGTGCCCGACCGATTATCCATTGATAATTTTCCTCCACTACCCCGATCTGTGCGTCAACCTTCACTTCCTTCATCCACCTGGGCTTCTGGCCTCCATCAAACCCAGCAACCTTCCAATAGTGATACGACACACACGAAGAAAAATCCGTCAGAAACATTAACTAATGATAACCTGTTCTCATTTAGCGAGATAAACTCTCTTCTTAATGAAGTTGTAACCAAGCTTAGTGCTTGTCAAACCAAAGCTGACCAATTTAACGTCATTACTTCATTAGCTATTAAGTACATATACTCGGAAAAAACATGTTAAGAAATTCTCTTAACATCATAACTTGGAATGCGAGAAGCATCAAAAACAAAAAGCATGAATTTTTTAGTTTCTTGATAAATTTTAATATTGACATTGCACTTGTTTCAGAAACCTGGCTCAAACAAGACATTTCTTTCTCACATCAAAATTACATATGTTATCGCCTAGACAGGGTACATGCTAGTGGTGGAGGTGTCGCCATTGTTGTGAAAAAATGTATAGAACATTCCTTGCGTCCTTCATTGCGCCTTAAGTTAATTGAGGAAATTAGTATAGAGGTAACATTAAGTGACAACTCCAAGGTGAGTCTTTTTTCGGTCTATTTCCCTGGAGGAAATAGAAACCTAGAGAAATCTACTTACTTTAAGCGGGATCTGCAAAAATTGTATAGAGTCAACACTCGAAACAAGGTAATTATTGGTGGTGATCTAAACTGCAGACATCAGTCGTGGAATTGTCTTAGGGCAAACAGCTGGGGTAACATTTTACTAGATGTTGCTGAATCCAGCCCAAGTTTTTCCATACTTTATCCACTTCTTCCCACCTATATCCCAGCGAGTGCTAACAAGAACCCCTCAACTCTTGATCTCTATATCACTAATATTCCAAATTACTGCATAGTACCATTAACTCTAAATGCGTTAAGTTCAGACCGCCTTCCGATCAGCCTCACAGTGAATCATACAGTAGTTGTAAATCGTACCAGTTTATACCACAACTATTCCGCCGCCAACTGGAATTGTTATAAATCATATATAAACACGAACTTGGTTCTAGGTGATACCAGCCTAAATTCTATAACCTGCAGCGAGCACATTGATATCCTATGCAACAATTTTGTTTCTATTATCAATAGAGCGGCCGATCTTGCGATACCTAAATGTTCCACTGCTCCAGTTGATAAGGCACCGCTTCCTGAAAATATCTTACATCTGATTAGGCTACGAAACTCTGAAAGAAGAAAATGGCTGCGTTATAGAATCGATTGTTTTCTAGTTAATGTTAAAGTCTTAAATAATATCATTAAAAACGAAATCTCAACATATAGGAACAAGTGTTGGAATAAACACCTTTCCTCTCTTGACAAAGCAAGCAAACCGTTCTGGAAAATATCAAAAATTATGAAAAAGAGAAGGTCAGGGTATTCCTCCGTTTAAAGTTCACGACAAGTTGTTTATTTCTTCAGTGGAGAAATCGAACCTACTTGCTAACACGTTTAGTAAGAACCACTCCATATCTATGCATCTAAGCGACGCGTATACTGAAGCTGAAGTTGCTAACACTATCTATGTACTTTCTCAAACACCAGCTGAAAGTACTTACGCAACTAATATCAGCAAAGTTAAAGAATTGATAAAAAAATCGAAATCAAAAAAGGCCGCGGGTCTCGATAATATTAACAACAAATTAATCAAAGCACTTCCACCTGCTGCAAGTAACTATTTAACATTCATTTTCAACGCTTGTCTTAAGAATTGTTATTTTCCGGACTGTTGGAAAACAGCAAAAGTAATACCTATCCCGAAACCCGGCAAACCGAAGAACAGCCCCGAAAGCTACAGACCTATTAGTCTACTTAGCTGTCTAAGTAAGCTCTTAGAAAAAATCATTAAGGAAAGGATTGATCGTTTTGTGGAAGACAATAACATCTTACCAAACTTTCAGTTCGGTTTCCGTAGTGGTCACAGCACAATCCACCAAGTCTTGCGCATTAAAAACCACATAGCTGGTAAATTCATCGACAAGGAGTCAACGGGACTAGTTCTTCTAGACATCGAAAAAGCTTTTGATACGGTATGGCACGATGCATTGATTTATAAGCTACTAAAACTTAAGCTGCCAATACCGCTTATCAAAATTATCCAGAGCTTTCTTCGTTCGAGAAAATATGTTGTGAGTTTAGGAACCGACATATCCTCTACTCACCAAATCCACCATGGTGTACCCCAGGGCTCGGTCCTTGGTCCCATATTATTTACATTGTTTGTCGCAGATTTACCATGTCTAGGTGAAAACATTCAGGTAGCTATGTTTGCCGATGATACGGCCATTTTCTCTTCGGGTGCCTTATTCACTAATGTCTACAACTCTTTGCAAGCAGCTCTTGACAAGCTAGCAGTATATTACAGGAAATGGAAAATAAAAATAAATGGTAATAAAACACAAGCTGTCTGGTTTTCGAGATGTAAGAAACACTGTTACCTACCAAATGGCACTAAACTCAGTATGTGTGCAGTTGATATTGATTGGTCCGAAGACTGTAGATATCTAGGTATTATTCTAGATAAAAAAACTCATCTTTCAAAAACACATCACTACCACAATTCACAAAATAAACAAAGTCGTAAGAGTTATGTATCCATTAGTGTGTAGAAAATCAAAGCTTAGCATCGAAAATAAAAATATAATATTTAAAACCATTTTTCAAGCTATACTCCTGTACGGGGCGCCTGTATGGTGTAATTGTGCTCGCACACACAAAATAAAATTGCAAAGGTGTCAAAATAAAATATTGAAAATGTTGCTGAATTTGCCATGGCATTATTCGACACATGAACTACATGAAAACGCCAACGTTAAACCGGTAGAGTTCCTTATTGACAAAATCAATCGAAACTTCTTCGACAATTGTTCTTTTTCTGACAATGTTCTCGTTTCCCGTCTTGCGTTATCCTAAGTCACTACATATGTACTCTGTCTATGAAAATTATATCGAGGTCATTACTACATAAAAAAACCGGAAGCTCGTGCAATATTAGTCTTAAGATTCAAATAAGGGTTTTTTATTGTAGTTTTCCCTTAATTTATTATTTGTTATTCATTAAAATTGTGCTATTGTCGTTATATAGATTTAAGATTATAGTTGTAAAGGAATTGCTATCCTAAATCTCTTAAGTACTAGTTGTAAAATATACCATAAATGTAATTATCTACTAAATAAAAATTGAATTGAATTGAAGTGTGAAGGGTTCTTCACCGTTGAAATCCTTAATGGCTGCAACTTAACGAAAGCGTCCCTTGGGAACGGAAGTAGCCGAGGCCATCATGGTCATGTGGTTGATTAATAGAAATTGCAGAACGATAACTGGACGAACTGGACGAACTGGACGATGATGTGCCTTACGACTTATGACAGTTAAGGTGTTAATGCAATGTTCGATGGTCGTCGTCTTTCGATTGATGTTGGCAGTCAATGTTGGCTATGCTATTTTATTAAGCGAGATGCGACAGAAGTATCAATTTACATTGGTTTTGAATCCCTGGATATTGGCGGGAAAACACAATCAGTCCGGGCAATTCCAATGTGTGCGTTACGGCCGAAGAACGGATATCTGTACGCCTGATGTTACTTTTTAAAGTGAACGGATCTACGTGTCTTTCATAAGAAAAATAATGAATCGCAGTTACGCCGATGACGAATTTTACGGGAAAATGTTTGTTGAGGTGGAATATATTCACCAACGATGAGTAACGGCCGTGATAGTAGTGAGATAGCCAAAATATATTAAACTTATATCTTCTAATGACTGAATTGAAAGACTTGCGCCTGACCTTCAGTGAATATTATTGCTCATACTTAGATCCAGACCTCACCAAATATGGGGATTGAATTCCAGTTTTGGGCCAATATACGTCGTCCAAATTGTGCTCAGGTTCGATGAGAAGTAGCTCTTAACAAACCTCATTCTTTTAGACGAACTTTTCGCAACGCAAAATACGTGGTTGTTCAAACAGAGAGTCGACTTAATTTGAGTACAATGAATTGATAGTCCGATAACACGAGTGCTGTTCATCGACAAAGTGTTTACGTTGGTAATCGTCTTTAACAAGAAGAGACTGTATTCGGTTTTAGAGGCATTGAATTGTAATGATAGATAGATAATCCCCTTGGTAGATCGTATCGCAGTGGAAATTCAATAAGTTGAGCATACCCCTTAGATCGGCTATGGCGTTCGAAGAGATTGCTCGGGTATATTGCAATGAGTGCGAGAAACGCAACGTGGTGTCATCAGAAAATGATTGATTTGGGTTGTCGTTAATGGAGAAGAGATCGTTTATAAAAATAGGACTAGAGTAGGTGAGAGTACAGGTCGTTGTGGAATTTCATCATTAATTTGTTGGGAAGCTTGACATTGCTATTTTGGTACACTTGGATTGAGCAGCTAGAATTATAATTTCGTATTAATCAGTGCATCGCCAACACGTTCCTAAGGGTTTCGAGTTTGCGAGTGCCAAACGCTGTCAACCACATTTTAGTTATTCAACAGCTTTGCTTACAATGGAAAAAGTGAGTGGAGTGTCTCTATTTCTCCGTAAGGTACGGCATGAGATCTCCTGTAGAGTGTCTCATCCATTGAATTGTTGTATCAGCATCCTCTCAGGAAAGCTATTTCGATAACGAGGTTGGTGTCGAGCTCTATAAACACAGTATGAAACAATCTTGCTTTCATTGCATCAGTGGATGAATGGGTGCCAGTTTTTGGTAACGTTACCCCAACCAGTTCTATGGACCTGTTAAAATGGACGAGCTTGAGTCAATCAATAAACATTTCATCCTCGTAATGAATGCTGAATTTTTTTTTTAAATTATACTTCATTCAGGAAAGGCGAACTTACAGCGCAAATTCACCGCCCTGGGATGCTATATTTTCTCGACCGAGTCTATCAGCCAAGCTCCGAAATATGCCCAAGGATTTCTCGTAACTCTTTCACGAAGCTGTGCCTGTGGACACGTGTAGTTTGGATATAGGTGAGTGTGGTGGTTTATACTTAGTGCGTCGCACGGGCGCGGATTTAATATAAACACCGCCTACGTTATGCTGAAAGTCAAGTCACAGGGAAAGGTGTAAGGAGATAAAACGCACTGGTTTAGTTGTACATTGTTCTGTTTTATTTAAACTGCTTAAAGTGGAGTAATGTTCACAATTATTCATTCGATGGTGTAAGGAAATAAAATGCACCGGTTTAGTTGTACATTGTTCTCTTTTATTTAAACTTCTTAAAGTGGAGTAAACGTTCCCAATTATTCATTAGGACAGGAGCAAGGAAATAAAATGCACTGGTTATATAGAAGACAACGACACTTTAGCGTGCCCACACTTAAGACGATGAAATCTGACTCCATTCGATCTTGCCGTCGATATCCACTAGTGGTGCTCGTGATGAATTTCCCGATATCCGTGCAGCCAATCGGCGATCATATTGGGATTCCGTGGGAGGGTTTTGGTATGACCGTACGGTCAAGTATGATGCCCCTTTCGCTACGAACGATACTGCACCTGAATCAACAAAGGAACGAACATAAGGGACTGCAGGCAATGTGGTCATAAATCCTTGATGAAAAACGCTATTTCAAGGGTCACGATGTGTGTTGTCTTTTTTTAGGTTAATATGCTGGTACATGGATATGGTGGTGAGGAATTTGAAGGCAGATGTGCAGGCTAACGTCTCACCCAGGGGAACCATGGACCAGCGATTAGTAAACAAAACAAACGCAGTGATGTACTGTGTGTTTGCTTTGCTTTGCTGTGGGTCATCATGGGGATGATATGGGTAAGATTGTCTAAACAGTGATCATTTCTATGCCAAAATTCCATGATCGGTTGATAACCGATGAAAGCGAATTGTCGCAACTATTGCGAACCTAAGGGTATAGGAGCAATATTCAATTATGAACCGTAGGAAGAATATCGGCTGCATCTGTGTCAACACATACGCTGGCCAGCGTGTGTTTATCGATTATAATTGCTGACGAGCTGAGCCAATAGCGGGTATGAAATGGTTCGTATATTATGAATCATAAAAATTCAATGTTATGCATGCCATCGGTGAGGTTTTACTTTCAGGTGAAAGCCGCTGAAAGAGAGCTTACGCTGCTCGAATGCAGGTAAGTATAGTGGCTTGTGGAGTGAGGGAAAAGACGGTTTAGTTGAAGAAGTGGGCGGTTCTTGGAGAAGACTTTAAAGAACCGCCACATGAGTATGTTCCTTGGTGGAACGACGACATCTCGACCTATAGTGGTTTGTGTGGTTCGTAGAACCGCCACACGCGTATTTGTTGAAAGGCGCACCGAAATCTACGAACACCGATTGGAGTTCTGAATTCCTTCTGAATAGTTACAGGATCCCCTAAAAGATTGTAACTCACTTGCCATCTCTAGAAGAAATCCAGTTTTCCCATAGATATGACTAGATTTTCCATCCAAAAAACGACGGGTACCTAAAGATTGGTACGATGACAATATTTAACTGCAACTCCACGCTCCGCGAACTTACTAAAAATCTGCCCAGTATACCCAAATCCAAAGTAATTAATAATAACCATACTCTCCTTCCCAAATCAGTCTGAAAAGCAGTCTACTACTCTTCTTAAACCCTCCGGTGCACCCCATGTACCAATTATAACTCATTTCATAAAATCCCTACACAAGCCGATGACGGACCAAGCGAATTTTTAGCATCAGCAATATCGGAATCGATGAATTATTAACTGTGGTAGTATCGGGGCTACAAACACCATTGACAATTTCAGCCGCCCTGACTTTATCAAAGTAAATTAGTAAAATTCTCTTTTTTTAAATTCCATATTTTACCAAAGTGTAAGTGAGGAACTGTCAAGGAATTTTCTTTTAGTATGGAATGTCACTTTTCCAATGACCTCAAGTCTGAATTTGGTTTACGAGATATATGTCACTTCATCCATCTAGCGACAAAAAAAAGCATTTCTTCTCCATCTACCTAATACAATACAAATAATACAAATAGTAGCGCATCTGGAGTTAATGAATTGGAATTTCAGTGACTAAATGTAAACAAAACATCAGCAAGTGTTCACGTGCTAGGTGAACAGTTGATGCTCTGCCTTTTGTCCACGCAATATTCCTCGAGCAGGGATGACATGCTGACTTTGTGCTTGGTCAATAAAATTCAAATCCTAAACAAATAGCGGAACACAACAACAATAATTTGACACTGATAAGGAAGGTAACACATTGGCTACGTTCATTTATCATGATCAAACTGTTGTCCCCACTGAGTGGATTTGGTAACTACACGTTGAGAAAGTACACACTGGTCAAGTCCATTTGTTTAATTGAAATGTTTGTTGATATTCGTTGACCTGTGGCTCAAGCAACCATTAGAGTCAGCTACAATTTGTAACTAAACCAACTACAACCACACTATGAATAGCACAGCTGACTTGGATTTCCACAAACGTTTGTTTACACTACAATATATGTCGGTTCGGTTAAGTAGGAGCCGGTATGCAAATAGTCAAAGGACCTTGTAGTCGTTAATAATAACCGGTGTCAAAGGGAGAAGGGATAATATTGAGGAAACTACATTTGGTAATTGTTGTGTTTGTATGTGCAGGTCATTAGTAAATAAGGAAGCCGATATTTCGGAATCTAGGTCGTTTCATGACTGAAATGAATTGTTTTTTTCGGAACTTATAAGGAGGCCAAGGTCCTTAGGAGTCGGATATTATATTTTGCCCATAGGACCTGCACCGGATATGTCGATATCCTGAAATCTCATATTTTGCTGGAATGTGTAGAAACCTGAAAGCGACTGTTGCCCGAGAAGAAATGACTTTCCAAGGAGACAACTGTCGCACTTGCGACGGTAAGCTGATAATTTCATACTCGTAGGAATAATAAATTTTTTCTTAACTGTTGCGGGAAACCGTGGTGAAAGTCCTAGGCGGTTCAGGAAAATACAATTTGATAACGTTGATATGATTTTCTCGAATTGTCAAACCCGAGGCCCATGACGGATTGTATGCAAATGGATGGGCTATGGTCCATGTGTTTTGAATGTGAAACTGAAACATCGTTATGAATTAGCGTAGGGATGGCACATATGAGATAGCTATTCACAAGTTTTTTAAATGACTAAAAGTCCTTGGGACGGGAATATTTTTGTTCGATATAGTGCTGTATTGCAAACATTAAAAAACATTTTTAAAAAAGACTCTCTTTGGAATGTTTTTTCATTGCTGGAAATTCGATTTTTCCAGTCATATGTACATAATGTTTTAAAATGCAACTCGTGCGCCAAAGAAAGACACAGAATGAATTTCTAGAAAATAGGCTGTCAGTATAACTTCTGCCTCTTCTAAAATTATACTAAATAATATTCGAATTTCTATTCATGAGTATTTTGGTATGCGAAGGTTATCGAAGGAGATTTCAACATCACCATTTTAGATGGGCGAAGTCTTTCCTGAACTGTCTCTAATGACCAAATATTGCTACCTTTCCAGGGTCGAATGTGCTTTATTAAGATCAGACCTCTGAGGCTGCTTCATGAAGCTGTCTAAATTATTCTTATAGGCATCTCAGTAATGTTGCACTTTTACAAGTGTGAGAAATGTGTTTTTGATTTGCAATATTTGATCACTGCACCTCGACTGTCTTGACAACTATTTCAAAAAACTAAATTCTTTGTTAATATAATATTTTTTTGGGGTTTGCCCTTGGCAGGCTGAAGAAGAAGTTATGATTTGAATAGTGAAAAGATACGCTTGTGCAGATTGAGATAATGCTTACAGAATGTTCATTGTTTCTCGTAAAGAATATTCAACCCTGTTTTTTTTTCTTTAATTCTATAAAACCACTGAGAGTCTTCTATATTATTTTATATATAATTTTAAGCCGATAATGTCTGTCATTTTATTGCGAAATTGAATATATATAATTATATACAGAATTAAAAAAAACAACAACAACAACAACTACAACTACCACATGCGTTATCCTGGCCTTATTTGCCGAAATACCACACTAGCAAGATTCGCCAGTTGAACTATCAAACACATGACACAACCTTCTTATCAACTCAGCCATTGATGCGATAAAATTAATATGAGAAGTTAAACGGCAAAATGGTTTTTTTTTTTTTTTTTTTTTTTTTTTGTATTAGACTTCTCTCGCGAGAGGCGAACCTATGGCGCCGAGTGCGCGCCGCGAGATGCCATCAAATAACTGTTGCAGTTCTTTTTGAACAGTTGCAGGTTGTAACGCTCCGGGAACACTCGCGTGGGTAGGGAGTTCCACAGCTTCCCCGCTCTGTATCGGAACGAGTTCTTATGCAGGGACGTTTTCGCCGTCGGGAGATGAACCACAAACGGGTGCGATCCGTCGGATTGTCTTGTGGAGCATATATAAACCCAATTGCCCGGAACAATTTTTTTTTTTTTTTTTTTTTTTATTAGACTTCTCTCGGGAGAGGCGAACCTATAGCGTCGAGTGGGCGCCCCGAGATGTCATCAAATAACTGTTGCAGTTCTTTTTGAACAGTTGCAGGTTGTAACGCTCCGGGAACACTCGCGTGGGAAGGGAGTTCCACAGCTTCCCCGCTCTGTAACGGAAGGAGTTCTGATACAGGGATGTTCGCGCTGTCGGGAGATGAACCACAAACGGGTGCGATCCGTCGGATTGTCTTGTGGAGCGCATATAGACCGAATTGCGTGGAACAATGCCAAGAATCTCCGAAGAACAGCACCCGTGATAATATCTGTAGAACAGACAGAGGTCGGCCACACGCCTTCGATGTGATAGCGACTGTAGTCCCGACGTCAGCGCCGAGTCCCCGATCAGGCGGATCGCTCGTCTTTGTACGCTCTCAAGTAGGTCGAGAGTATGTTTAGGAGCCGAGCTCCAAACATGAGAGCAATATTCGAGCGCGGGTCTAATTTGAGATTTATATAGGAGAAGAAGTTGGGCCGGAGTAAAATATTTCTTGGCTCTAAAAAGATAACTCAGTTTTCCTGAGGCTGATCTGGCGATACCCGATACGTGTTTATGCCATGATACATTCCCACAGACCGTGACGCCGAGCAATCTCAAACTTTCCCCAGCCTCGAGGGCCCGGCCATTCATCATCAGCTGTGGAACCGATGATCCGGTTTTCTTTGTGAATGTTGTATACTGGGTCTTCGTTGCGTTGAAGTCGACAAGATTGGCCTTTCCCCACTGCAGGACTTTATCTAGATCCTGATTCAGAGAGTCAATCTGTCTACATCTCAGCTGGTGCGACGTTGATGCACCAATCGGCCGATCACTCGAAAAGGAGGAAACAAGCGCACTATCATCCGCAAAACTGAACACTTTGTTATCCGTTGCCTCCAACAAATCATTTATGTGAAGCAAGAACAAGGTTGGAGCCAAAATAGAACCCTGGGGCACCCCCGAATTAACAGGATACAGATCCGAACACTCGCCGTCCACAACAACCCGGATCGATCGAATCTCGAGGAAGCTCCTCGTCCAGTCGCAAAGCTGTTGGGAAAGTCCATATGAACGAAGTTTGCTCAGCAATGCCCCGTGCCAGACGCGGTCAAAAGCCTTGGAGATATCTAATGCGACCGCCCTTGACTCACCATGCCGTTCAATCGCAGATGTCCATATATCGGTTATAAGTGTCAAAAGGTCTCCTGTGGACCGCCTGCCGCGGAATCCGTATTGACGATCATTCAGAAGACCGTTGCACTCCAAATACTTAACCAACTCTGTATTGATGACTTTTTCCATTACCTTAGATAAAATAGACAGTAATGCTATCGGACGGTAATTTTGTGGGAGACACTTTTTTCCCGTCTTTGGGATTGGCTGAACTCGAGCGATTTTCCAGCAGGCAGGCAAGGTCCTCCGTGCATAAGATAAGCGGAAGAGTCGGCCAAGAACCGGCGATAGTTCTGGAGCACAGTTCTTAAGGACTATTGCTGGTATTCCGTCCGGGCCGGTTGCCTTCCTACAATCCAGTTCACGTAGAATGCGCTGAATAGTGCGCGGACGAAATCTCACATCCCGCATGGAAGACTGTACCGGCGAGATCACGGGTGGTTGCAAAAGGCCGGGATCGAGGTTTCAATTCGCGGAAAATAAATTCGCGAACACATTAGCTTTATCCTTTGGATTCGTGACTAACGTCCCGCTGTCTGTCACCAACGGGGGGAAAGAGGAGGAAGCAAAGTTACTGCTGACAGCCTTTGCCATTGACCAGAAGGAGCGCGAACCAGTTGGGCACCGAAGGAGCTTATTGATCACCCTGTCGTTGTGAGCCTTCTTCGCGGTATCAATCGCCTGGTTGCACACGTTTCTGATTCTAACAAAATTCGTTCTGTTAACATCGGTGGGATTGGACCGCCATTGCTTAAAAGCTCTATTTTTTGCCGCTGTAATCTGCTCGCATTTTTTGTCAAACCAAGGTTTATCAGACCAACTTCGTTTGATGGAATGTGGAATATACATCTCCATCCCCAGAAGAATAATCTCTGACACCGACTCCGCGCAAGCGTTAACATCGGAGTTTCCGAAGCACATCTCGGACCATGGAAAGGATGCGAAGAAATCTCGCATATCGTCCCAGTTAGCGGCCCCATACTTCCATACATGGCGAAGCTGCCTAGGCCGGTTATTCGCTTGGTATGCAAGTGCTTGCGCGACAGATACCAAGCAGTGATCTGAGTTTCCCAGTGGCGCAGAAACCTCTACGGTATAAATACTCGGTTCGGATGTCAAAAACAGACCCAGGGTGTTCGCATAATCGCCTCGGGCATCCGGTATTCGCGTTGGCTCCCCCACGAGTTGAGTCAAGTTGTGGCTTACAGCAAACATCTCCGCCAGCCTCCCAGCCTCGTCGGTTCTGTTAGAATGTAACAACCAGTCGGAATTGTGCACATTAAAATCGCCAAGGACAATAATTTCAGAAGCTGGGTGGTTGATCTGTATCCAGTCGACGGTATATGAAAGATGTTCGAAAAATGTCGCCGGTCGATCGTCATTCGGGGACCGGTAAAGACAACAAAGAAATTTAACGGAATTCCTCAGTACGACCCTCAACCATATGATGTCCATATTATTGGGCTCCAACGCCTCCATCCTCTGGCAAGCCAGATCGGACCGTGCGAAGACGCAGACACCGTCCTTAAAGCGGAATCTCGAATGTAAGTCGTATCCTGAGCAACGAAGATATGTCGAATCAGTTGACGAATCGACCTGGGTCTCAGTTAGGGCAAGGATATCAGGTTTCGTTGTTTGCAAATATTGGTGGACGGCGTTTACATTAGTATTGGTGAAACCGATGCCCCTGATGTTACAAAATGCCGTCACCAGTCGAGCGCGGGCCGAGCCTCGAGAGCTAGCCCGGTTATGCGATGACGAACCTCTCAAAGTTCCATTATTTATCATGATATCTGCATGATGTTCCCCCTGACATAGTCCCCCCCGGAGATCCGAGTGGGAGACTAGTTTACCTCCGGAATTCTTTATATCAGAAGACACCATCATGACTTATCCCCGTGTCAGTCCGGGCCATCAGCCACACATTCGAAACACCGTCGAAGATTTCTCTCGGCGATATCGCGCAATGTACAGCGTGACGGGGTGGTATCTCACCTTGGGACCGACTACCACCTAACCAACCTTTTCTCGAACCGGTCTATCAGCCAAGCTCCGAAAGATGGCCAGGGATTTCTCCCGACCATTTCACGGAGCCTAAAGCTTGATGGGGTGGTATTTCACCGGGCGCACAGGGAGTTGGGACCCCGGCTACATTACCAAGAATCACCGAAGAACAGTACCCGTGATAATATCTGTAAAACAGACAGAGGTTGGCTACGCGCCTTCGATGTGTTAGCGACTGTAGCTCCGACGTCAGCGCCGAGTCCCCGATCAGCCGGATCGCTCGTCTCTATATGCTCTCAAGTAGGTCGAGGGTAGGTTTAGGAGCCGAGCTCCAAACATGAGAGCAATATTCGAGCGCGGGTCTAATTTGGGATTTATATAGGAGAAGAAGTTGCGTCAAGTTGTGGCTTACAGCAAACATCTCCGCCAGCCTCCCAGCCTCGTCGGTTCTGTCAGAATGTAACAACCAGTCGGAATTGTGCACATTAAAATCGCCAAGGATAACAATTTCTGAAGCTGGGTGGTTGATCTGTATCCAGTCGATGGTATATGAAAGATGTTCGAAAAATGTCGCCGGTCGATCGTCATTCGGGGAGCGGTAAAGACAACAAAGAAATTTAACAGAATTCCTCAGCACGACCCTCAACCATATTATGTCCATATTATTGGGTTCCAACGCCTCCATCCTCTGGCAAGCTAGATCGGACCGCGCGAAGACACAGACTCCGCCCTTAAAACGGAATCTCGAATGGAAGTCGTATCCTGAAGATATGTCGAATCAGTTGACGAATCGACCTGGGTCTCAGTTAGGGCAAGGATATCAGGTTTCGTTATTTGCAAATATTGGTGGACCGCGTTTACATTGGTATTGGCGAAACCGATGCCCCTGATGTTACAAAATGCCGTCACCAGTCGAGTGTGGGCAGAGCCTCGAGAGCGAACCCGACTATGCGACGACGAACCTCTTAAAGTTCTATTATTTATCATGATATCTGCATGATGTTCCCCCTGACCTAGTCCCCGCCGGAGATCCGAATGGTAGACTAGTTTACCTCCAAAATTGTTTATATCAGAAGGTACCATCATGACTCATCTCCGTGTCAGTCCGGGCCATCACCCACACATCCGGAACAACGTCGAAGATATCTCTCGGCGATATCGCGGAATGTACAGCGCGACGGGGTGGTACCTCACCTTGGGACCGACTACCACCTAACCAACCTTTTCTCGAACCGGTCCATCAGCCAAGCTCCGAAAGTTGGCCAGGGATTTCTCCCAACCATTTCACGGAGCCTAAAGCTTGATGGGGTGGTATTTTACCGGGCGCACAGGGCGTTGGGACCCCGGCTACCACTTGGCCTTTAGTCGCCTCCTGCGACAAGCTGGCCTAGCTGTGAGTATATTCTAACGCCCTACTCACAGGTGTCCTAATTATAATGATTGCATGCATGTTGATGAATTCTGTTCAGGGAATTTTTTGGTGATGCATTAAATGCATGAAATGATGCCCCTGGGTGGGGAATTGTGCGCAGGTGACTGCGAGTTGGCAAAAGGAGTTGGGGTTGGCATTGTGGGTGGTTCTCAGCGCAGTGTGTAAGAAGCCCCACAGGGGTTTTAATGTACCCAAAGCATATTGGGAGCGAAAGATGAGGGAAAGGATAAATGTATAACTGCATAATTATATGTATAATTGTATAATTGGTTCAGAACATCGTGTCTTGTAGAACACGAATGTCCATCTTGTAAAAAAGCAAGTAAAAAGAGTTTTGGGATATTCTTAAATGGTAAACCGGAGTGCGAGTGGGAGGAAGGAGAGAGGATAAATGTTTCGTTCTACAGAAAGGGAATCGAAATTGTGGAAAATCGCTATACCAAGTGTATCGCATTCGAAGGCAACTATGTTGATGAATAAATACAAATTTTCCAAAAAAACGTGTTTTCATTAAAAATCCCGGGGCTTTTCAGCCTTTGTAGTATACCCACTTAAACTTAATCGACTGTTTTTCGCATTTGGAAATGTTTATTTGTTAATCAAGTTATTATTAAATTGAACTAAAGTCTTAGTAAAATGCCTTAACATCATCATCATCATCATCGGCACTACAACCGGGAGCCGGTTTGGCCTTATTTAGCAAGTCGTGAGGCTTGTTAAATTTTCCATAATGATTTGTTTTTTTCCGGGCAAGGTCATTGATCTTGAGCTAGAGGCTCCCCGACGGGGAGTCGAACCCCGGTCTCCCACGTGACAGGCGGGTATACTATAAAATGCGCTAACACCCAACATTTTTAGCGCCTTCAATATAAATGACCATGGTCTGGAAAATTTGGAAATGATTTGTATAGATTGGAAATCTAATAATATTTTTATTGCTGGTTTATTTTGCTTCTCAGAGGAAAGGCGACTTAGAGTGCCGAGTCAGCGCCCTGGGATGCTATTTTTTCTCGACCAGGTCCACCGCCCAGCTCGGAAAGATGCTCAAGGATTTCTCCCAACTATTTCATGAAGCCTATAGTTTAATGGGATGGTATTTCACCGAGCGGCTGAGCTTTGGGACCCAACCTACGACTCAGTAATTGTGGCAAACTGCACAAGAACAAGAGTCGTCAGTTGAACCCACGTTTGCACAACCAATCGCAAGGCACAACCTCCTCACCAACTCACCCATTGAGGCAGTGACAGATATTATTTATCTGAGAAAGTAAAAACATTAAGTTAGAAGAGCGATGGCCATTATTAGTACCGTTTTTTCAATGTCAGTATGTTTATGGGCTAGTGTTGTATTTTTTAATCTATGGCAGCGTGAATTGTTTATTTTTAAATGCCGGAATTTGAAGAGTGCTAAAGTAGATTTTGCCAAGTTGAAACTTGTTAAAGCTCTTTATCAAACAAAATTACATTATCGATTAAACCCACATATGAATGGTCAACAATATGCTCTACCAATACATCGCGGGCGGAGTAGAGTCGGTGAGGTCATGAACTTTCGGGTTCCTACAGGCCAATAAATAGAATAGAATACATCGCCGTATCTATCTCTTTATTGACATTGTTTATTCTAAGCGCAGTATTGTAATCAACTATCCTCTCTGTGTATTTTATTTACAAGTTTTAATCTTAATTGGATGTTGTGTTGTTAAGGCTTTTGCTAAGGTAAATTAATTTTCAATTTAGTTGTCAATTACCGGAATTCTTCTAGTAGCGTGAAGCTAGAAGCTGCTACTCAATGAAAGGTCATTTCATTCGCTTTCACTTAAGAACTGTTCTGTAAACTGATAGCAGTGAAGAGACCATTATTCGCAATAAAATTAAACAAACAGTAGTGATACAATGAATTCCGGGACAATCATACTCGACTAGCCAGAAATCCCCTTACAAGTGTTTTTTGAGTAACTTTATTTCAATTTATTTTCCAACTGCCCCGATTAAAGGAAAACTTTTTATCGGATGCTACGTGTAGTAAAGTATACCGGGAAAATCAACTCTAAATAAATGCCATTGTGTTCGCTTTTTCCAGGGAAAACTTATAACTCCTTCTTTATACACTCAGGCTATTGGCATGCTGTAAAATAAATGTAACCCCTTCAATTGCAAATACAGATCTTGGCACTATTTTCATAGGTCGGCCAACATAGTAAATCAACTTTGTGTTTGTCAGTTCATTGTTTGCACTCAAGAGCACGAAGCCCCAATTCAAACACAGCACACACAGTGTTTTCCCAATAGTTAGCCTTGCTGACGTACCAGTCTGGCAGAAGGACTAAGTTTTCAAAGTTGTAAACGTGGGACTCCATAACACGGCATGTTGACAAGCAGGATGAGTAAAATGAAATACGTTCTCCAAACTGTAATATGAGTAATGGCAGCGACTGATGGTGGTTGTATATCTTCATAAAACACATTTCCTGAAACCCAAGCAGCCACTACAGTGAGAAAACATTACGCGAGCCAGTAAATTGTTGGATACATTAAAGTATTACCACTGGAAGATTTAAATACACTTGCATCAGAACTACCAAAGAAATATAAATCGATCTGAAGGGCAGACAAATAAATAGAGTTTCCTCTTTAAACACTAAAAGCTAAACTCAAAAATGGATCTAGTAAACATTTTACCTTACCCACGGCTTTCACCAAAGCAGAAAAAGGATAACAAATTGTGGGACATCCCTATAGATGTGAATATAGTTTCAAGAGAACTGAATAGTTTTTGCAGCAACGAAAACTTAGCCAGGGAGTTTTCACGAAGAATTCACTTTATGCAGGAGATAGGATCTTACAAATTACTGTTGAAACTTTTGCCCCGATCAAGTGTTACCTGGTATCGAGATATAGCAGACACTGGATGTGTAGTTGTTTCTCAAGTTTTTGTTTGACTGCGGAATGGAAATGAATATACTTGGATGACATATGGTACTGTTGCCAGAAAACATTAGTACAAAATGAGGAAGAGTTAACGTGCTTGAATTATTTGTAAAGAGTGGAAATACTCGAGTCTCCCTAGTTTGTGACTTTGTAAATTAGATTTTCGTCAATATTAAGAAGCAAGTCAACTGACAAAAATCACTTTTTGGTAATGCATTTACGAAATAGATTTGGTTGAATTGCAAAATCATTTAACACGTTTTAACTATGACATTTTTTTGTGCAACTCTTTTATATACGAATTTTTTAGCGCGTGTTGGAATATTTTCCCTCGCTTGGTAGAAACCTTGACGAGGTGCGGGGACATAAACTACAATGAATCGCTCAGGCTATGCTGACGGAAGCATATGCTTCCCGTAGGTCCAACCATGTCAGACAGGGTAGCGAGGAGTAACGCATAAAAATCTACCACCCCTAATCCACGGTGTTACACGCCACTGTGCCCATTGGATGATTTGCAGCCAGGGGTATACCGGCTGTATTATAACGGCGCCTCTCTGACACCGGGTCAAATCAGAGCAGTAAGCAGACCTTACCGGGGCTCTGATATGGCGGACTATTTGCAACTCAAGATTTGTGGGAACAAAAATGAATAATCAATATACAAAAAACAATCCCATAAAAAAAACCGGTAGGCGTAGGTGTGATGAGCCGATATTACCAAAAGAGAACAAATCGTCAAGAAGACACCGATTCCACAAAAAGAAGAAGTAGGGAAAGCGGAAAAAGCGGGATATACGCGTCGGCACGTGGAATATTCGACCGTTATATAAACCAGGCGCGATACAGACGGTCGTAGAAAACGGGAAACAGTATAAAATGGACATCGTCGCGCTTCAGGAAGTCCGACTCCCACATCAAGTAATCGAAACCATAGGGTTTACACTGGCGTGTGGAGGTACCGATACACATAACCTCGGAACTGGCTTCATTATAAGCAAGAAGATTACTCCCCATGTAAAAGATGTGCAATTTATTAATGACCGAATGTCGTGTGCTAAAAATACAGGGCCCATGGTACAATTATGTATTTATAAACGTACACATCGTCATCATCGGCACTACGACCGGGATCCGGTCTTGGCCTTATTTAACAAATCTCTCCACCCGTCCCGATTTCGACCCGATGTTATCCAGTTGGCACTCCCAGGCTCTGGGCGTCCTGGTCTACGCATTCCCTCCATCGCACACTCGCTGCAAACCCAATGGGCAGTCACGGGAGACGAGCAAAAATGTCGACACTGATAAACTAAAAGACCTGCACAAACGGGCTGAATATTAAGACGAACTAATGAATAGGCTTAGCATCCTAGAGAATGGGAGTAGTGAGGAAGATGAAGCCAATCGTGTGGATACTAAATGGACATCGATCAGAGACACAACCAAACAAACAACCCGAAAGGTTTTAAGGTATTAGGATTTAAGAAAACAATAATTCCAAACCTTGGTTTGACGATGAGTGGAGGGCGAAAGTCGAACAACGCCTCAGAGTGATCCACTTACAAAGATATAATGAAGTCAACGCAGAAAGATATGTGGAAAGAGATAATGAGACTTTTCAAACGTAAAAAACGCGAATGGGAGAAGACTCGGATCAAAAAAATCCTAGAAAATTCCAGAGCCATTTATGCCGGCATAAATTCAATTAGAAATGGCTACCGAGGGAGAGCCAAAATAATTCGAGATGCAAACGGCTGGGTGCTCACGGAAATTAACAACATCGTGACAAGATGGAAGCAGTACTTTGAAAACCCGCTCAATGTACGCACCACCAACCACAAATCAACGCACCAGACGTACATACAGCCGAGCCTCAGATCCCAGAGCCATCTGTCAACGAAGTTGTAGACGCAATAAATCGATTGAAAAACAACAAAGCTCCCGGAGTCGATTGCATATCGGCTTGAGCATGGAGGAGAGGGAACCGCTCGAAAGATCCACCAACTCATCAAAACAATATGGGATAAAGAAGTCACTCCGGAAGAATGGAAAACCTCAATAGTCCTCCCCATTTTCAAAGAAGGAAATAGTGAAATCATCATGAAAGCGGCAGAAGAGGTGGGCCTGGAAATAAATGAAGACAAAACAAAATATGTGATTACGGCGAGAGCAGGTGGACCTCCGGAAACACACATTAACGTCAGGGACAAGCCATTTGAAAAAGTTAAAGAATTTAAATACCTGGGAACAATACTGACGGTCAGTAACGAAATGTCGAAGAAAATTAACCAAATACTACATTCCGGCATCGCCAGTTGGCACGTAGTCAGTAAACTGCTGAAATCCAAACTGTTATCACGTAATATAAAGCACCGGGTTCACAGAAGCATAATCATGTCGGGCTCTCACAAAACGGGAAGAAAACAAACTCCGCGTAGTCGAGAATAAAGTTTTAAGGAGTATCTTTGGAGGTAAATATGATGAGGCGGCAGGACAATGGAGGAAACTCCTCAACCACGAATTGGAAGAGCTTTACTGCAAACCAACAATAGTGAGAGTAATCAAGTCGCGAAGAATAAGATGGGCCGAATATGTGAATGGCTAACGATAGGACTGTGCATAGAATTCTTGACGGTAGACCAACGGAAACGAGACCCACAGGACGGCCGCGACGGAGATAGGAGGACAATGTTAGGTTTGACCTTGAGTAGATCGGATCGGATGGTCAAGCGTGGAAGGAGAACCCACAGGACAGGGAACGATGGCGGAGTCGAGTCGGCGAGGTCATGAACTGCCGAGTTTGCACATGCCAATAAATAGTAAATAATAGTAGTAATAGTGTTGGAATATTTTACGAAAAATCAGCTCAAAACTAGTTTATTAATCGAAGGGAAGGAAGGATGGAATTAAGGGGTTATGCCACTGTAAGTTTTTCAAAAAATCAATTTTTTTATTGGCACACCGCCCTGGTGTGATGCGTTGATATTTTGGTTCTAACCTTTTAATAGCTTGAGCGAATGTGATGTAATTAAATTCTTCACTACTTTATCACAAAAGCTGAAGAGGCATTAGAACCCAACATCATCATCATCGGCACTATAACCGGGATCCGGTCTTGGCCTTATTTAGCAAGTCTTTCCACCGGTATCCGGTCCTTATCCGAGACTTGTTAAATTGTCCATAATAATTAGTTTTTCCGGGCAAGGTTATTACCCTTGCGCCAATTAGAACCCAATAGCTTAGAGATTATTTGGATGAAAATCGTTTTAGGAGACTCTGTCAAATTTTCTATGTTGTCTTCACCGCTCACCAATGGCTGTGCAGCAATAACATTTTTTTTTAAGAGCAACTTAATGCCTTAAGTAATTTAAATTATATATATTATTATTATTATCCTTAAATTAGGCCACCATACATTTTTCACAAAATCAATTATTTTTTGGCTTAATTGGTGGATAAATTATTCAAAAATATTTAAAAAAAAATCGTTTTATACGATAGAAAAAATGTTATCAGCTCATTTAAGCCATTTTATTGAACAGTCACGACGTATGACGTTCGGGGGTGGAGTGAAGCTGACTTCTCAAATGTATACTAACAAAGCAATTGACCTAAAAATTTATAAACAAGCTAATGAGATATAGTACTATAGAATACAAGCTATAAAGCAGACCTGCTGGCGCAAACTTTTCACCCCACTCTCCTAGGAAATGAAACAGAACTTAAAACTTTAAACGTGATTATCCCGAAACTATTTTTTCAAATTGGCTTCCAAGATAATTCTTTAAATTTTTTTTTATCCGATTGCGTTCGAACTTTAATTGTAGCTTCTTAATCCGATTCCGCAGTGTACGCCGGGTTTTGCCAAATATTAAAAATTATAAAAGTTATTAAGAAACAAATATCGAAACCCCAATTTTTTTTTCAAAAGTTTGTCATTTTTTCAAAAATCAATATTTTTAAAATTTCGTACGGCATACACCAGACATTTTCATGTCGTTTAAGCATTTTTTTTTTATTTTTACAGGATCAAAATTGTTCAGGATAGTTTGCAAGCTCCGGAATAATTTTTTGAAAACACGTTTTTTTTTTGTCAACGGCCGTGTGCCGTTATTTCGTGTTTTTTTTCTTATTACAAATATAAATATGTGGTAAACTTCGTTTTATAAATAATGCATTTTTTCCCATCCAAAAAAACAAAATACCAAAGAAGTGGTCGGTTTTCGGGTCTCTACAGTGGTATAACCCTTTAACCTAAAAAACATCTTCGAATATCGTGAGGAAAAAAGTCATTTACAAAGAACTCTTGAGAGTGGAAAAATTTCTCAACTTCACTGTGTCGGAGAATGTAGCAGATTTATCTCAGAAAGCGGAATAGCTAGAAGAACCAGGGATCGTCATACCCAATAAGCTGCTATCGATAAAGTTGTTAGCTTCGCTACGGAGTGAGTAAGAAAACTTTATTGTTGCGATCGAATCTCACGGTGAGATTCCGACGTTTGAAAATGTTGAGGTTAAGCTTGTCGGGGAAGAAGCAAGACAGAACGATCACATTGCGATCAATAATGAAAACGATAGGTCTAATAGGGAGTTGCTGCATTGTTACTCAAAAGGGTATTCTGTCCAAAGAAAGAGATCACACGAGAATTCGAAAGGCGACGGTGAGAAAAAAGCAAAACGTAAATCGCATGGTAAAATGTGGAATATAAAAGTCGATCTTGCAAATCGAAACCGGGATGAAGTATTGGATGTACATATAGGCCGTGGGGGCTTGCTTTTTGAAAGGTTTGAAGCTTTACTCAGAAAAATTGGTACAACGTATTTTATTCAAAGTATTGTCCATCGTTAGTTATAATTTTTCCCTAGCATACGGATTCCGCATTGGAAAAATTTTTGCTTTCTTCGTAAGAAGTGAAGTGCTGCTCGGCCAGGCCATGAGCCATCGACCGGAACAAATTGTAGTCGGGGGAAGCAATGTCTGGTGAATAAGTCGGGTGAGGTAAGAGAGGCCATTGAAGTGCTTCCAAACTTTCCTTGGCGACTTTAGCAACATGTGGCCCTGCGGTGTTGGTATTACGGACTTGCTACTTGACGATATTTCCAATTTACCGGTAGAGAGGGGAAATTCGTGGCTGATAGTGTGTTGGGCGAGGGCATGGACACGAGGACCGTAACATTGGCTAGGAGATTACTTTGTCATGTCTTTTGACATATAGGAGGTGCTTGAGTTTCAATGTTCGACTAAATTGCATCAATTGTTGTTGGTAACATTCTCCAGTGATGGATTCGTTAGGCTGGAGTAACTCCTAATAGATCACTCTGAGCTGATCGCACCAGATTTTTTCCACAAACGCGCGCACAAAAGTGGATTTTTTGGCGTTGGAACATATGCGGAACACATCTCACCTGTCATATTGATTTGACCACGGACATTACTCTTTCATCCTAAACATTTACCCACAACATTCGTAATAAGGGAGAACACACGAGTTTAAATTAGAAGACAGTTTTAGATTTGAATAAAAACTTAAGGAGTCGTTCTTCAATCGAGCGACACAAGCTTAGAACGGTCTCCGAGGTCATATGATCTTCGGTCATTATAATCTACAAGTATGTGAACATTAGTGAACAGCGGCGGGTCCGTTTCCAATCCTATTTCTCCTATTTCTCTTATTCCACTCACAATGTATATTGCCCCTTAGAAATATCATAAAATGTCTTTCATGCCGGTGTGTTATTAAGCTATTGAGAATTTTGTGAGAATTGTGTTTTACACTTTATTTTATTTCTAGGCTGATGCAACTTACGTCTCTAGCACGATAGCAAATAACTTGAAGTTTTGAGGCGCAAGTATTTGCTTTGGACTGAAGAATTCTGTAGCACCATGGGTTTAAAGTAGGCACTTATACTAAACTCGTGAACAGTAAAGATGTTAATTCTTTCAAGACTGACTATTTCGAATGGTCCAATTTGGCGACTTGTGTTAACTCTTTGGAATTTTCTTTGCCAAGAATACAACTTAATACGACTTAAGGTTTTGCAACATATAAACCCTCCTCGAAACGCACAACCATGAGTTATTTTCGATTTGCCTTTAGTAAATTCAAAAACTAAACAGCTCAAAAGTTGCTCTGCTTTGAAAAACCGATGATAAGCAATTGAAATGCGGTTCATGTCTTGAATACCCTAATGTTCGGATATCCCCGCCCGTTAAACATGTCATCTCTATTCTTATAATTTTCTTTCATCATTCGTAAATCTCTCTCTAACCATTTGCTGTTCTAACACAAAAATATTTCTCAGGGCTGACGACGATTTAACACTTAAAATGAAATTTAACACATCACTTCAGCCAGCACAGCTAATCTAAGGATCCATCAACGCAATAAGGATAAATTTATCTCAGACAAAACCGCTTATTAGCCCTTCTTGCCGTTCTTTGGGTCTAAAAGCGCCAATGACGCTCTTCTGGCGATTATGCTTGGGCTGGTTTATAGCTAGATGATTAGTTATTATGGTCCTCATTAATTTTTGTATTCAAATGTCGGGAGGATATGTCTTGGAGGAGTGTTGCCAAAATGAATAGACGTTTAAGAAGAAAAATAGAACGTTATTAAATCAAGATGAGACGCACGGAGTGGATGATGGATGAATCTTCAATTTGTTTCGTTCAACATCTGAGGACGACAGTTAGAAGAACGTCCTTATTTGGTAGGTAGTGAGATATATTCTAATTCATCGCAGGAGTTTTTAAGTATTTTAGGATTAATGACGTCCTGTAAACCAACCCGAATTTACTAGGCACGTTCCATTGTGTAATGCGATGATAAATTTTTAGAAAGTAAATCTTCATTGCCTAGTTCTAAGAAGACCTATTTGGAGAGGAAAACTTTTTGCTCGACCCTTTGATTATCCTTTGGATTTAGTTAAGACACCTAAAGTTTCTTTGGCATATGCTAAAAGTTAGGGTTGCACCCTTTGGAAGTTGAAGTTAGAGAAGCTGTGTCTTATTTGTAACAACAAATTGACAAACAACAATTAATTAACTCATACAAATTTGAGAAAAGGAGTACCCTCTTTTTTATTCTTTTACCAAGACTTTGTACTAGTTTTTCTAGCACTTCTGGCATTTCTCCAATGGCTAATTTATTACACATTTTTGATAAATGTATATCTGCTCAGATTTTTATTTGTCGCTTTTGTGGGAAACTTCTCTGCAACATCTATTTTTATCTCCGGTTTTTCAACCTAGTATATTAAGTAATTCCTACATTATTTGCTATTTCATGTGTAAGAGAACGGGAAAGGTTCTGAGAAAAGTTTCAAAATATACATAAAAAAAATATCAACTAATTATTTAAAGATCTGTCGAGTTTAAACATCATGATATAGATTATGGCATAAATACGACCTCTCATTACACTTAATGGAGGATTTCTGGTCTTCTTTTGTTTTTAAACCTATCTCAATCCTTTTTAATAACTTGTGCAACCAATTGCCTATGGTTAAATAGCGTCTTTTGTTTATTCACAAATGTGAAAATTTATAAAGAGAAAAAGTCAAAAAATAAAAAGTTTTATTTATCGCAGTTTTCAATTCCTGTGCTTTTTTCAGCATTTTTACGAAATACTTCTAGGCCTTGATACACGCTATAGCATACTCAAAACGATAAAATTATTGGTGACTGGGGATGAGGTAGATATACTCCGCTCCAGACATCTGCAAGTCTTCCAATATAACCCCTACAAGAGAATTGCCTTCAAACCGATGACTTTAGGTTTTTCGCTGTATTCCACGTCGAAGATTATATAGTACACTGAAAACTATTTATAATTTGAGCTACGGTGCTTTAAAGGACCAATTCGCTTCCTTTATCTTTATACTATTAACAACGGTCTGAGTAGTAGGGCGGTAAAATATTTCTCTAGTGGGCCAACTTGCCGATTAAGGTCGGATTGCCAATCGCTCCAAAAACAGCGGAGTCGATTAGCTCATTTGGTTGTTATATTATAAAGAAATTGTAGCAAATAACGGATTATGGTTGAATGTTTAGTAGGCATGCTAACCCCTTTTATCGGCATAATACTTGCGATAATTTGTGTTTGAAAAACTGTAAGAGTTGGCTGTTAGCCGCCCCCCCCCCCCCCCCCCCCCCCTTCTACACATCAACTCCCTAGGGTTGTCCACAATATACAATGAATCACTCTTCCCATGTGCTGGCCAAGTATACATCCATTCTTTAAACTTGTACGCTTAAATGGCTGATAAAATTCAATACCATCAAACTGTCCCACATCTAAAAAACCTTGGCCAGCGCCAGATATACAACCTGACCAACAATCCCCGTTTTCAAAGTTTTCCATAGAATTACAGTTCAAAATTAGATACCCTTCATGGGAAATATGGTGCTACCCATTATAGTAATTACCTGCGCTTAAAGCACTGTACTAACATATTAGTTGTTGCACGAGTTACATACCTATACGATGGCCTCTACTCATAACTATGTCGGACAACAAACTTAAGTTTTTGCGACATAATGATCAGCACGTTTATGTTGGGCAATAACCGAATGTTGTTGCGACACAATGTGCTGTGTCATTATATTTACGTAGGTTGGGCAACAACCTTACGTTGTTGTCGCATAAACGCATTTTCTTTATGCCCAATTAATATTAAGGTGACATCGGGTTAACCGATGCATAATTTTTGTTACTTAGTTAATATTATTTAATTGCCGCAGTCGGTAGTACATCCTTAATACGAAGGATATCCAATGAGAACGAACTAAAATGAAAAGTGAGCAATATTGACCAAATTGGTAGATTAGGTTATAAAAACAGCAATGGCTAAGCTACATATATCTATAAATGACGAGCGATTTGGCTGCGTTCCAGTATGTTTTAATGTAACCACCTTCAGAGCTGAGTTTATACTTGCACAGCTATTATTATGTTCAATTTTGGGGAAACATGGGCTCTTCTCACAAAACGGGAAGAAAACAAGTTCCGCGTATTTGAGAATAAAGTTTTAAGGAGAATTTTTGATGGTAAATATGATGAAGGGGCAGAGCAATGGCGGAAACTCCACAACCATGAATTGGAAGAGCTATACCGCAAACCTACAATAGTAAGAGTAATCGGGTGGCGAAGATTAAGATGGGTCGGGCATGTATCGGGAATGGGCAACGATAGGACTGTGCGTAGAATTCTTGACGGAAGACCTACGGGAAAGAGACCAGTAGGATCGCCGCGACGGATATGGGAGGACAATGTACGGTTTGACCTTGAGGAGATCGGATCAGATGGTCCAGCGTGGAAGATAGTGCACAGGACAGGAAACGATGGCACAGCCGAGTCAGTGACGTCATGAACTACCGGGTTCCTATTTATTTTTTATTTTTTATTTATTGGCCTGTAGGAACCCGGAAGTTCATAACCTCACCGACTCGACTTCGACATTGTTCCCTGTCCTGTGCACTCTTCTTCCACGATCGCCAATCCGATCCGATCTCCTCGAGGTCCTATAGGCCAATAAATAGTAATAGTAATTTTGGGGAATAAACAATGAAGGGACATGTCCTGCCTATCTCTTTTTCTGTAGGTGTTTCAGCGGATAGTATTCAACGCATTTTGACCTTACCAATATTAATCAGGCAGTACGCTTGGTATGATTTTTAAATGTTGGACGTTCGGAAAAACACTTTCCTCAGTGTAACAATCCGTTTCTATAGTATCTGCTTTTTTTGACACTTTGGTTGCACCCCTCAAGCATTAATTAATCCTTTTAAATCGTTAGTGACAGTGATGTAATTTTAGTTACAGTTGCAACTTGGGTTTTCATAGAGATTCATTTGGGTAGCTGTTCTACGGGTATAGTGGCCGTTTTCGTTCATATACTGCGGATCTCAGCTTAAAGTCTATCATAAGAAGGCGTTGGTTTTTTTTTACACCGTCAAAAGAGTTTCGCGTCGATCAGTACAACACTCGTGGTTTAAGATGCAATTTCTCGGCGCCTCTTCTTTTCAAACGGTTTTCGTGTCTTCTCATATCGATTCGAATTCACTGCAATCATTTAACGCCCATATCAACTACCCCAAAATGCGCGAAGTAAAGCTCAGATTATAGGTGTTACGACGGACCATATTAATTCCTCAGCATCCCTGCCCCCCCTTGTTCTGTCTACCATCGACAATAACCACCCGCCCTTTACCCTGTCTTTTTTCCATAATTCTGCAGTGCAGCCCATCCCATCCCGCGACCTTTACTCATATGACTTCCACAATGGGAACTTTCGCCTTATTGAGGGTCGAATACCACTGAGTGGTAGGTAGGGTCCCAAAGTCCAGCCGCCCAGTGAAATAACACCCCATTAAGCTATAGACTTCTTGAAATGCTTGAGCGAAATCCTTGACCATCTTTCGGAGCTTGGCTGATGGACCCGGTCGAGAAAAAATAACATCCCAGGGTTCTGACTCAGCGCTATAGCTCCTTTCCTAGGAGAAGTAAAAAAAAAAGAAGATACTAACACTAATCTTTACAGCGATATTTTTAAATCAATTTGTTTTTACGTACCCTGTTCTAGGCGTAAAACCTCTATCTCCTCACCTCCTTGGTTTAATCGCAAGTCCCGTTCGTCACGTAATAAAAGGAACTTGGCCTTCTGGGCCACCTTCATGCGTAATCGGTCCGTCTGCGACTACTTCAACTACCTTGGCACTTATCTCCAAATCAACGAACACTACAATGTCTTTTACCAAAACTACCTAACAAAAACACAGGTCACCCTAATAACTGACCCTACATTTTTTTTCCAATTTATTAATCACAAACGTGGATCCGATGATTATCCCACCTCCCTCTCATTTAACTTGGAAATGTCAACGGTTTAACATGTCATTGCCAACCTCTTCGCCTTCTTTTTCAGACAATCCTTCATAGACGACTCTTTCGTTCCAAATTTCTTCTATGGTCCATTTGTTTTTCAATTTATCGACCCACCTACAATTGAAAACAAACTAACCCAGCTTAAGGACGAATTCATCCCAGGGCCTAATGGTCTCCCCACGGTATTTTTCCTTATAAATACATTCCGCTCTCTCGTCCCCTTTTTCGAATGTTTTCAATCTGACGCTTTCTCAAGGGGAATTCCCTAATAGTTGGAAAACCTTGTTCATGACCCCTGTACATAAAAAGGGGCCCAAAAGCGATATCTCAAACTACCGCCCCATCGCTAAAATTTCTCCCATCCCCAAAGTTTTTGAAAGCATTCTGTACCAAACGTTACGCTTCCACAGCAAATCTCTGACTTCACCCAAGCAACATGGCTTTCTTGGTGGTAGGTTTACCACCACCAATTTACTTAAAGTGACTTCCCACGCACTTTTAGTCCTAGAGAACCGTTATGAAGTCGACGTTGTTACTATTGATTTTAGTACAGCCTTCCATAACATCTTACACAAGCTGATTGTTGCGCATTCGCCCTTGAAACGGCGAATTCGCAATTAAAAATCTGTGGCACCACTTGAACAAGATATGTGGCATCACCTTCAACAATGTCAGCAATCAGCTGACATTTGTGAATTTTCTGTTGGTTGTCACTTGACAACCATTTTTACGTTTATATTTCTCTTCCTTTTAATCGCTTGACGACTCCAGTTCGTCTTTTGTAATCGTTAAAAATCTCAATCATCAGACAAAATAAATACTATATATATCATTGAATTCAGGAGCTCCATCTTTTTCAATCGCCGGGAACATCCAATTTAGTTGCGAAGGTAATCTTTTTCAGTTTGTTCAATTTATTTACAATTGATTCCAGCAGATATCAATAGTTCCGGACGTCCTTCCCACGGAACCAACATCACTACACGGCAAAAGAACGAATCGTTGTTCTTGACACCATTTCGGACGATTTGAAGAACGCAAATCAAACATATTTTTGGTCCTTCGAGCCGGATCCAGTTTGTGGATCCAATTCACTGCTGCCAGCTCGCAGTATATTAAAAGGTCGCGGGACATATTAGAGTCCAGACGCTAAGACCCACGACCAACAGGAAAGTGAACGTGAAAAGTGTAGTGAAAGTGAACATAATCTACCAATCAGCTCGCAGCATATGCAAAGAAGCAACATTCAATTGGGAGATTGGTGTTTATCCGTGAAAGTGCAACGAAATTATTGAAGTGATAACTGAGATTCATTAATGGTTTATGATCCTTCCGGACGAGAGTTTCCGAACACAACGCTTCCATCTCGGCAATAAGAAGATTTTAATTGTGTTAACAGACCGCCGCCAGTTCAGAGCAACATGAACTGCCCACATGGGAGCCATAATACTGCCCAGTAACCAGCTGCCTCAACGCTACAATTAGCCCCGTCCAGCCTAAGGACCTGAAGCCGCCAAATTAGTGGCGCATTAACCAGCTGCCCCAACGACAGCTACAACTACCGCTGCTCGGAATGCGGCCCCCGTCCAGCCTAAGGACCTGAAGCCACCAAATTAGCGGCGCATTGACCAACTGCCCCAACGACAGCTACAACTACCGCTGCTCCGAATGCAGCCCCCGTCCAGCCTAAGGACCTAAACCCAGCCAGCTTAGTGGCGCATCAATAAGCTGCCCAGTGCAACTATAGAAGGCCGCCAGATTAGTGGCGCATCAGCAATCTGCCCAGTGCAGCTGTAGAAAGCCGCCAGATTAGTAGCGCATCAGCAATCTGCCCAGTGCAGCTATATACAACCGCCTAGGTTCTCAGGTAAGAGAATTTTCAATTTCCAACTAAATTACCGCCACCAAATTTGTGGCAAACAGAAACTGACTCCATCAGCTACCACTACATTGCGCCCAGTTCGAGACACAATGACGGCCAGATCTGTGGATTAGCTACCACCAGTTCGCGGCGCAGCCCGGGATCCAGATCTGTATCGACTACCGCCGCCAAGTTCGCGGTATTCTAAAGGGCCTAGCCCAAGGGCCGACCAACCCCAAGGACGCGGGACACCAAGTCCAGACGCAAAGACCCACCGTTGTCAACAACCAGAGAAAGCCCCAATGTCAGAGAAATCTAGAATGACAAAGTCTACATTGGCGGAACAGCACATCAGCGCCCAGTTAACCGCACAGGAAGAAATGATGGGAACTTTCACTAAGTTCATCAAGAGAGGGCCACCGACGTTGGCCACCGTGCAGGCACAAGGATGAGATCTCCATCAGCGTTGGGACGAGATGCAGAATCGGCATGAAGATCTCATATGCCTTATCGCTCCATTGACGGCCATCCGTCAGCAGTATTTTGAAGAGCAGTTCATCGACCAGGCCGAAGAAACATACCTCATTGAGGCCACGGAGCTTGCTGAGGTAGGGCACGCACTGATCGCCAACCGCCCGACCAGTTATAAGACTGCGACGCACACCATGTATCCATCCAACAGTCGTTTTCCGCCATTGATGTCACAACCATCTTGGTGGGCAGGAATTCCATCAACACCAGGCATGCATATGCCACCTGGCCATCCTTCCAAACTACCATCGCGGATGATGCCTCCGGAACCCATAATCCATCTGACAAACAAAGGTGTTATGAAAGACACCGAACAACCAGCCAAGGCAAGTGCTGCCGAGAGCAAGACAGCCAAAGGAGGAACGGTCGAGAAGAAAACCGATCCAAGACCTACAACTAACGCCGCCAAGGACATCAAAAAGGATCCAGAGGCAGTGAAAGAAGTGACAACTGCAGCAGCATCCATCACCGCTAAAGCGACACCACACAAGAAGGCTGATTTCAGTAAGAAGGCACCAGCAGCTGCCAGTGCACCAGCACCAGCGACGACGGATGCCAAGAGTTCTGAGGCATCCAGCCCAGGAAAAGAGCCTGCTGCAGAGAAACCCGCCGAGCAAGGCACTGATGACCAACTCCTGAGACTGCTCGAGGCTTCGTTCGCGCTCGACCCAGTCCCCACCATTAAGGCAAGCGATGCCGACCAAGGCAAAGATGCCCAACGACAGTCCCCTCTGACATCAGCGGTCCTCAGTCCGACAGCCTATAGACGAGAACCGCATACACTCCCAATGAGTATGCATCAGCAGGCCGCCGACCAGAGTGCCGCCTGCCCCAAGCTCAACCCGGCCCCCGTTCCGATGCTCGGAACTTACAACTTCGACCTAGAGGAACGGGTCCACCTTCCACCAATCGATGGTCAAAAACCGTTACCATATGTAGCCACCCCCATAGAGATAGAAGAGAGCCCCCCCCCCCCCCCCCCCGGGTGGCAACTGGGAATACGTACGCAATAACATTTATTAATTTATATTTATTTTCGATGGAAAATATTTTGCAACATGATTATGGAAGCAATCTTGTGTCTTTCTATACGTCGACTACACTAAATTTTTCAAAGTAATTTGGTCTCCACTTGATTCTTCCCTCATCCAGATAGGCCTCGATAATTTTTCGTTATGGTGCCAGAAGAATTGTCCCCAGCTTAATGTTGACAAATGCTTATCAATGATGTTTTCACTGAAGCGACCCCCCCCCCCCCCCCACCCCTCGCGCTTCCTATTCAACCAACTGTTGATTTCATCCAAGACCTTGGCATATTATTGGACAGTCAGCTAAACTTCCTCTCACACATTGATGATATGATCCTCAATGCCAATACAGCAGTTTTCTAATCCTTATGTGACTCGATCCCTCTACATTACCTTTGTTCGTCCTCTTCTTTAATATGTCAGCCAGGTCTGGTCCCCGTATCATCTATCCCATATTGGCAGAATTGAGGGCATTCAACGGCGTTTCTTACGTTTCGCCCTCCGAGGACTGTGTTGGGAAAACCCCCTGTCCTTGCACACTTACACATGTCGTCTCAAACTAATTAACCTCATTACTCTAGAAGGCCGAAGAATTCACGCTGGCTTTCTTTTCATCGACCGTCTTCTCTGAGGATAAATCGGCTGTTCAAGCCTTCTCTCCGCCATCCTGTTCTATACCAATCCCCGTAACCCATGAAAGCCTCGTCTATTTTATTTACCAGCCTATCACGCCTCGTTTGGCTTTGAAGAACAGATCTCACGTATGTTACACAACGTCAGCTCGTACCCCATCTCTTTTGATTGCAACCTTACCTCGTCTGTTCCTAAACCCCGTCTCCTTACTGGCTCCTCCTATCCCTATCCCACAGACACACAGTTACATACATACACCCTTGTTCTTATTGTATCTTAGTTTTTAAATTAGTAGTTAGGTTTATATCTTTTGTTTCTTTCCACATTATCGATTGTATTAAGCTAAATGAATGAGGATTCTGCCCTCACCGATATACCGATATTTCAGATCTAAAATCACGTGGTTATATCTTACTGCTTGCGCTGTTCCCACATAATGGCTTAGTCACAAGTATACTACGCAATGTTATCATATATTGCTTATCGGCTTCTACAACAATATGGCCTTTATGTCAATTCAACAATATAATCTCTCTTTGCTTAAACCTCAACTTCATAAGCGGTTTATTCATTATTGTCTCGTATTTAGAAGGAAAAGCGCGTTGTTTAACGAATTCCATGCTATGTCTAACCCCATTGACAGCATTTTAATTCCATGTCCGTGTACTGAAATCGTCATTGCCGGTGATTTCAGTGTACATAATTCCCATTGGGTTTACAATTCTATACAGAGAAACCCGCAGATTCACACAATTTAAATCAACACATAAAAAACTCACACGTACACTCGCAGTGAAGAACGTAGCACCAAAAGGGAATCGAAAAACGTTTCATCGTCGTATACCAGAGCATTAACGTAGCAATCATAGTTTATGTAGTGAATTGAGACATTCTCGTATATACGTGGTCGCATCTGATGCTTCGATGCTTTGGTTCTATCATTTTCTAGCTGGGCCTGAACCATGTTCGTCAGTGCGATACTTTTCGTCACTTCCTCACAAATGACCGCTCGTTTCACTCCGCACGAGTTAATGCTACCACATAGGTATTGTAACAGTTCCAACACATTACACGCTAACTGCAGGCGAGGGAAAAGGACGAAAAACACAGCATAAAAAAAGAAAAATAAAGGAAAAAATCATCAGGTCCACATATTAGAGCATTAACGTGGCAATCCACAACTTAAGTAGCGAATTAATAAACCCTCATGCACCCGCGGTTGTAGTCTGGCTGATTTATAGCGTGAGGTCGAATCTCATACACAGATAAAACTCTAAATGTGGTGCTTCACGATTATCTTCTAAAATTTTCTACAGTGGGTTGCTTCATAAAAACGGTATAAACAAATGGGTTCCAATCGTACACTATCGTTCCAGTAATGGGACTATTCCCCACGTTCGGTTGTAATAAATTCACAACAGAAGTTTGCTTTGCTTGGGGTACTTCAGGACGTCGTGCTGCGTTAGTTAAATTTCCTTCTTTTCCGAAAAGCAGTAGCGACCAGGCTAATAAGTCTATAGTCGTGGGAGAGGCGTGTTGAAGTGCGTTAGTCGCCAGTTCCTTTCCCGTGCCTCAGACTTGGCCGGCATTTCAACTTAGTAGAAACTTCATCTTTTTCATTTCATGGAGCCTATAACATGATATGTTGGTGCGTCGCCTAGGTAAATATTGGAACTTAACTTAACTCAATTCCAACTTTTTTCTATCCATCAGACAAACAGCCAGAAAAGTGGTAAAGGTTTTCTGCCGACAGTTCCACAGAACCAAATCATCTGCGCGTTGGGACACACGCCATTACTTATAGTTCGACTACATATTCCCTGTTACAGCAGAATTAGTACACATTAGTACTGTTAATAAACTGCGATGCGACTTTTATGGATTTTCTTTTTAGTATCTAATTATATTAAAATTAAATAGACTTTTATAATCATATTAATGGAGGCACTTTGATTATACGCTTGCATATATTAAAAACAATTAATACGAATTGCATTACATCGCAACGAGAGTGGCAGGGAGACCTATATACTAGATCACGGACTTTTTCCCATCAATAAAATATACTTTTTATATAATTCACCCGTTTTATGCGCTAATCTTTCAAGGAAAAAGTTGTTAAATCTGTGCACCAAATATTAAATGACATTTCGTGTCTCACTTGGAATTTTCTAAATTTGTATTTGCAATCCCAACCTTCCTTTCGCCTCGTTTTACCAACAACACGTTTTATCCTCTGAACGTTTTAAAGTTCCTCCAGAGCAATGGTAAAGAAATTTGTGTTCTCTGTAAACTCTTTTTCCCCGTCAGCAGTTACCGTCCTTAAAAGTTAATCGCTTTACAAATTAACAGGACACTTAAAAAACGTATAACGCACTTTGGTTCAGTGCCAGCGAGGGAGAGGTAAGGGAACGAACAGTCTACCCATTCTTAAATGCTTTTTGTTGAAGTTCAATTTAAAGAAAATTAGGCGGAAGAATGCGAACAGCTTGGGTCAATGATGGTATGGGATGAAGATGTGGTGTTAGACATCATAACCCTTGTTTTGTGTCGACACCTAAAAGTTTAAATCATCTCATTGCTAACAGGTTTATTAAAATGCGGTTTTTAACTGTTTATGAAGTAAAAGTAATTCCACATCCTGGCCCTAACATAAAAAGTATGATAACAAACAGGGCTAGTCTGAGTTAGGTATATGCAGATCACAATGTTGTTCGAAAACGGACCCAAGAGATAAGGGGAATGAAATCTGGGTCTGGACATTAAGGGAAATGGACTGCTCAGTGCAGAAGGTATATTGGATGTGACATGACAGTATGGTTGATTATAAAATTACAATGTACGTTCTAGGTTGCTTATCTTTCTGGCGTTTAAATAAATAGATACTAAACACCTTTTCGCAATCATTTTTGTATATGATTATTGTAAAAGGATCCTCGTTAAAAAATTAAACATTCAACAAGTGTTAATATCGCAACACCATGAAGGAGGGCCTCAGGGGGAGGGCACTTCGAGATTTGTTTATTTTTAGGGGATTTTCTGTTGACCAACTGGCACAGGATTTTGTTTCTCAAAATACAGTCTAGTGCACCCGCAATAACACACATTTTCGGGAAATGGCTTAAAGATGTGTGCTCCTTTGATATGTGTACCTAAACTGTGGAGCATTGCTTTGAACATAATTCCCGCGTAAGCCTTTTGTCAAATTTCTGTTTGCCACTAGGTTGTAAACAAGTCAACACTCATCCGAACGGCGCCACCAAAACGTGAAGGTGAAGCCGAAAACGACACAATCGATCAAAAATTAAGGTTATGCTCACTGTTTTCTTCGATTATCCTGATGTACTGCACCATGAATTCTTTTCGTAAAGTCAAACAGTGAATAAGGAATACCTTAGAATAAGGAATACTACACTACATCACACAGTTTTCATGTACAAATCTCGACGAAATTTTGTACAAAAGGGCGATGCTTTTCAGTTTCGAAATTCAGTCTCTGTGGACCCGACATGCTAGACGCGTTTAATAAATTAAGGATCAACAATTTGAGGATCAAAATTAAATAAAAGTACGCAACGAAAAACCATACAGCGTTTCTTTTACCTCTTCCCTCAACATCGGTCTTCACTCTTCCCCCTGGATAGAGGAAGCACGCTGGTGATCGCAGCGAGAGATCGAGAAGAATCTCTGCAGGGATTTGTTCTTTTCAGAACAAGGAGATATATTCTCATCTTACAGCAAAATCTTGAATTTTGAACCACGATAATAAGCTATCTCACAAAGCTACGATTGGGAGCAAGTTTCCGACCGAAAATTAAATTAATATGATGAAATAAGCAACAATTAAATTAATACGATGAAACAAGATGTAGCCCCCGCCGCGACCTTTTACTGTTTCCCCAACTCTAATTGCCACTTCGAAGAACACGTTTCGGGTCGATTGCCCAAAAAACTCAGTGCTGCTTCTTGTCGTCAAAGGCGAGCCTGTTGTGTAATAAACGTACCCCCTAAAATAAGGAAAATCCTACCATCTGCATATCCTTACCCATTGTTAATACATCACCTCAATCTTACAATCGAATATTCCCACCATACAGTTTATACGAGGGTTTCCTCTTATGTTTCGGGATTTGGCAACCCTAGTGTTGCAATCCGGCAATTGACAGCTCTGTCGTAAAGTTGGACATTTTTGAGGTTATACGCACTCAGAACGTTTCGACATACGAGCGCTATTTGTGTTGTTTACAGTAACTTAAAAGATTCGTCTCGGCCCAAAAATGGAATTAAATCGTCAACATTTTCGTGCGATTATTTTTTACAACTTTCGGCGTGGATTAACTCAGCAACAGTGCATGGATGAACTTAATTCAATTTTTGGCGATGAAGCTCCATCAAGGACCAGTGTTTATCGATGGTATGGTGAATTCAATCGCGGTCGTAGTTCAATCCAAGATGAATTTCGTGAAGGTCGTCCAAAATCAGTTGTTGTTCCGAAAACCATTGATGCTGTGCGCGAACTGATATTGGAAGATCGTCATGTGACCTATCGTGAGATTGAGACAACCTTAGGCGTTAGTGGGACCAGCATACATTCAATATTGTATAAACATTTGACTGTCAAAAAGATTTGTTCGCGTTGGATCCCACACAATTTGTCAATCGCCCAAAAAAAGGCTCGTGTCAATTGAATCGAAACAACATCTATGACATCGTGACAGGTGACGAATCGTGGATTTACGCGTATGAGCCCGAAAGTAAACAGCAGTCGACTGTCTGGGTGTTTCAAGATGAGCCAAATCCAACAAAAGTTGTTCGCGCACGAGCTACTTCCAAGCAAATGGTCGCCTGTCTTTTCGGAAAAACTGGACATGTCGCAACCGTACCACTAGAACAACGCAGAACAGTCAATTCTGAGTGGTACACAACCATTTGTTTGCCAGTTGTCTTCCAAGAAATCAGGAAAACCAACCGCCGAAGACGGATCACTCTTCACCACGACAATGCGAGCTCTCACACATCGGCTGCGACAACTGCATTTTTGAGCACCCAAAACATCGATTTGATGGGTCATCCGCCGTATAGTCCTGACTTGGCACCGGATGACTTCTTTTTATTCCCGTACGTAAAAAACAAACTCAGAGGTCAACGTTTCTCGACACCTGAAGAAGCGGTTGCTGCATTCAGAATGCATGTGTTGGAGATACCTCAATCAGAGTGGCAAAAGTGCTTCGACAATTGGCTCAAACGCATGCAAAAATGTATAGATCTTCATGGGGAATATTTTGAAAAACAATAAAGTGAATTTCGATGATCAATATTTGTTTTTGTTCTCTAATCCCGAAATATAAAAGGCAACCCTCGTAAATATGTAAATTAAATTAACATCCCTTTTTTCAAATTCCCATCCCATTGTATAATATTTGTTTAGACCTTTACAGTCGCGAATGTTATATACTGAACACAGCCAGTAGTTTTTCCCGAATAACTCTTCCTGTGTGTCCTTCCGGTAAAAAGGAAGCGAAGCGAGGAAGAGGGACAAAGAAGGATATGCAGACTGCGACGCTAGTGAGAGGTCTCTGTTGAAATTGATCCGTCGACGCGTGAGTTAACGTATGAATTCACCCAATAACGATGCATCCTCATGCTCACCTTGAAATAAGAAATTCATCTAAACTAGCGTCTACATTTTTACAATCTTCCAGGAATGTGTTTCCTATTCATTCCTTAAAATATTTAACATTAAAATTGTGTCTAGACAAAGAAAACCCAAAATAAAATGCTACGTTGGGTCAATAAAAACACATTAGGAGATTCCTAGGCTAAGATAGAATTTAAGTATAAATAGCATAGAAAAACTGCAGAGAGTGTTCATAGCGACCTGTAATTTTACGAATAAAATAAAGAGGCATAGCCTCCGAAAAAAAAATATTTTTTCTTCATACAAAATACAACAACAATAACTCGTGCGGTTAGGTCTTCAGTTTTAAGTACAACGAAATGGATTATATTACAAAAAGTTTAAATTAAACAAAAGAACAAAAAGTTTCGGTTGCAAAAGTTAAATTAAACAAAAGAACAAAAAGTTTCGGTTGCAAAAGTTAAATTAAACAATAGAACAAAAAGTTTTAATTAAACAAAAGAACAAAAAGTTTCGGTTGCAAAAGTTAAATTAAACAATAGAACAAAAAGTTTTAATTAAACAAAAGAACAAAAAGTTTCGGTTGCAAAAGTTAAATTAAACAATAGAACAAAAAGTTTAAATTAAACAAAAGTACAAAAAGTTTCGGTTGCAAAAGTTAAATTAAACAATAGAACAAACAGTTTAAATTAAACAAAAGAACAAAAAGTTTCACGTACAAAAAGTTTAAATTAAACAAAAGAACAAACAGTTCAGTTGCAAAAGTTAAATTAAGCAATAGAACAAAAAAGTTAAATTAAGTAAAGGAGTAAAAGTTTCAGTTGCAAAAGAAAGATAAAATACAAGAACAAGATAAATAATAGAGCAAAAGGTTTATATTTCAAAAAGGAAAATAAAATAGGAGACAAACAATTAGCATAGTTGTTTTTCTTCGACCAAGACAACGAGTCAAGTCGATTGCTGATAAAATCAACACACCAACCCACCCCACATCCACCTGCGGCAGAGGCCGGAGTCGCCCTCTTCTCACGCATCGAAACCAATCCGGGGTAAACTTTGTTGATTTAAAGTCTCAATAATAATTGTTGTAGAAAAAGTATAACAAGCCCCAAAGTAGATATACTGTCTATGAACAGCACTTGCATCGACGAAGCCAAGGAACTATCAATTCTCGGCACTCGAATTAATTCGACTGTTAACTGAAATGACCACATATTTGAAGCTGTGAAAAGTGCAGCCAAATGTATGGGGTTCCTTAAGAGATACAAAAGATACTTCACTCCATCCAACCTGACCACTATTTACAAGGCGTATATTCGTCCAAAAATGGAGTTCCACTTCCACAGACTGTGGAATTTTAGTTAACCCTGCGCCCTTGCCAGCGTCACAATTAAATATACCCACACGTCTGTTTCAAATACATTTGTGGTAGCGTTCGCGGAATCGTCTATATTAAAATAAACGGTTAGAAGTGAACAGTCCGCATAATGCATGTGCGTGCGTCACCAGGCGATAGTGACCGGGATCATCAGAACCATGACAATACTCGTGCATATCTTACCAGCAGGTAGTGATGAGAATCATGAGAACCACGACAGTACGTGGCCCTCAATCTGGTAGTGACATCCACGACAATACTTGTGCATGGACCATTAATCAAAAATGACCGAAATCACCGAAACCGCGTCAATCAGTCGTGAGTTTATAGTGTTTTTTTAAATAATAGTGAAGAAGATCGTGTGATTCGAACTGACGCTATGACAGCTCGAATCACGAAAAAAAAATTGACCTAAGCGTTACACACCAGGCTACTAACCGTATTTAGAATTTGATTTCCAAACTCGACTATATTCCACTGGTATGAATTATTTTTATTTTATCGCTTGGTATACGGTTCTGATGCATTTTTCTTATTCGATTTTTTTTCGTTCGATGTTCTTCACTATTTTTGCTTGTCAATTGTGTGTATCTGTTAGAATCGCTACACACTCCCGCCGCAGTAACTTCGTTACGATCAGATTCGTATGCGGACGACGGACGAACGAGAGAGAAGCGAGAAAACGTCGGAGGCTGGGCTCTATGCGGAAGTCGTGACCGTGTGTGAAGTTCTGCTTTACTATGGGAAGTGGATGCTGCGTGTTCAGATCACGTCGGGGTCACCAATTATAGTGTTAAGCAAGGATAGTGAAGAAGGTGAATTGAACACACGATGAAACGGTTGAAAAGCGAAGCAGTGAAGCATCAGACTACTGACCGTGTTTAGAATTTGATTTCCAAACTCGACTATATTCCACTGGTATGAATTATTTTTATTTTATCGCTTGGTATACGGTTCTGATGTATTTTTCTTATTCGATTTTTTTTCGTTCGGTGTTCTTCACTATTTTTGCTTGTCAATTGTGTGTATCTGTTAGAATCGCTACAAGTTATCCCCCTCACGGCACCGGCCGTAACCATCCAAATCAAGACAGCCAGTCGTGTGTTGTTCCAATCACGACAGGGGCCACAAGCCGTGAGATGATGGGCGAATTTTGACAGTGACGATACACATCAAAACGACGACCGCCATAATCACCAAAACCACAACATCCACAAAAGCCAGTTTTGCGTTGATAATCGTGCTCCTTGTCGCCATCGATACCTTATTAACCCATTTCGGTAGTGATCGAGAACATCAGTACAATATTATTCCCAACAGCATCTCCCACAAATATCTCTGCACATCAGGCGCTATAATGAACATACAGGGCAACATCTCTGCTTTCAACCCGGCGAAGGCCAGGACGACCCTTGTCCCTGTTCAATCCAAGTTGACATGCAGTCTCCAGCTGACACCCCTGGATAGTTGCTTTGGCAGCCGTCAAGTAGTGAACCAATGCATGCAGCGACATCCCGAGAAAGATTGGCGCAAAGCTAATAACCTTGCCAGGAAAAACAAATTATTATGGACAATTTAACAAGTCTCGGATAAGGAACGGATACCGGTGGAGAGACTTGCTAAATAAGGCCAAGCCGAATCCCGGTTGTAGTGCCGATGATGATGATGATAAAATCAACAGCCTATATAAGCTCAACTACAAAAGCCTACACCACAGAACAATGAACATCCTCAACAACAAAGCAACAACTTTGACTTGTGCGATCCATCTCCAGCACAAGCAAATACAGAACCGATTCCAATCAAATAGTACAGCGCCATGACGAAAAACTCTTGCAATAGGTTATTAAAATCGTTAGCAAAGTCTCACCAGAATTAACGAGAAAAATTGAATTGATTGACTCGCAAAACTGTTTGCTTATTTTATTTTTATTTTTATTTTTCTTTACTTCTCCCAAGAAAGGCGAAACTATAGCGCTGAATCAGTGCCCTGAGTTGCTCCTTTTTCTCCACCAGGTTCATCAGCCAACTGAAGCAATTGTAATCATCGAGTGCGTCCGTCTATAAGTGGAGAATTAAAGACGTGATTTGTCATATCGCATCGTTTCGAGGTTCCATCAACAATCCATTCATTACCCAGCAAATGCATTTGTGATAGCATTCCCGGAATCCGATATATTGAAATGATTATCGTGACCACGAATAGAAGTGCTTGAGAAATCGATCACTCAGTGTGATCCTTTTCACTTTTGAACTAATTCTGTGAGGTCAGTGGCATATACAGAAACCATGGACCACAACCGCATACTATTGTATACGATCGCAGCATTGAGGTAAGTTAGATGTATTTTCACTCCTCCGAGCTCGCATATTGTAGCCCCTTTTTGGAACTGCACTTAGTACTTCAGTACAATTTATTTCGATCGCCTTAATGGCCATGTTTGGACCCAATTCTGGCCTAAAAGGTGCCGGTTCCGCTTGGTGAGCTGGGACGTTGTCGTAGAGGAAGATCGAATTTATGGAATTATCGCCCGCAAAAAAACGGAGAAAGCGAGAATAAAAGTCCAATTTACGATTTGCTGTTCTGGTTCAAATTGCTTAGAAAGCCACTGTCAATACTTTGAACTTTTACACGGCTGCACGTGAATTCTTAAGGACTACAACTCACCACAAGACAGCATTGCGTCATGGAATTTTAAATAAGTAACTCAAACACTACTTATACACCATACGTATAGTACTATGTTTAATATGATGTTAGAAATGTTGTGTTTTTTGTTACTGTCTTAACTTGACTTCTAAACAGTCCACTACACCTTTGGGGGTTTTGTGAACCTGCAGAGAGCCAACCGTTCACTAAAATATGCAAACAGAGAGGCCCAATGTTGTAGTCCTAACCGAGGGCTAGTTTAACTCGTTAACCTACTCAACATATCTTCGCCACCCAAAATTACATGCTATATTTAGTTTCAAAGGTAAAGTTTGTTTGCTGAAAATTTTTTACGGACTTCTGTAAGATTCCTTTGTTGTCTCTACTGCTCCCTAAATTATGATTGATCAGCGACACTCTTGGAATATATTTCATACACGACGGTGTAGTCGGTGGAAATCAACTACCCAGGCGCACAAATAAACATAGCGAGTCATTCTTTAGCCGAACCACACGAATGTGGAATATGTCTGATCATGTGTTTCCTGACCGTTGTGATGTCCAGACATTCGAGACCAATATACATCGACACTGACTTTCCTTATCCACTTCCTCTCCATCCGCTCGCACTGTGCTCTGACATTTAAGGGTACTTCAAAATCCCCTTTTGTGCGCGCGTTAGTGTAAAAAAAATTATAATAAATAAATTTAATAAATAAATGTAAAACAAACATAATGTCAAAAAACAAATTTTCACACTTTAAGCGTATGCATGTAACTTAGAGAGTCCGCAACGGACCAGTAAGTTAGGAAATAAGATACCATAAGCTAGAGTTTAATCATTTTTTTCTAGCGAGTAAGCAAATTATAGAAATTTTAGCAGATATAAAAAATTATAGCAGAAATAAAAAATGATATAAAAAATTAAAAATCAAAATATAAATTTCGACTTTTTTGCGACTTGAAAATTCTCTAATTTTTCAGTATTAAAAAAATATCAGAATTAGACGGAAATTCAATTCCTTCATCATAACCTCCGTCGGTGGGTTTTTTAGGCAATGTGTTTTTGAATTACCTTTCGACATAAGGATTCGGAAAATATGTGACAACACAAATGCACATCAATTCTATTATTGTGATTCCAGTCTTTATAATTACTTTATTGATTGCATCATTTTTTCCGTAAATGACTTTAAATCCTCTACTACGATTTTATATGACGCAATGACACCGACGATTATTGGCCAGGTTGTATACCTGGCGTTGATCGAATTTTGCATTAACGTTATTACTTGTTTATGTGTAAAGGTTTGAGAAATCGTTGTCTTGATCAATATAAAATTGGTAAGTACGTGGGAATACAATGAGTGTTCCGCGCATGCTGAGGGTATCTCCGGAAAGTAAAATTTATAGTTGAGGTTTTTGCACATAAAAACGGTGCCATATCACCCACAACTCATGCCACGACGCAAATTTTGTAAGTACATTTCCCTAGCCGAATAATGTGGTATAGATGGCCCCGCGATTAGTTGCTTTGATCTCTCGCAATTTCTACCTATAGGGGTTAGCACCCACAACATTGATACCTAAAGACAACATTCAAATCGAAATTGCTGGAAAAAAAAAACAGAGGACTACGAAATTGATATAAAAAATGTGCTGAAAAGAGTTCCTTTTTGTGCCCCGAATAGACGCTACTGACATAACATTCCACTCGTAATATTATTCGATCAGTAAATTATAAATCATAAAAGTGTATTCTATTAAAAAGTTACTGAAATAAAATATAGAACTGGAACATACAAAGCACCCTCCGCAACTATACGAAGAATGTAAATAGATTTGTTTAAGTCTTTTTCGGTACACGAGCTAATTTGAATATCTGAAAGTTCACGAATTACTTGACACAATACAATTGCTCCGAAATCACAATCGTTGAATATTTTTGTAAATATTTTTGTTATGTTTTCTACATTCCGACCAGAACAATGCCATAATCAACAGAGCTCCTCCAATTCGTTTTTTCCACTTGTAATCAGCTTAAATACCATAGTTAGGAATAATTCGTAAGCCTGCTACATGTGTGCTGCATATATTTCATGAGGCAACGTTCATTAGTTGAACTGAAGCAGGGAGAAGCTTCTGGTATAAAATATTTAAAACGCTGCTCCAACGCGAAATAAAAATTCACTGGACCAGAACGAGGTCTGCCCAACAGATGCTTTTAATTTAATCCTTTAATAGCATCAAGCTAGACTGCACATGTTTCGCAAGTATTGTGGAGGAATTTGTTGGTAAAACTATAATAAAACAAAATTAGTTTTCCAAGTTTCATTCAGTTAATATCGCTAAGTTGGCGAATTTCGCGTTTACATTTATATTCCAAATAACGGCTGCAAACAAAAACAGCGAAACTATCCTTGAAGAGTAATGGTAATGAGTGCTCTGAATTTTTGTACAATGTATTTCATACAAGTGGAGAAAGTTTGTTCCTCGTTTGTCGATGGTGGTAGTTACGGATATTCGTATATATGACAAACTATAAAACTGGTTTGGGGCTCGTTAAATATTCCATGAAACTGATACAAAATCCTTTAACTGGAACAGATAAAAAATTTATTGAACTTGAGCCGGAGCTTTCTAATTTACAGGCTATGAATGTGAAAGTTGTTTAGATTTTATGACCTTATTTAGATTATTTTTGACAATTAACAGTTAATAACAATATGCTCATAAACGGAACACTTCATTATAATGGCATTAGTGAAGAGTACAATTTATATTTCATAACGTTAGGCGCGAAATAACTTTATTTTTTCGAATAGAGGTAATTTCACCACTTTGATAAGATGTGGCATTTAATAGTATGTCTAGTAGAAGCACAATGATATATACGAAAGTATTTTGTTTGGATGAAAGAAAAGGTAAGAGAATAGTGGTTGTTGATGATCCGACTCGAAGGATCAAAAATGTTATTGACTTTAAGACTAAAGGCGGACGACTGGCTCTCTCCGCAAAAACCTTAACGATGGTCATCATCATCATCGGCACTACAACCGGGAGCCGGTCTTGGCCTTATTTAGGCTTAACGATGGTAGTGGATTGTAAATTCCCACCGCCAACTGGTCAAGGATACGTGAAAAGTCAAACCCACCCAGCACACAAAATGTAGGAGGAACGCCTTCCCTTTCTGCCCTAACGCCGATTCTACCGTGGTCATCGACTCGATGTGCAGGGGTGTCTATTTACTCTTCCTTTCATTCGCGAGTGTCTGTTACCACCGGTGGTGGGAACACACTTTTCGGAAACCAAACTGAAAGAAAGAATATGCCTCGAGCGCCCCTTACCATTGGTGGTGGGAAGTATTCTGGGGTACCTGTAAAACAAGAAAAGGGGGGTGGGGCGAACATACAGGGAAAAGTCTGTGCTTTTAACCCGGCGAAGGCCAGGACAACCCATGTCCCTGTTGAATCCAAGTTGACATGCACTCTCCACGTAACACCCGCGGATAGTTACTTTGGCACCCGCCAAGTAGTGAACCAATCCATGCAGCGACATCCAGAGAAAGGTTGGCACAAGGCTAATAACCTTGCCCGGAAAAACAAATTACTATGGGCAATTTAACAAGCCTCGGGTAAGCACTGGATACCGGTGGAGCGACTTGCTAAATAAGGCCAAAACCGGATCCCGGTTGTAGTGCTGATGGTAATGATGTAAATCAAAAAAAGGTGAGTTTTGAAAAAAAAATTTCCTTTGAAAACAGACCAGATATTTTCTAATCCTAACATAAGTTTCTTTACAGAAAGTGCCTACGTCCTACACCATCCCTTGAGCACTGGAACAGAACTCAACCATGTAAAAAAAAAGAGTGGCGGGAGGCCGATTTAAGCGAGATAAGGACAAATGCGCCTTTCATCTTGCTCTCTGGCTTCTAGTCATCTTGCTATAACGAGAATCACCCACATCCGTGAGGATGTTGGGCTCGTTTTCAAGATATCAGAAAGATGGAGGGGGGGGGGGGGGGGGGGGTGCTAAGTGAAGTGTGTGAACAGGGTTACTCCGAATGTTCTCTAACTACTTGGATGGAGGAATGGTTGGTGGGAAAGAAATCATACAAGACCGATAGGTCTTGAGTGCCAACGATTTACAAATGTTTGTGTCATATATAGTTTACACAATTACACAAGACCTGTTGCACTTAGATTTGGGGGTTTCGAGCCCCTGTGTTAACCTCGCGGCCTCTCTCCTGTGTGAGGTGCAGATGTTGATTTGTTCAAGTTGTTGTTGTTGCAGTGGCTGTTGTGATGGCGGTGTGGCTGTTGCGGTGGCGATCTGTTGTCCCTCTAACGATTTGTTATGATATCAGAAAACTTCTCCTTTTACTCGGGCCGGATTTTTCTCGTCTTTATTTAAGTTTTGTTTTCTCTTCCAGACCCCTCGCTACTGAAGTTTCACGACGAATCTAGCACGTGTACCGGTGTGAAGTGAGCGTCAAGATACAAATGTATCGATAGGGAATGTTTGTTGTGAACGAGCCCTTATATATTTTTTATTTGGTTGATATGACATCTCGGCGCAAGGCTAATAACCTTGTCCGCAAAAAGAAATTATTATGGAAAATTTAACAAGCCTCGAGACTTGCTAAATAAGGCCAAGACCAGATCCCGGTTGTAGTGCCGATGATGATGTTGATGAAACTACGACATCTGTCAAACATATTTAGTATGTATCAAGTCATTGTACAAACATCATTTTTTTTAATCCTGTTAAATATGCCGAATTTTGTACCAGAAAATGATGATTTGCGGAAAGCATTCATTTTTTGTTTTCATTTGAAGAAAAAAGCTGCAGAGTCGCATCGAATGCCTGTTGAGGCTTATGGTGATCATGCTCTACCGGAAGCAACATGCAAAATATGGTTTAAGCGGTTCAGAGATAATGATTTTGATGTGCGAAATGAAGAACGTGGAAGACCCCCAACAAGTTTGAAGACGCCGAATTGCAAGCAATATTGGATCAAGATGACACTTTGAGTCAAAAACAAATGGCACAAATGTTAAATGTTGCACAACAAACAATTTCTGACCGTTTAAAAGTTATGGGAAAGAAAGTGTGGAGTACCACATGAATAGAATGACAGGCAGATGAAAAAGCGAAACACCACATCTGAAACGTTGCTTCTTCGACACGAAAGGAAGTCAGTATTGCATTGAATTGTGATTGGTGATGAAAATTCGATTTATTTTAAAAATCCTAAACGCAAAAAATCATGGGTACATCCAGGAAAAGCGTCAACATCGACTGCAAAGCCTGATCGGTTCGGAAAAAAGACAGTGCTCTGTGTTTGGTGGGACTGTAGGAGGATCACTTGGTTATATGCCGGCCTTGGCAAGGTTCACCGAGTGTCCTAACTTACCCGACGAAAAGAATCCCGTAAAACCGAGTTCGATAGCACGCTGTTCCACAGTAGAAAGAAAAAACACGCTGCTGATGAGGTTGTGGTTATCTGCTCCTTTATTAACACTTGAATATTTTATTACACTTTCACAATGGTGTGGCTGATCTTGCACTAATTAACATGTAGTTGTCTCTCTGGTTACCACTTAGAGGAGGATCTCTGTACTAGAATAAATGTGGCACTTAATTCTAGGGATCTCAAAATGTTAATAAACACAAACGACGATCGTCTCCCTTTACTCTGTCTTCTCGTGACCGTCGCAACACTTCACCGAAAACCACCGTATTAGCAAATTCTGCACTCTATAAGTTAGTCACTATTTATAAAAGGATTGTTCGTCCGCGCAGACTCCGTATTAATAAATTCACGGGTTATAAGAGTAATTTCTATTGGCGCGGAAAACTAACTGCGACTCTATGTTTACAACACTCGTGGTGTGCCTCGACAACTTATCAAACTCGACTTTTTGGGCGCACTCCAGGAGACTCGACTCCTTTAAAACTATTTGATCGACTAAACTACTTTTGTGCGCGGATCACCTTGTTGGCACGTGATGCGAGCTCATGGGTGGTCGAACCGTGGGAATAAAAATTCATTAAAAAGCATCTTTGGGATTAGGATGCATTTGGGATAATTACACAATGATGGTTGTGTTTACAACCATGTTAATTGTGTATTGCAATCCTAGGGAGTCATGGGTCGAATTCCAGTGTGAGTATTTACACTGGCATTGAATTCGGCTCTTGGCAGCTAGGCGCGAATTGCGTCGGTGCTTTGAAGATTGCATAAAAGCCGCCGTGAGTACTGGTGCAACACGAAAATCTGTTGCGCACGTGAGGGACAGTAAATGCAGGCAGACAGGGGTTCTGCTGATTGTTTTTATAATCCACTTCGGTTATCTAGTATGGCAACCGAAATGTTTTACTTTTAGAACAATGCTGAGATGCATTGATGTATGCGGTACTGGCGTACCGAATTTATTCTAGGGAAATTTATATGACGCGTTAATTGCGTGAATGTCCTTGATGGGCAGATGCTTGATGTTGGATGCTATTTGCATAACCGAAAGGTAATGCAATCGGTAGGAGAATGCTTGGGGAAGTTATTGCGCTTGCATGGTAAAAATGATGAAATTAATGGAGCTTTAGGAGGGAAGATTTTGAGGTAGATTGAAAAGGTAGCAGTGGCGTTGGTAGATACGCCACAGGACCAGAAGGGGGCGGTGTATCATGAACTTTTAAAACCTGGCGAACCTGTTGATGCGCAACGTTACCGACAACAAACGATTAATTTGAACCATGTATTGATCGAAAAATGACCAGAATGAGCCACAAGATATGGAAACGTAATTTTGTTGTATAATAATGCTCCGTGTCATACAGCAAAACCCGTCTAAAAAACAATAATAGCTCTCGGCTGGGAAGTATTACCCCACAAGCCATATTCACCAGACTTGTTTCCTTCCGACTACCATTTGTTTTCATCGATGGGACACGCATTAGATGAGCAGCATTTCAATTCCTATGAAGAAGTCGAAAATTGGGTATCCGAATGGTTTGCCTCAAAAGACGACCGGTTTTATTGGCGTGGTATCCACAAATTGCCAGAAAGATGGTCGAAATGTGTAGAAAGCAATGGCCAATACTTCGAATAAAATGTTTTTTACTTTACCATTTAAAATTTGTGTTTTATTTATTAAAAATCACTTTATACCAGTACACCTGGTATATCTTTAATTTTTCATTTTTTCCTTTGTGGCTTGCATTTTCAACACCTACTTTTTTGTACAGTAGACATTTTTTTAGTACAACACCTACTGTAGCGCTGTTTATTTTATAGTTATCGTTTTATTATATTATTGTTATTATGTATTTATTAGTTCCGTTTCACCGGAAGGGACCGTAGAACCTATCTCCACGCCATTCACCTCCGTGCAGTTCCTATTGTTCATAGTAGGGTTTCAAGCGATAGTATGCACAACCACATGCCTTTTCTTATTTTAATTACTTAATTTACAGGGCATTTTATCGCCATCACATTACAGGGACCCCTCCAAATGGGAGCTAACTTCCCTTGTTCTCGCGCGTACCATATTAAAACCTTGTCCTCCACATGGAACGTGAAGGGCGCGTGTTATGTTCGTAGTACTCTTGGGGCTGCATTTTAGAATTCAATAGGTTACGCTTTGCTATCTCGTACGTATGCTGAAGTTTGGACTTCAGTAGCTAATGATAACTGTCATGGTTGTACACCGGTTCAGGAGGTTGTTTTATACTGTTCGATACCTCCGGCGTCAAACCGAAGAGGCAATCCATGGGCGTAAACTTGGTACCTTCGTGAACATTGGTGTTGTAGGTTGTACTCGAATGTTGCCGTCCTCAGGTATTGGTCCCATGACTGAGAATTGCCATCCACAATACTGCGTAAGTAATCTACGAGTGGACGATGGGCTCGTTTCAGAGCTCCATTCGATTGTGGATGGTACGCTGAGGTCTGAAGTTTCTTGATACCGAGCAGCTTGCACACGATTTTAACACGCTGCTTAGGAAGTTGCTTATCTTATCGGTGACCAGTTACTCCGGAACACCATAACGAGCAATTATTTGGTCAAAGAAGACTGTGGCCACCGCTTCTGCTTCCGCATCGGGTAAGGCGTAGCAATCTATATACTTAGACAAATTGTTTTCGGTATGGTACGCCATCAGATGTCATGTGGACCTGTTGCTACGAAAGCTATATTGGCGGCCATTGAGGAGGTCATTTGATTAAGATATTTCAAAAGTTGACAGTTGAGAAGTGGTTCCAGTACCTTGGAGAGAATAGAAGTTAGTGCTATGGGTCGATAAGAAGAAAGGGGCGATTTGACACCCTTTTTGGGAATTGGCTGAATGTTCGCTGACTTCTATTTATTTGGGAAATGGCCAGTAGAATAAGACAAATGGAAGAGTTTTCGCAGTGGGTTAGCGAGTGTAGAGGATCATTTCTTCAAAAGAATTGAGGGAATGCCAACAGGACCCGTGGATTTGTTTGCGTTTAGCTCCCTGAGTGCGCGGGCAACAGGAGGCGTTCGAAAATGAATCTGGCTCATGGTGTGCTGCTTATGCTCAACTTGAGGCGGAACTGACGTGGTGTTAGACAGCGTTGAGTTCGCTGCAAAATGTGCAGCAAGTAGATTTGCTTCCTCTATTCCACTGTGGACTGGTCTGTTGTTGAATATAAGCGATGGAATGGATGACGAGACTGAGCTTTGAATGTTATTCGCGAATGCCCAGAAGTTTCTACTACCTGTGGGAGAGTGTAGTATTTTTTGTGTCAGTCTCTGGTTATGCAAGAACTTTGCGCGTTGAATATACGCATTGCAGTCATTTCTACCTCTCTTAAATCTTTTCCGGGTTTCTTTAGTATTGTTTGAATTATACAACTTAAAGCTCAACTATCTAGCCTCAATTGCTTCTCTGCACCCAGAATCGAACCTCCAATTTTTCTTGGGTTTGATACTTTTTACTCTGTGTGGAATGAAGTAGAATCGTGTCTGTCAATGTGGCAGCTATCGAGACAACATCCTTATTGAAGAAAAATAACGACCAATTTCACTTCTCAAAAAAGTCGTTCAGACCTTCCTAGTTGCCTTTCTCATAGAACCATACTGTTCTTTCGGGAGATTTCTCATTAACGTAGCTGTTCGTTAGAACAAATTTAGCTGTGCCACATTATGGTCTGAAGTGCGTAAGGGCGAAAAAAATTTAATTGTGTATTTGTTCGGGTAGGAGGTGAGAAACAAGTCCAGTGTGTCGGTGGAATAATCATCTATGGCTGGTACCCGTGTTGGTTCATTGACTAGTTGAGTTAAACTTTTGGAATCACCAAAGAGCTGGACATATTGGCCTTCCGGTGTTGTGTGCCCGGAGTGGCGAAATCACAAAGAATTATGCACATTGAAATCGTCCACAAGAACGATTTCAGTGTGCGGATACGAGGGTTGCCTTTTATATTTCGGGATTAGAGAACAAAAACAAATATTGATCATCGAAATTCACTTTATTGTTTTTCAAAATATTCCCCATGAAGATCTGTACACTTTTGCATGCGTTTGAACCAATTGTCGAAGCACTTTTGCCACTCTGATTGAGGTATCTCCAACACATGCATTCTGAATGCAGCAACCGCTTTTTCAGGTGTCGAAAAACGTTGCCCTCTCAGTTTGTTTTTTACGTACGGGAATAAAAAGAAGTCATTCGGTGCCAAGTCAGGACTATACGGCGGATGACCCATCAAATCGATGTTTTGGGTGCTCAAAAATGCAGTTGTCGCAGCTGATGTGTGAGAGCTCGCATTGTCGTGGTGAAGAGTGATCCGTCTTCGGCGGTTGGTTTTCCTGATTTCTTGGAAGACAACTGGCAAACAAATGGTTGTGTACCACTCAGAATTGACTGTTCTGCGTTGTCCTAGTGGTACGGTTGCGACATGTCCAGTTTTTCCGAAAAAACAGGCGACCATTTGCTTGGAAGTGCTTCGTGCGCGAACAACTTTTGTTGGATTTGGCTCATCTTGAAACACCCAGACAGTCGACTGCTATTTACTTTCGGGCTCACACGCGTAAATCCACGATTCATCACCTGTCACGATGTCATAGACGTGTTTCGAAGCACCGCGACCGTATTTTTTGAGCACTTCTTTCGACCAATTGACACGAGCCTTTTTTTGGGCGATTGACAAATTGTGTGGGATCCAACGCGAACAAATTTTTTTGACAGTCAAATGTTTATGCAGTATTGAATGTATGCTGGTCCCACTAACGCCTAAGGTTGTCTCAATCTCACGATAGGTCACATGACGATCTTCCAATATCAGTTCGCGCACAGCATCAATGGTTTTCGGAACAACAACTGATTTTGGACGACCTTCACGAAATTCATCTTGGAGTGAACTACGACCACGATTGAATTCACCATACCATCGATAAACACTGGTCCTTGATGGCAACCCTCGTATAGGGTCAAGATGATATCGATAAAATCAGACAGATTTAGAGATAAAATATTACAGGTTGGAATGGCCAGTAAAATTTTACAGCAGAGGTGCTGTGTGTTTCATCAGGACAACGCCAAGCCACATAGATCTATAATGACTTGGTTGACTGAAACTCCTGGAGCTCGGTTGTAATATTTTGATGCATCTACCTTATAGTTCGGACCTAGCACCAACCGATTTCACCTTTTTAGCATTGCGAAGCTTCCTTAGTGATAGGAAAGTGTATCAAGAGAAGATTGTGGAATCCGCCGGCTTAAGTTTCTCTCCATTGAGGATCAGAGCTTTTATGAGATGGCATTATGGAGTTACCTTTAAAATGGCAATAACTTATAGAAGACAACAATGTGGATTTGGCCCAGATCGGAAAATTTCAAATATTAAGTAAAATTTTGTACTGGGCATACAAATAATGGATTTATTTTTCCCCAAATATATAGTTTTTTATATAGTGCTATGCAAATTTGTTATAATGAATTAACGAATGAATGTACTTACTTAAATGTTTCTCTACTGATGTTTTTGAATATATTGCATTGCGGATGTTCCAGCAAACGGAAAGCAATGGAGCAGTGATGATTTTCCAAGGGTGAGATGTCATTATACCTAGACATATGGCACAATCACAATTATCACATTATTGTCGGATTGCACATTAGAATTCCCTACCTGAGAGCCAGCTCGGTACGGGCGTTTATTTGGTAAATATTATTATATCCAGGGTGATCGAGATCGTGGCATATGCAGGATACTAAAAGGATGAGACATTCCAATTCTCCGAGACGAGATATCAAATTGGCTTGTCTTGTAATTGCATACATCTGAAAATAAAGGGGAATAATTTAAGTCAACTCGTCAAAAGCAACCTGTTTATTGTATTATTGTACAATGAAATTACTTTATTCTTCTATAACATAAACTACAAGAACGCAATTCAATCTCCTAACTTACGATAAATTCACATACAAGTCCTTGACACGACAGAAGGGAATATAATGCTAAAGCCAAGGACGTTCTTGTTCGTTTCCTTCCAACAATTACTACATTCTTACAACGTTATTATCCTTTTTGTTATTATACTTACGAAGGCAGAGCTGATGACGAATACAGGTCGTCCTACATTCAAAATATACCTCAAGAGATTTAGCACTAAAAATAGCTTGTGCAAGTGCAGGATCAGCAGCATAAATATGGGACTACAACGACTAATAGCTCTTAATGGAAAAAGTATGTCCTTAAGAAATATGTCGATGGTAGTCATCGTACCTTTTCACAAACGGATGTAGAACGAGGTTGTACTCTCTGGCTATACGTCTATTAGGCATTGGTAAGGCGTTTAGTATTATTTAACATTTTCATCCAGTCTCCAACGACCGGACTGTAAGGGTATAGTGAAATTCAAATTGTCATCTTCAAAAGGACGAATTCATCGATTGGGGGTAAAATAGTCACATAAGTGAAAATCAATTAACTTCGAAAATCGGATAATGCGAGTGGTTTGGCCAGTGTGAACAGTTTATAGATAAGTAACATATTTATTTAGAAATACTGATAAAACGTTTACAATGTCCACAAGTAGGTAACCAGTGTCCATGCCATTGGGTCTGCTCGCGAAACATTGCCAAATTTTGACTTGTAGCGGCGTTTCGGAAAACTTACCTTCACTAATAAGAATGTAAACAAGGTACAGCAAGAATCACAAAAACAACAAACACCGATGTTCTGACTGTAACCGAAACCAAAAAAAAAAAAAAAAAACAAATGGGGAGGCGAGGGGCCGACTTTAGCGAGACAAGCACAGATGTGCCTTTCATCTTGTCTCTGGGTTTTGGTCATCTTGTGATAACTAGAGTCACCCACATCCGTGAGGATGTTGGGCTCGGTCTCAAGATGACTGAAAAAGAAAGGGGGGGAGGTATCTAAGGATAGTGTGGACAGGGTAAGTTAAAATGTTCTCAAGCTGTTTGGGTGGAGGGATGGTGGGAAAGAGTTCATACAAGACCGGCCGATCTTGAGTGCGGTGGTAAACGCAGATCCGGTCCTCGGCGTCTGATAATCTGCGCTTTGGTCGGTGTGTGTGTATGTTTGTGCCATCTTGTACTGTGCGTGCATGTTTGTAGTGTGTCAGCGGTATACCCTATGGGATTGGTCTAGGAATCCTCTTTTATAGAGGGTATTTTTGTTGGGAAGGGTGCTTTCTTCATTTTAGTACTGACGAAGAAATTGTGGTGGTCGTATCCAAAGAGATCGAAGGAGAGAAAGGTCAAGAACGCAAGACTCCTGTTCAAGTAGGTTCTCGCTGTTCTGAATGCTTTCGAGGTACTTGTATGCTAATTGTAGCAAGTACTCGTCGATAGGGGTAATGCTACCATCGTATAGATGAGAGTTGGGGTAATGGCGACCGTCGGGCGTTCTAGAGTGGTTGGTGCATCTTCTGAGGAGTTTCCTTTCGAAAACTCGAAGTCTCTCCATTTGGGCCGAAGATATGCAGGACCATATGGGAAAGGCGTACCATATTCCAGATCGGATTAGATGTTTATAGCAGAGAAGCTTAACTTTGGTGTCAACTTTGTTGCTTCTCTTCAAAATGTTATGCAGTTGCTGAGGCCGACTGGGGAGAATGTGGGTCACATGTTTGATGAAATTCATTTTTGAGGTATAGACGGCTCCAATATATTTCATCCTGTCCTGTGGTCTAATCGAAGTACCTTCTGCCTGTATTTGAATATTCTTTGAATATCGAGAAGTAGGTTGGGAGTGTTTACTACTCAGGATTATGGCAACTGCTTTGGATGGATTATGTCGAATTTTCCATCGACTGTAATACTGACACTGTTCGTCCAGGTGACGGTTGAGTCGATTTGTTGCGAGTTTAGCGCTTTTGGATGACATGTACACTAGGACATCATCCACATAGCATATCTGGTTTATTCTCTCGCCCACAGGGCGAATAATATCTGAGTTGTAGATAATAAATAGGAGGGGCCCTATAATGGAGCCTTGTGGTACGCCTGCAGCGGCGTTGAAAGTTTGGGCCGTAACCGAAGCCCAGATTGACTCGCCAATTTATTCGACATACCTTTGTTGCTTCCAATATGACTTACTCCAGATTTCCCAGTGGCATCTGCTATGTAGCATCTCAAAGGGCTGGAGCATTCGAACCCAACATCTTCGTTGTCCCTTGACTCAAAATGGTTTTACAAATTTCTTGGTTTGCTTTTCCTTTTTCCAAATGACGATCGATCAGCGACACTCTCTCCTCTGTGTCGATACTTGGTACAAGCACATCAACCAGTTTTTGGGGTGCTTATTAACCGCCTAGTATTCGAGATTATTATTCTTGTCTATGTATGACTACAGGTATAATTGTCTACAACAACTATACTAAGTCAGTGAGGTCATAAACTTTTGAGTCCCTACAGGACAATAAATAGTATAGTTTAGTATAGTATAGTATAGTATAGTATAGTATAGTATAGTATAGTATAGTATAGTATAGTATAGTATAGTATAGTATAGTATAGTATAGTATAGTATAGTATAGTATAGTATAGTATAGTATAGTATAGTATAGTATAGTATAGTATAGTATAGTATAGTATAGTATAGTATAGTATAGTATAGTATAGTATAGTATAGTATAGTATAGTATAGTATAGTATAGTATAGTATAGTATAGTATAGTATAGTATAGTATAGTATAGTATAGTATAGTATAGTATAGTATAGTATAGTATAGTATAGTATAGTATAGTATAGTATAGTATAGTATAGTATAGTATAGTATAGTATAGTATAGTATAGTATAGTATAGTATAGTATAGTATAGTATAGTATAGTATAGTATAGTATAGTATAGTATAGTATAGTATAGTATAGTATAGTATAGTATAGTATAGTATAGTATAGTATAGTATAGTATAGTATAGTATAGTATAGTATAGTATAGTATAGTATAGTATAGTAACAGAACGTGTGCTAGCAATTATAATCTGGTTCAGCAAGTAAGAAGAACTTACACGAATACCATCTAGTCAAGGACGTCTCCACACGTCTACCTGAGTTGAACATTCTGAAAAGGCGAGGAGATCGGAACGCTGCCTGGAACGTACGCTGTTGTTCATAGTCTAACTCAAATGGTATAGTAATCTAAATGAATCCCAGATAGCCGAGGTCGTAAGTCTAACAACATTCTAACAAAGCAGACTGGGAGGCTAACTGGACCATTTGCTATCAGTCGTAATCAGAATTGGCAAAAAGAACCTTGCCGAATACTGGTGTCGCGCATGAAAGCCCTACTTTAAATTATGGAGTATAGGTGGTTAGGAATTATGGAGTATAGGTAGTTAGGAATTGTGGAGTATAGGTAGTTAGGAATTATGGAGTATAGATAGTTAGTTTAATACAGGCTGTAAAGGTAGATATTTGTAGAAAAAAATACAATTTTCATCCTAGATAACTCAATTTACCTACAGGGACCGCACAACATTAGCCGTGGGATCACTTAAGGCGAATTCCGTCGAGTTGATTAATGTAAATTGATCAGCACATTGAAAAGCAATGTAGGGTAACAACAGCATACAGTTCAGTCACACAGCTGGAGAAAAAAAAAAAACGATGTGGTTGCATTGCTTCTGTTAAATTCTGTTCCAGGAAAAAAATTACCTGCAGAGAACACATTGTACCGTCCACGGGTCACAATAAATAATATATAAACTCGTTGTTATTAAGATATAGGCAATTCATTTTTGGCACCATTGTACACTAATAAACACTTACCCAAAGAGAAAGTGCCTTCTCGAAAGACAGTAACTATGTGTTAGTGAGTGGGAATACAAATTAATTGTTGTTGATATATCAAATTTAGAAACAAACGTTATAAATCGTTCTAAGAAATTTTAAATAGATAAAAAAGAAAAGCTTTCCTGACAAAATTTGTTGGCAAGAGAGGATTTTTTAAGTTTTGGCTGGGTGCGGAGTGCCACGAAACGTTATTAAAATAATGAAATGTTTGTTTTTGCTTATGTTCTAATGTAGAAACGGTGGTTTTTTAAGACTTTGGTTGTGGTTCTGTTGGATTTTTATCTTAATCTAAAACGGAAATTTACGTCAAGTAGATGTGAACGTTTCCATTCTCTTGTGAGCATCTTGTGAAAATTACTTAATATGCCAAGTGATCATCGATCATGTACTACCACTACTACTATTACTATTTATTGGCCTTTAGGGACCCAAAAGTTCATGACCTCACTGACTCGGCTGCGCCATTGTTCCCTGTCCGGTGCACTCTCCTTCTACGTTTGACCATCTGATCCGATCTCCTCAAGGTGGATCATGCATCAACAATTGCCGGGTAATAAAACAAACGAAAGGATCTAACATTGCGACTGCTGGCTAACTAAAGATATTCTAAAGAACGGTTTTGCGTTAGATAAACGGCTAATGAATAAAGAATGTCGGTCTGGGGCCAATAAAAGTACAACACAAAAAAAAAAACAACATAAGAATAAGGATCGGGGTATGCAACCATCGATTTGGAGAGACCTTGTTACGGTTTCAACAGATTATGCGAACGCATCTGGAGTGAAGAACATGGAGAGACCAAAAGAGAATCAAGAAAATCATCGGCGCCATATACTAAAACATTAATGTAGTTATTACAGTTGAGACACTAGTGGTCATCATCGTCAGCGCCATATACTAAACTATTAATGTAGCTATTACAGTCGAGACAGTAGCGGTTGCGTTGTAATACACTAAACATTCAGTTTCTCAAATATTACGTTTTCCACTCCCGCGTACTGTGCTCGGATTTCTTTATTACGCTTTGACACTCGGTAGCTTCATTATGTTTATGTCGTTGAAGTTTATTTAGCGAGAGAAATTTTTCGCTGATTCAGTCTGCATTAAAAAGTCGAAGGCGCAACGCCATAAAAAGTTATCAATGATTAATGTTAAAAAGGAAAAAACTGATTTTTCAGGACAATCATGAAGAATAGTATTTCCGATTCCGGACAGAATAGTAAAGTAAAGGTCAGATGTGAAAGGATATCAGATGTGAAAGGATCTAAATAAATTTTACAACATGTACTTTTCCGCTTTCGCTTGCATTAAGTCTCGAAAGGACAACCTCATGTTCTGCCGATGTTAGAAGTGTTTCTATCGTGACGCAAACTAGGTCCTTCATTACCTTCACAAAACGCTATAAGATAAATGGGGGAGTTAATTACAAGCCGCCGCGCAAGGGGGTCGTAGGTTAAGAAAGTCGTAACTCAAAGGGAGTCCAGTTTTTGTAAGTCAGCGGTTGACAACTCTCAGTCACGGGAACAAATTGTAGTTAAAAACTCGAATGTAAAAATAAATCTCCAACGAACTTAAAGCGTGGATGTTATTAAAAAAAAAAACTACGAGGGTTGTATGATAAGTATCTGGTCTAGGGTTTAGGCGACGCTGCTAGTGAAAAGTAACATTGTCCGTACACATGAGTATTCACGACAATATTGTTAGTATGTGGAGTTGGACCATAGCTTAATTGGTGAATAGTTTAGCGGGGCTACACCCCATTCAAGGTAGTAAACAAGCTTACAAAAAGATTCTTGCTTTCTAACTCACGAACTAACATAATCGATCAATTAATAAGATAGTTACGATTGTGATGGGAAGGGAGGGAGATGAAAAGAAGTTATAGGGAGACATTTGGGAGGCGGAGTTTTGGAGTAAGGGAACTCAAAAATCGATGAGTTGGAGTTGACACTTCTCAGCGGTCGGTAGATGGGTTTTTTGGAGTCGTAAGCGGTGCGGAGGGAGGAATGTAGAACGGGCGAAAATTACTTATGTTGTATGTTCTTTTTTTTTTCTTAAAGAGTTGAGTTGAGAAGATTGGCAAACCCGATGGACCAAGAAAGAAGTTAGTAAATGAAGAGAATATTGGAGAGGCTTCTGAGTTCTTACAGAGTTTTAGGGTGTTTTATTTGAGATCTATTCTATAAAAAGATTTTCTCCGGGTGACAAAAATCTACGACAGAGTTGAAGCAAGTCATCATTGATGTGTAACGCATTTAATCAAGAAACGAAAGTATGAAAGCCATCGTAACTGATCTCGTCTGCGGGAACTTAATAGAAAAGTAGACGCAGATCCACTACAACCTCTGTTAATTAAATGGAGTTTTGTTTGAATGTTTTAGGTCGGAATGGAGATGATTAAAAATAAAATAGGAATGAGATGAAAAAAAGACATCACACCAATACCTTGCGCTTCCACCACCGACAGGTGTTTGCGAGCAATAACTCACAGCAGACGAAGGAAATAAGTAAGTAAACAAATAAATAAAAGGGACCTGCACCCCTTTTCTTGTAAATTTCTTCGAGAGAGTTAGTGGGTAAGACTCTAGTCAACCGTGTTAGTCTCACACTACCTCAATCCCGACTTCATCAGAGGCTCCTTTCGTTATCAAAAATATTAATAAAAGAAAACATTTCTATTCGAGTTCTAGCGTTGTTATAGGTCACAATAATGAATGATACGCTTGACAACGCTAAATTTTAGCCTTGAGTAGTTGGTTGCAACAAATATCAAATGGATGGCGACTAAATATAATTCTGTTTTCTGTTGTCAAAAAAAGGCGTCAAAAGCTGATAAATAATATTGTTAGATATATATGTGGCGATGATAGGACCGTGCATAGAATTCTTGACGGTAAACTAACGGGTAAGAGACCGATAGGACGGCCGCGACGGAGATGGGAGGACAATGTTAGATTGGACCTCGAGGAGATCGGATCGGATGATCGAACGTAGAAGAAGAACGCACAGAACGGGGAACAATGGCGGAGCCGAGTCAGTGAGGTCATGAACTTCCGGGTTCCTACAGCCCAGTAAATAATAATAATAATGTATGTGGCTATCTCACGATAAGGCAAAAGGAGGCAAACTAAGTTATATCCAGACAGATTGAAACTTTAAATATCGGCATCAGTCATTAGTCCGGTTAGTACAAACCTAGCTGTCCTGCTGTTAATCATATGGATGGACATATCAGAAAAAAGACACCTTCGTGGTGGATGTTGTATTGGCAGACGCGAAACTCTCTTGAAATTGTTATCGTTTGTTAACGGATGTGTGCTGAGATTCATAATAGATGCGATCGAAGGCGACCGCAATATGTGTCACGGATGTACAGTTGCCGACTCTCCTACAGGTAGTTAGGATGCCATGTAAGTAAGTAAGTTATGCCTCTTTCTATCCAAAGCCACCCTAATAATAAAAACTCATTCGAGCATACTACGGAGGTGTGGAGAAGAAAAACAAGGAAGAGGAACAATAATTTTCCTACACTGCACTAGATACATGCGTTCATTTCATCGGATTCACGAATTTGCATTTCCGTTGCTTTACGTTGGATTCCAAAACTAAATTTATCACGAACCGATAGATGCAGCTCGGTATCGTGAGTTTTGTTTTGAAAGAATCCACGACTACTTACCCTAATGTAAATTGAGATAAAGGTTTCGAAGCAAAAATGCGAGTGTTGCGTCACTAATGGGTCGAGCGATACCATATTTTCCAAAATACTGCTACTTGCTATAAAACCGCAAACTCTAAAAACCACCTTCTCAATGTTTAGCCAATTTCCACCCAATGTTCCAAACAACGCATTAACCTTCCTTATTACATTTGAAGGCATTCTTTAGTTATGATCTATCACTATTCTTACTTGCAATTACACGTGCTTATAATTGATGAACTTTCGTGATAATTCTCCTCCTCACCAGACCAGAATCGGTATAAATTTGCGGAATACTGAGAAAATTAGCTCAAACGCTAAAAATAACTAAACCCAGTCACGTAGGTAGGAAATGATCTAAAAATACCACTCGCCATAAGGTCAAGAGTGCGGTTCTTAACGTTAATTCCTTTCTTCTTGTCAGGCACGTCCTGAAAACGTTTATAGTCTTGTACAAATAGCCTACAAAGGAACTGACACAATGGAAGGTGAATATTAGAAAACACGAAAGGACAGTTCTAAAAATAATAGAAATTGACGCGCTACACTTTGAGCCTCAGACAATGTAAACTCTCGTCTACTTTTATCCTTTTCCAACATTTACTTGTTTGTATGGTTTTCCAAAACCTGTAGTCCGACTGTTGATTGAGTGCAACGGACAAAAACGAGTCAACCCTTGCAGGTAAATATAAGTAACCTACCATGAGCAATGTGGAATTTGAATCATGGGCTTTAAAGTTCACTGCTTAGGTTCACCTCTCGAATGTTGATGTACATGAACGCATACTAGATATATAATACTTAAAAAAACCAAACAGCGAATGGTACATTTAAAAAAAATCGGATACACTATCTAAACCGGAGAAGAGTTTGTGAATAAAAGAGGACCAACTACTGAACGGATAAGTGGGGTTTTATGTATAAGCTCGAAAGTACTTTACAGGGCCACACCAGGCCATCATCCTTGCGAATGTATCCATCAGTAGGGCGAGGTGTTCTCAGCTGGGTTGAGCGGCAGAATGAATGCATATAGTTCGTATGTATGCAAGTTTGTTGACTAAATGTCCTTGTAACATATTTTATGTTCTTAGTTTCATTTTTATTTCGCCATGTTGTGCTTTGGTCTATTGAAATTGCAAGTATTGTTCTAAAGAACTGGGACGGCTGAGAGGATGGCTCACTTCAAAAAATGGTTTTATGAAATTCATTTTGCCTGTTCGGTTGTTTGTTTGCAACCGGTTGTACTATAAGTTTGGTTTCAAAAGAGGATCATACAGGTATGACATTCAGGCGTGCTGTACGGCTTTACGGCGTACATTTTTCGACATTTCTAGTGTCCTTATGAAACTGGTTACATAATGAGAAGCAAAGTGGCGCTCTTATACGACCGTGTAGAGCAGAACGGACATTTTATGTAGGACTTTTTGTTGGCCATATACTTTATGGTTTAATATCTGTGGGGGACAGTGGCATAAAAGGATAATGTTAATTGGAGGTACATTGCTTATGAAGTTCCCGGTTTTTGTTTTAGAAGTAATGACTACTGAGTTAACAGTTGAATTAGGCTTTTATATTACAAGAGCTGCCCGGAAACGGACAGGTCGATGGTTTACGTAATTACGTAGTCAGCTATACAACTAGTGTAGTTGTGTTGAGATACTTCTCCAATTTGAGTTTTAAGCGATTGCAATCGTAACAATAATATTTCGAATAAAAACAATGTACAGGGACATAAAATATTTATTGCCGGAGAGTGTGAAGATGCGGAGGAAGTAATAGCTACTTCCCAAGCAATACTTCACAGTACACATATCGTACTGGCATTACGATGGACATCAATAAGTCATTCGGTGCCAAGTCAGGACTATACGGCGGATGACCCATCAAATCGATGTTTTTGGTGCTCAAAAATGCAGTTGTCGCAGCCGATGTCTGAGAGCTCGCATTGTCGTGGTGAAGAGTGATCCGTCTTCGGCGGTTGGTTTTCCTGATTTCTTGGAAGACAACTGGCAAACAAATGGTTGTGTACCACTCAGAATTGACTGTTCTGCGTTGTTCTAGTGGTACGGTTGCGACATGTCCAGTTTTTCCGAAAAAGCAGGCCACCATTTGCTTGGAAGTGCTTCGTGCGCGAACAAGTTTTGTTGGATTTGGCTCATCTTGAAACACCCAGACAGTCGACTGCTGTTTACTTTCGGGCTCATACGCGTAAATCCACGATTCATCACCTGTCGCGATGTCATAGACGTGTTTCGAAGCACCGCGACCGTATTTTTTGAGCATTTCTTTCGACCAATTGACACGAGCCTTTTTTTGGGCGATTGACAAATTGTGTGGGATCCAACGCGAACAAATTTTTTTGACAGTCAAATGACAATCTCACGATAGGTCACATGACGATCTTCCAATATCAGTTCGCGCACAGCATCAATGGTTTTCGGAACAACAACCGATTTTGGACGACCTTCACGAAATTCATCTTGGAGTGAACTACGACCCCGATTGAATTCACCATACCATCGATAAACACTGGTCCTTGATGGAGCTTCATCGCCAAAAATTGAATTAAGTTCATCCATGCACTGTTGCTGAGTTAATCCACGCCGAAAGTTGTAAAAAATAATCGCACCAAAATGTTGACGATTTAATTCCATTTTTGGGCCGAGACGAATCTCTTAAGTTACTGTAAACAACACAAAAAGCGCTCGTATGTCAAAACGTTCTGAGTGCGTATAACCTCAAAAATGTCCAACTTTACGACAGAGCTGTCAATTGCCGGATTGCAACACTAGGGTTGCCAAATCCCGAAACATAAGAGGCAACCCTCGTATTGGAAGATCGTAATGTGACCTATCGTGAGATTGAGACGACCTTAGGCGTTAGTGGGACCAGCATACATTCAATATTGCATAAACATTTGACTGTCAAAAAAATTTGTTCGCGTTGGATCCCACACAATTTGTCAATCGCCCAAAAAAAGGCTCGTGTCAATTGGTCGAAAGAAATGCTCAAAAAATACGGTCGCGGTGCTTCGAAACACGTCTATGACATCGGGACAGGTGATGAATCGTGGATTTACGCGTATGAAAGTAAACAGCAGTCGACTGTCTGGGTGTTTCAAGATGAGCCAAATCCAACAAAAGTTGTTCACGCACGAAGCACTTCCAAGCAAATGGTGGCCTGTTTTTTCGGAAAAACTGGACATGTCGCAACCGTACCACTAGAACAACGCAGAACAGTCAATTCTGAGTGGTACACAACCATTTGTTTGCCAGTTGTCTTCCAAGAAATCAGGAAAACCAACCGCCGAAGACGGATCACTCTTCACCACGACAATGCGAGCTCTCACACATCGGCTGCGACAACTGCATTTTTGAGCACCCAAAACATCGATTTGATGGGTCATCCGCCGTATAGTCCTGAGTTGGCACCGAATGACTTCTTTTTATTCCCGCACGTAAAAAACAAACCGAGAGGTCAACGTTTTTCGACACCTGAAGAAGCGGTTGCTGCATTCAGAATGCATGTGTTGGAGATACCTCAATCAGAGTGGCAAAAATGCTTCGACAATTGGTTCAAACGCATGCAAAAGTGTATAGATCTTCATGGGGAATATTTTGAAAAACAATAAAGTGATTTTCGATGATCAATATTTGTTTTTGTTTTCAAATCCCGAAATATAAAAGGAAACCCTCGTATTGTCCGCTGCTGTACAAGAAGCTCCTGGCATTAAAACACTGATTCCTGGCGGAATAACTGCTATGGTAAAGAACAAGGAGAAACGAATACCTTAAGTTGGCCTCAAGAAAGGAATCCCCCAGATAAAGTATGAACACGGTCGTTAACTATTGAACATTTACGTTTATTTCTCTTGATTAACTTTGATTGTTTATCTCTATCCTTTGAGAACTGTGTCTCTTGCTGTGAGGAATTTACGAAGAATGACAGCTCATTTAAATATTATTGAAATGTCAGCTGTTTGCTGACATTTGTTTGTCATGACAGCATTTCAGTGGTGCCTGCACCAGTGTTGCCATCGAGTGCTGCTCCGCCTCCAACAATGATGATGAAGAAATACAAAGTAAAGAAAATGGAAATTTATGTTAGCGGACATAGTATATATGATAGTGTTGGGGTTTCTTTAAGCCACTTCCCAAGAACCACCCATTCCCTTTCACCTGTCTCCCACTTCCCAAACAAATCTTTCTAGTTACCTGCAAAGGGGCAGCGTAAGCTCCCCTGCAGCATCTCCCAACTCAAAGCAACCTGGCATGCATATTAGAGAATTGTTATGGTTCATAATGCTTGAACCATTCAATACCCCCCTATCGGCTCAGCTTGTCAGCAATTATAATCGACAAATACACGCTGGCCAGCGTATCTGTTGACACAGCTGTAGCCGATATTCTTTCCACAGTTCACAATTGTATATCGCGCCTATACCCTTAGGTCCGCGACAGTTGCGATCAACCGATCATGGAATTTGGGCATGGATATGATCACTATTTAGGTAATCTTACCCATGCCAAGCCCTTTGATGACCCACCAGCAAATCAAAGCAAACACACAGTACCTCACTGCGTTTGTTTTGTTTACTAACCGTTGGTCCATGTTTCCCTTGGGTGAGACGTTTGCTTGCACATCTGCAGGTCAAATCCCTCACCACCATACCCATGTACCAGCACATTAACCTAACCATATAGCCACCGTCGCTGAGGTTTCTGTTGACTTAAAGTCCATGAATAATTTCCCTCCTTGTGCTCCAGAGCCATACGGCTAAAGCAAACATAACCCAAATCTCTGGTTGAACTAGCATCACCAGTATATATTGCCTACAACGGCATTTCCCTTGATCTCATAGATAAATACCATAACGATCCCATGCAACATCGGCAGACCATGAACGTTGTACATCTAATCATTTGACCGTTGAAATAGCGTTTTTGTTTACTTATTACTACCTATTTCGTTTTCAGGCGTGGATCATCGATGATTTATGACCACATTGCCTGCAGTCCCTGGTGCTCGTACATTTGTTTGATCACGTGTCGGTCGATTGTTGTCTGTATTGCAGGCAAAAGGGGCATTGTACGCGTCCCTATGCAGCATTTTGGGAAATGCTCCTCGATCACCACTAGCCGTTGCCAAGTTGATCGGGTTCGCCCCTCCTACAACGATGTGAGCCACCACCGTTGAATCTGACGGATGTGGATTGCATCGAGGAGTCAAATTTTATCACCCTTCGAGGAGAGACGTCGAGTCTCTGCGGTCGCGCCTTACGTTGTCAAATTTAAATTCATTGAGCCTACACACGCTTGTTTTCGTGTCGAGTTGTTTGTCGAGAAACATAAGTTCTATGAGATGAATTTAATATTTTATAGTAACAAAATTACTTAAAGAACGATTGCCATGTATGTGAATTTGGAACTAATAACAGTGCGTTAGTGTAGCACATTGTCAAATATATGTAATTTTTATGATTAGTGTTCTTAAGGATATTCGCAGATACCAATAAAAAGTCATCACCCTACAAACTACGGCGTTTTATTTTTCCTTTCCTTTGAAGAACAGTTTCAGTGCCACGCAGTGGAGTTTTACTTTGGACACGTCGATAAAAGAACATATCAGTGGGTGTTAAGTGAATCCGTGCGGTACGTCGGTGCACCCATACTAAAACCCCTCACAATAGTTTAGAAGATTAGAAACTACGCAGGAAAGTGTTGGTAATAAGTACCCTATTTGAAGAATAAGCTCCTCGATAGTATAGTGGTTAGTATACCCGCCTGTCACGCGGGAGACCGGGGTTCGATTCACCGTCAGGGAGCCTCTGGCGCAAGACTAATAACCTTGCCCAGAAAAAAAAAATCATTATGGAAAATTTAACAAGACTCAGGACTTGCTAAATAAGGCCAAGCCCGGCTTCGGTTGTAGTGCCGATGATGATGGTGATGATGATGATGATGATTTGATCAATAAGAAAAAAGCAATTAGGAAAATGATGTAAAAAGTCAATAAATAGGAGGTCTAAACAGAAAGGATTTTTTTTTAAATAAACTCACATTTTATGGAGATGAGTCATGATGGTTTGGCGCAAGACTAAATTTTAGTAGTCAACATTTTAATGAGAACATTGCAAATATAATGCAATGCGATGATGGCTATCAAATTTAAGAAAAGAATGGTCATACAATTTGGCGCCAGGCTAATAACCTTGCCCGGAAAAATCAAATTATTATGGAAAACTTAACAAACCTTGGGACTTGTTAAATAAGGCCAAGACCGGATCCCGGCTCTATGCCGATGATACTGAAGTCATGATGGTACATTCTAGGATAAAGAATTTCGGAGTTTCCCATTCGGATCTTAAGGGGGGACTATGTCAAGAGGAACACCATGCAAATATTTTGATAAATAACCGAACTTTAAGAAATTCGTCATTGCGTAATCGGGTTCGTTCTCGAAACCCTATCGACGTTCGACTGAAAACGGCATTTTGCAACATAAGGCCATCGGTTTCACCAATAGGAATGTAAATGCCGCCCACCAATATTTGCAAACAGCGAAACCTAATATCCTTGCCCTAACTGAGGCCCAGGTCGATTCGTCAATTCATTTGATATATCTATGTTGCTCAGGGTACGACATCTATTCGAGAGTCCGCTTTAACGGTGGAGTCTGCTTATTAACGCGATCCGGGCTGGCCTGCCAAAAGATGGAGGCGCTAGAACCCAATAACTTGGACATCATGTGGTTCAAGGTCATGCTGATGTTTTCTGTTAAATTTCTTTGTTGTCTTTACCGCTCCCCCAATGACGATATACCGGCGACACTTTTCGAACATCTTTCACGTACCGTCGATCAATCACCTGGCTTCAGAAATTGTGTTCCTTGGCGATTTAATGTGCACAACTCGGGCTGGTTGGTACATTCTAACAGAACCGACGAGGTTGGGAGACAGGCGGAGATGTTCGCTGTTAGCCGGAATCTGACTCAACTCGTGGAGTAATTATGCTAACTCCCTGAATCTGTTTTTTGATATCCGAGACGAGCATTTATACCGTAGAGGTTGCTGCGCCACTCAGAAATTCAGATTACTGCTTGGTATTGATCTCGCACCCACTTGCATTTCAAAAGAATAACCGACCTAAGCAGCTTCGCCATGTATGGAGGTATTGGGTTTCTAACTGGGACGATTTGCGAGATTTCGTCGTATAATTTGCGTGGTCAGAGGTGTGCTTTGGAGACTCCGATGTTCACGCATGCGCGGAATCGGTCACGGAAGTTATTCTGCTCGGGATGGAGATTTACATTCCGCATTCCATCAATCGAAGTTCATCTGATAAACCTTGGTTTGATAAAAAATGCGAGCAGATTGCAGTGACAAAAATAGAGCTTTTAAACAATGGCGCTCCAATCTCAGCGAGGTTAACAGAACGAATTTTGTTAGAATCAGATTATTGCTCACTCTGCAACGACAGAGTGACCAATAATCTCGTTCAGTGTCCAACTGGTTCGCGTCTCTTCTGGTCAATGGCCAGAGCTGCCAGCAATAACTTAGCTTTCTCCTCTTTTCCGTTAGTGGCGGGCAGCGGGGCGTTAGTCACAAATTCAAAAGATAAAGCGAGTGCGTTCGCGAATTTATTTTCGGCGAATTCAAACCCCCATGCCGATCTTTTGGAGTCACCTGTGATCACGCCGGTACGGTTTTCGATGCCTCATGTGAGGTTCCTAGCTCCAGAATTGACGCCGGTTCTTACCAGGCTCTTCCGCTTACCTTAAGAACGGAGGACATTTCCTACCTGCTGGAAGATGACTTATAGCGTTTACGACGATAGTGAAGAGCGTATAATTCGAACCGACACTATCACGGTTAGTGATTCTAAATATATAACCAAAGCTCAACGCATCAGGCCACTGCTGCGTGTAGGAATTCGATTTCTGAATTCAAGAACATTCGACTGATGTGAAAATGCTATATTATTGCTATGGTATACGGCTTTAATGGATGTGCTTTTGGTGGTGTTGTTCCTCACTATTTGTCGTGTGTATCTGCTAGAAACGCCACAGACTCAAGTTCAGCCAATCCCAAAGCTCTCCAATGCTTTTGACCGCGTCTGGCATGGGGATATAGTAGCCTTTCTCTACGGGAGGATGTCTCCTTGTCCTAAAAACGACGAGGGGTCTCTCAAAACCGCTCCTGAGAAGGCTCGTTGCGGTCGCCACCGTAATTCCGGTGCCTCCGGGAGGTGTGACAAATGATTTTTGAATAGGGGCCAGGGAAACGGCTTTTACTTTTACTGTTTATAAAATAATTTTAACTAATTTGTTGATTTTATTGGCGTCCATCCGATTTGGGTGCCAATTGAGTCTGATTCCTATTATTTTATTATTCTTGGAATGGATTTATTTTAATGGATTGGCGTCCTGAAACATCGGACGCCAACTTAGAGACTGATCCTCGAATCTAAAATCCATTGTCCTTTTACACAAATCGTCGTTGAGATTGGATGTGAGAAAACTGTCGAAAAGGAATGGGCTCTATTTTTAGAACATAGTCATCTGGCTACAATGCAGATGGAGATACGGATTTTAGAAATTGTGTGTATGCGAAACAAATATACATTTGGTTCGTTTAACATGAGTTTATTTGCATATGGAGATATGCATTGTGGTGTTTAGTTTTTAGGACTTCAATGTGCATGATAAACGAACACTTGCTCCGTTTATCGGGTATTCTGTTCTAGCATACTGGATATACAATGCATATGACGATATGCGTTGTGATGTTTGAATATTAAAGGATTTCTGGGAATTGAATAATCGAACATTTGGTTCAATTTGTCTAACGTTGGATATATGGATGCATGATATCGGGTGGATGCGTATAAGGATATTGTTTATCATCATCATTATCATTGCCACTACAACGGGGATATTGTTTATAGGATAGTAAATATAGCGGAGGGGAAGTTGGAGCGATCATACAGGGCAGAGTATCTTATTTCAACCCGGCGAAGGCCAGGACGATACTTGTCCCGGTTCAATCCAAGATGACATGCAATCTCCACGTGACACATCTGGATAGCTACTTTGGCATCCGCCAAGTAGTGAACCAATAAATGCAGCGACATCCTAGAAAAGGTTGGCTGATAGTCTAATAATCTTGCCTGGAAAAACAGTTTTATTATGGACAATTTAAGAAGTCTCGGATATGGCCCGATGCCGGTGGAGAGACTTGCTAAATAATGCCAAGACCAGATCCCGGTGGTAGTATCGATGATGATGATGATGATGACATATAGCGGACGGAAATGGTAGGGCTTCATCGAACACTAGAGGGCACTGGTGAGAAACTTCGTTCATATGGACTTTCCCAGCAGCTTTACGACTGGAAGGAGAGCTTCCTCAAGAATCGATCGATCCGGGACGGTGAGTTTTCAGATCTGCATCCTGTTGATTCCGGAGTCCCTAAAGGTTCGATTTTGGCTCCATCCCTGTTTTTGAGTCAGCGGATCAAAAAGTGTACAGTTTTGCGGATGAAAGTACCCTTGTTTCTTCTTTTTCCAGTGATCGGCCGATTAGTGCATCAACGTCCCACCACCTGGGGTGTAGCCAGATGGACTCTCTGAATCGGGATCTAGATAAGGTCCTGTAGTGGGGAAAGGCTAATCTCGTCGACTTCAATGCAACGAAGACACAATATACAACATTCATAAAGAAAAGTGGATCATCGGCACCACCGTTGATGATGAATGGCGAGACCCTCCAATCTGGGGAAGGCTTGAAATTGTTAGGCGTCACGGCCTGTGGGAATGCAGCGTTGTATAAACACATGTAGAGCATCACCGGGTCCGTCTCTGAAAAACGGAGTTTTCTTTTTAGAGCCAATCAATATTTTACTCCGGCCCAACTTTTTTCCTGCATAAATCCCAAATTAGGCCCGCGCTCGAATTTTGTTTTCATGTTTGGAGCTCCGCTCCTGAGCACACCTTGAACCTACTTGAGAGCATACAGGGAAGAGCGATCCTCCTGATCGGGGACATGGCGCTGACGTTGGGACTACAGTCGCTATCACATCGAAGGCGCATAGCTGACCTCTGCTTGTTTTACAGATATTATCACGGATACTGTTCTTCGGACATTCGTGGTACTGTTCCGCGCAATTCGGCTTATGTGCGCTTCTTGAGGCAATCCGACGGATCACACCACATTAGGATTCATCTTCCGACGGCGCGAACATCTCTGCGTCAGAACTCGTTCCGTTACAGAGTCGGAAAGCTGTGAAATTCCCTCCCCACGCGATATGTTTCCGGAGCGTTACAACCTGCCACAGTTCAAAAAGAACTGCAAGAGTTCAAAAAGGACTGCAACATTCATGTGGTGGTATCTCGGACCGGCGACTTGGCGCTATAGGTTCACCTCTCCCGAGAGAAATTAGGTCAGTTGGTGTTCTTCTTCTGTCCTTCTCGTCTTCGAGTATGTATAATATAATAAAAAACATAACTAGCGTAATTGGTATTCTTCTTTTTTGTAGAACGAGAGGAACGTGATAGCACCGAATTAAAGTAGAAACGGAGTAACCAATTTAGTGGCTCACGAAGACACCATCGTCGCCAAGAAAACAGTGAGAGTGAAAGGTGAAGAAAAATCCGAAACGATAATGGTAGACGACAGAAAAAACTAAAGGTTTCCAAAAACAAGGAACTCTAGAACAAAACTGTGGGGGTTCGAAGTATAGATGCCGACGTACGACATGGATTCATTGAAATCCCCAACGATGACCCACCGAAAATTTTTCGCTCAAGGAAGATTGAATATTTAAACATGAGGTTTTATTGTTAAAGTTTTCTTTATTTAACTAATTCACCGAACTACGTCTTTGTTTTGGTTTATTTTAAAGATATTTCATACATTAAACGAAACGTAAGTATGTATATTGTCTTGGTACATAAACGGGTAAAGTATGATTCACAGCACATGTTGAAGTTAATGCAAATTAGATTAGTCCTTTTCACTTTAGTAAATATAGATATATTTGAATGTTATATTTCTTTTTATGGTGAATCTAATTTTGACAAGATGTAAAAAGAGACCGAGCGGCATTACTGAAACTGCTTGACTTCTGTAAAAAAGAACTGTTCGCGAGACCGGTGCACACTCTTCAGTAGTTGTAAAACGCGATGGTTGAGTAATGACTGCTTGGGATTAGGGATGAAAATTGGGATTTCTTATTTGCACGGCTATTAGCCCATCATCATCGCGCTCTCTCATGAATCCATTCAGTTGCATGTCTCAGGAGGTGAATAATACTTGCACATCATTCGACAGTCGCTGGGAATGCGAAGGATGAAAAGAACAAAAGAGAGAGCGCAATAACTTCGGGGTTGACCTAGCTTGTGTGCTTGTATCAAAGCAGCTTCTGAGGATGACCCACTGACCTAGTGCGGTGACTGTGGTGATCTCAGAGTGCATTGAACTGTGGGAAGATAAAAATAAGAAGGAGAAGAAAAGTTCTGTAGCTATTCACCTGTAAAAAGAGATCATTGGAGTGTCTGGGGAAAGTGAATAGGACGCTGAATCGGCTAGGGAATTCTGACCGTGGGAACTAAATTAAATACTTTGATTTTTTCCCCAGCGATTGCATGATTATGCAACCGCGTCGTTTGGACAGACTATGGCGTTGCTAACCGACATGATGCGATTTCCGGTGGAAATCTCATGGGTTAGCGTAATGGAGTTGCTGTATGGCGAAAAGGTAACTAAACTCAATTATGCATTATCTGCATAGAATAATGAGTTTAGCTATTCGTCCTTTGGGAAAACATGGTTTTCAGGTGGAATAGCTTGTAGGGGGTATAATAGTTGAAATCACTCGAAATAAGGTTGGAATTGTGGGTTGGTTCTCCATGTGGTATAGAGAACCCCCACAAAACCACTGATGAAAAAAAAATTATAAAAAAACAGCAGTAGAAACACGAGGGCGGTCCCAGCACTAATCGGCCTAGCATATAGTTGGCGGTATTTATTCAAGTTTAATGACTGTGGTAGATAGTACCAACTTTAGAAAGATTAAGTTTCAAGTTTTGAGATGCTATGTTGTTCATTACTTGTTTGACAGCCATCAATAGTGACTGCTGTCAGTGAATTTGTAAACATGAAAGAAATTGGTCATCGTCATGTGATTCAATATTTTTATTTGAAAGGTCTTAGTGCAACCAATATCAAAGGCGAGCTAGATTCGAATTCGGGGGAGTCTGCACCTTAGTTTTCAACCGTGAAGTATTGCGTGGCAGGGTTTAAACGAGGTCGTACGAGCTGCTAAGATGAACAGATGAGGTGACTGTTCCATAAATGTTTAAAAAAATCGCTAAATGGTATTGCATGACCGTCGACTAAAAGTGTAAGAGTTTGTGGTTTTTAAAAATTAGTAACACTTTTTTTTAATGCTTTATATTCATATTAACAAGTCTACAAATTTTCATTACAGTTGCATAAAAATATAAACAAACAATTTTAAAAGTGAGTTTTTTAACCTGTGTATATCCCCCTTTAAGAAAATACATTATCGACAATTAAATACTATATGCCGCTATCGGCTGAGGATTAGAATTGTAATTAATAGTATTTTAAATGTCTAAAAAGAAAGGATGAAAAAGGGGAGAAAAGAGTAAATTAACTCGTTTGTTTTTGAATACAGCTATGATTTGTGTATATGGCACAAGGCTAATAACCTTGCCCGAATACAAATTATTATGGACAATTTAACAAGTCTGGGATAAAGACCGGCTACCGGTGGAGAGACTTGCTAAATAAGGCCAAGATCGGATCCCGGTTGTAGTGCCGATGATGATTATGATGATTATTTGTGTATATTGATGAAACATAACATACTAAAGTAATTTTAGTATGGAGTAAGCTGCGCGAATCCGAAAGAGCAAGAGCAGTAATCACTGAAAACAACAGGACACCAGCCTAATGAGCTGTAAAGCTCTTTTATATTTACTTTCTTTAAACCACTCACCGTTTAAATAAAACTGTTTTATTTTTATTTAAACTAAGCTACCTTTATTATTATATGGTATGTCACCCTTATTATTACACATATTATTTAGTCAGTTGCACCACCATGTAAACGACACACTTTAGATAGGGATTATTTAAAAGAGTGCACTTCTTTAAGTTGTGTATTTTCATCATTGTCGGCACAAACTATTATGTTAGATATAGCAATTATAACCACACACCGGAAGGCTCCTGAAGTTGTTTAAACACGAAGTCATATTCTTAATCAAAAAACTGAACATATCACAACTAGAAACTAAGTCGATATCCTAAATCACCCGACACACGATTCGTCAACCTCATCACGTTACTCGCTTCTTACCAACCCTCAACCAAGAACTCTCGTGTCCGTTCTCGACTAGTCTCAAAACCCAACTTTCGTGTCCGTTCTGGACTCGCCTCCTTCTCTCGGCCCAAAATCTGTAGTCCCAAACATCGTTAGTGGTTTTCTCATTTGTTCTTTTCTTTCGGATCGAAATCTGGTTTCCTCCGGAAGATAAAAGGATATCTCCTTTTTTCCGCCTGAACCTGTTTTGGGTAAAGAAAAATCAATAGAGCTTTTATTGCGCCTGTTGCTTTCTTTAACCGAATGGCGAATGGCGCTGGTTGTTTTAATGGTTTTAGGTAACCATTTTTCTAAGGAGTTATAAAATTGCTGGCGCGCATTTTTACGATTCTCAGCGATTTCGTCTGAAAAACGGCATCTGGCCTGCACATTTGGCTCTTAGGGGGTTTTTGTGGTAAACCTTTGGTTCGATGATTATGTCTAAGTTTTTTATGTGAGCAAATTGAACGTTTAGTTCAATTTGCTTGGAGTTTAATTGAGTAACGCAAATTGAACGTTTAGTTCGATTTGCTTGCTATCCATTTATGTGGAATCATTTGGTGTATGGGGTAATGTTTTTGGTTTAGGTAATGTCAGATCCTTTAAGTGGATGTTTTTGGCGTGTGTCGCCGTTAGTGGTGGAGACTGGCTCGAAAGGGGTAAGTTTTATGGGATGGGTGGTTGTGGCCGTAACAGAGCTAATCATCCCCGCGAAAAAAAAATCGATGGTCAGAGTGGTAGGAGATGGAAGAGCGTGTTTGAGTATGTTGGCGCAGTGATGTGACGTATAATACAGCTCTGTGAATAAATGCCTAGGCGCGCGGTATCTTCAGAAAATTACACACCTTTGCCATTAACGCAACCACCTAAGATAAAAAACAAAAAAAAAAAAAAAAACAAAAGCCGTACTGGCTAGTATTATTAGAGGCGACATTTGAAAAATGTTCCAGTTCCTCGCTAAGCTTCAGAGGAAACAGTTTACAATTACAAAATAAATTTAAATAACAATAATAAATAATTTTATATGTTAAAATACGAGGGTTTCGTTTCTAACGATGTGTTGGGGTGGACGCCTGTTCCAGATGAAGGTGTGGGGGCGGCGTAATGAATTTGTAGCGGATCTACGAACCATACCAACTCATTGCAGGTTGAGGTATCCTTTCCGCCAAGGAACTTTACTCACCTTTCGCAGCACACGTGCCCACAGACACGTGTCCCAATAGTCATTACCAAACCTGGAATAAAGGTTATATGACATGCAACAACGTTGAACCCGATATAAAAGTCAAGGAATTTAACGTTCAAAAGCTTCTAATACCGAGTTCAACGCATTCACACATCGTATGCAAGAACAATTTCAAAAGGGCAGCAAAGCATCGCATCTAAGCAATCCGCCAATGCTGCAAAGCATCACATACAGGTCACCAATCTCCCATCCTAAACATCAACGCGATGTTTCCAAAGAAATACCATTGTCGGTAAATAAACCGAACAACGGATCCCTATCCTGGTGGCTAATGAAAATTAACAACTAAACCCCTGACATGACTCTAATGCTAAGGCACACTTGCGCAAACAAAACGAATCGTTGCGCCGCTGATTAGCAGTCGAGCAACCATAAACTCTTAACATTATCCCCGATAGATGTTTATGAGTAGAAAGGCAAACAACGCATTACATCCCATAGTCCGTGTACCCATCCGAATTGCATGCGATCCTTTGTCCGCATGCCAGATGTGTAGTACAAACAAACCAAAGAATGCTCGGAGAATAAGCGGCGGCATCCGATCAACAGACAAGATTCCGACCACCAGCAACTAATGGTGATGATGATGATAATGATCACGAGGAAGGATTTCTCCTTTTACAGAGACTATGGGTAATGCAGCTAACAGAATTTCCCAAAGATGTGCCCGGCCTCTTTAGTGAGAGTCCCCCCGATGAGCCGATCATACGTCTTCTGCCTGGTCCCGTGGGTCCTGTGGATCCTTAATAGCCGAGCTGTCTTATAGCTTCTCCGTGGGATGGCATCCGGCTCTTTTGGCCCGTGGTGTTGAGAGCCTTGATCATTGAGGTTGACCGAATCACAGTTCTCACCGTTGATGTGGTGAGGCTACCCGCCACAGATGGATGATTAAAGGAAACGCTTTATGTTTTACTTGAGTTTTATTTCAAATGCCTTTATTCTTCCTTTATGTCTTTGGCCGTAGTTCGGCCCTCGGAATTTACTGATCGCCTTCTGGATTTCGACTCATCATGAAATAAAATTGTGCCGCCCTTTTATACTCTGTGATGACAGAGATTGTATAAATTCCAAGAAGCACAAACGAGATTTTGTGTGCTTAGATTGGAATAGGGTTCTGGGAAGTGTACAGGAATTTACTCGAATAAATTCCCGGAAGGAGAAATCTTGAAATGCATTTAGAATTAGGCATTTCATAATTTCAATAGTTATAGGGAATTGAATCAATGCACGACAAAGGGACTTTCGTTTAAATTTATCGTGGATATGATTCAATTGGATTGGGTTGTAGGGTAGTTGGAAATTGAATCAATGTGCGACAGATTAACTTTTGGTTTAACTTGTCGCTCATATGATTCACTATGGAAATTGGATTGGGGTTATAGGTAATTGGAAAAGGGTAGTGATTTAGGATCACTACAGATGTATCACTAGATAATGACTTAGTAGTGGTGCCATTACGTTCCACCACAGCCTCTTGGCTTAATGTTTTCTTCAGAGATCATATTCCTATTTCGTTTTTCATAATCTTGACTTAGTTTATAAAACTTTTAAAGCCAACTTCAATTAATTAATAGAGTTTGCAAAGGAGTTATGCACACTTTACTATTTGTTTCCTCAGTACGGCATCAAATTTGATTGCTTTCATTCTATCGCGAATATGTTTCGCTATATGGTTCATCATCATCATCATCGGCACTACAACCGGGAACCGGTCTTGGCCTTATTTATTTATATGGTTGATAATTCACAGTAAATTGATACAAAGTGTGTGGTAAATGTGTCAGCTCCAACTCCGAGTATAAAATTTTTTGTCGCCCGGAGAAAATTTTGTTGTTGATTGAAATGCTTTTTTCCCTTTTTCCAGTTCCGCGTTTCCGTTTTTGTCGTCTCTTTAAATACATAGGCCGCGAACAGCAAGCCATTTTTTAGCTGGTGCAAATATACAGTCCACGAGCACGCTATTAACATTCCAAAATTTTCAAGTCATCAAACCAAGCCACTGGTGATTTTACTCCGTAATAAAAACAAAATGAAAGTTTTAATTAACGATTTTCATTACCTGTTGGGGCACAAAAAGAGAAAAAAAAAACGCCGGGTACAGTCATAATGGCAGAGGCTAATTCCCATGTTACAGCTACCGAAATGCTGCAGTGAGCAATAAATAAAGCAATGGCCTACTAATTGGAAAATCAGGCTCAATAAAACGAAATCGCTATTCTTGTCATATTTGCATAGCGACTAACAAATACATTTTTAATACAGGTCTTGGCAGAATTCGTGGTCCGAAACCAGATGCAGCAGAATATCTTGGGTTACAATAAGATAACAGTTTAAACCGGAAGCATTGAGTGAACAAAAAACATTTAACTGTTCATCAAAATCTGGTTTTTGAGCGAGTTTGTAGTAAAAAATTATTAACTTTGGCTAAAATGCAAACAAATGTGATGATAAATCACTCAATCTATAATAATATCCAATGGATCTGGGTGTACGAAATCAGGTTTGAGGCCGTACTAAACAATCGATTCGAGAAATCATTCAGAAAAGCCAGATTTCATCAAATCATGTCCAGGAAATCCACGAGGACATAGATATCAAATTGATTGATGTCGTTAATTAAGAATTAGCCATCAAACAAAAAAGAGTGTAGGTATTCAAATCAACGTACAACCTATTTAATTTCTTGGAATTCGAAGGCTAAATTGAACAAAACTACATGAATTGACATCTAAGAGGATACTATATCCTAGTTGGGATTAAGAATAAGCTACCAAACACAAAAAAGGGTAGGTATTCAAATCAACGTACAACCTACTTAATTTCTTGGGATTCGAAAGCTAAATTGAACAGAACTACATGAATTGACATCAAATAGAATACTATATCCCACTTGGGACCTATACACTGGTCCAGTTAACCTGGAGAAGTCACTATCTATCCCGATAAGTAAATTTCAAAAATTATAGTAAACCAGGCTTGTTAAGATTGCAGAAACCATGCCAATAGGTACATCTATAGAAGTGTACCCCAAAGGCAGAATACAATAGGAAACCACCAAGGATATGCTTCATTTATTGTTTGACTTTATCTAATATTTATCTTTGACATAACATCTTGAAAATTTTAATCAGAAAGTCAGTAGTAAATCCCACTGGTTTTGTAATACAATTTCCCAAACTTGTTACTTAATTAAATATGCCCCAAAGGCTTCCATAACAAAATATCCTCGGCACAGATGGAGAAAGATACCCACTTACACATTCTTTTCAAATACTCTGAATCCAGTCGAACCCCATTAACTTCCACATATTTCTGTCCTGTGGCGGTCAGTTCAACATTTTAGTTTTGTTTAACCACAAATCTAACAATTTCCTCCTTTCCTCAAAGTATCCACAAAAGTTAATTTACCATCCCATCATTTCCAATAAAGTACACATGATGGAAGTTGAGCATCAAAGGTACAATGACTAATTCCCACAAGAAATCAAATAACACCCCCGCACCAGATTGATTACGCCTCCATGAGCGTGCGTCGCTGTTCAATTATCTCTAATGAGATACAACTATCGAATTAGTTCCACAGAATGACAATACCAAAAACCCTTATTTTAGAGCTTTTTACATCCTATTAGGTGCCTAGTCGCACATCGTTTCGCTGCGGCTTCCTAGCCCCTCGACAACATAACCGCATACTCATCCTTATAACCTCGATTGTTTTTGTTACCCGACATAGAGAATATTCATACACAACGTATAAAGATTAACCCATACAATGTGATATCACGACTTCGTTAGGGAAGCCGTCGGCATAGTAAATACTTAAAGTACTAAAGGGTAATTTAATGTCCTTGGGACTCGTCAACTCACCATTTGCGCGACACAGAAGCAGTGTCGAAAGTTGTGAAATGGAACCTCATTGTAGTGTTTGTAGACCTCATATAGCCATTCGCGCAGCGTATCCATGGGAATGTGGAACTTATTGGTGAATCCTAATTCGATGAACATGGTTTGCATTAAGTGGATAACGTCCGCGTCACTCCAGTCGTAGGAATCAAAGGCGGGCAACCTCAAAGCCGCCTTCACCTCCTCCGAGAATGTGGTATCACATATTTCCAAGAAGCGTCTCTTCACTTCAGTGTGCTTTGGTAGGCTGCTTTTGCGGTGCGGTGGTCCCACAGGACGCTTAGATAAATCTATAAAAGCCAAATGAAATCTATTAGCGATGCCGATAAGCCAAGAAGTACAAGATCATGAGATGGATTTAAATAAAAATTCAATCAAGGCGCGAAAATCTAATGCCAAATCCAAGATACTCCTCCCTTTACCAATTTGAATGATAGCTGTGAACCAGAGAACAATTGCGAGTGTTTATCTACAGATGCGTTCGCTTTTGTTATTATCCTTCGTCGAGGGACGGCATTGCGAAGTGGTTTTGATTGCTGCTCATTGGAAAGCTTTCTATCTGTGCTGGAGATTCCATTTCATTTTGATGAATAAGGAATGGCACAAGGAGATTGATTATGTTTGGCAAAGGACTCGATAAGGTCGAGCGCACAGGCTGCCCTCGTTTCGTCTGTTTGGGATAGGGGACTAATTAAGTAACTCAAATATTGGCACCATTCTATCGGGTGATTGATATTCTCAGTGAGCTGCTCATTACTCGTATCGTGTGTTGTAATTAAAGGGGACCTGCAGTTTATGTTCAGGAAATCATGTATTTGAAATAAATTTATCCTTAATTGCCACTATTCACGCTTCTCCTTCATTGTCGGATTATATTACATCATAAGAGGTGATTCTTAATATTCTAGATAGTATTGTTTGTTTGTTTGCAGACGCATTAATTCACAAAGTCTTTTTTATGTTTTACAATTTTAGTCTAAATGATAAACCTATCTTAATAATTTTACTACATAATGTAATTTACTGGCTCTTCACAAGCACTCTAAATTATACAATATTATATGCTTAATTTATGCCTTTCAGCTTACATTTTCTTTTATTTATTCTTAATATAATACACATACATTATAAAAGAAATAAACTATTATCTTAGAGGTCTACCTCTTCTTCTTTTAGAGGCATTATGACAAAAAAAAATAATTTTTTTTTTTTGAGGATGCAAAAATTTTAAAAACAAAATAATAAGTGCTTATGAAAACAAAAAAGATAAAATAACAGAAGTTAATGGGAAGGAGGGCAAAGGAAAAGGAAGGGAGGAAGCTGCGCCAGAGCTGAATATTATATCTGAGGACGTGAAGTCCTTTCTTCGTTTTCGAGCCACCACCGGTTGGGGTTGGTTCGGTCTTTTATTGATTTATCTCTTTCACTGAACACCATACTGAATCGAAGTCGGTCTGGCCTATTAGAGATATCGCTATTGTGGACAATTCTTTTATCCCGTGCACCACGGAAAGCGTGGTATATAATAGGTATTCCACCCTCATCTTGGATTAGACCTTTTCCGTCCAAGAAGAGGAAGGCCTCTGGGGGAATGAACCCGTTCTGGAGGGTACTCTCCAGATACATATCGGTCGGATAATATGCTCCCGCGATAAGATTATTTACACTGCTCATTGCCCTTGCAATGTGGCCACGAATAATTTTTATAATGAAGTTGTCTATCTTAGTTAGTCCTGATTTATCATACAGGGTATTATTAGGGTAAAGTTTCTAGTATCGTGACTCTGGTGTTCTATTAAGTCCGAGGCAGGAACGCAAACACTGTCTCTCGAACACGCGAACCTTTTCCATGTAGAATGGGGATATATTGTACCATATTGGACAGCCATAGACCAACACTGGTCGGATGAATGCCGAATATGAGATTATTTTAACTTTTGGATTGAGAATGCTGCTTCGGAATAGACTTTTTGTGGCAACAAATGCGTTTCTTGCTGCAGAGAGAGTGACTGCTATATGCTTGTCAAAGTATAAATACTGATTAAGCCAAATACCGAGATATCTGACTACAGTTTTCACTTGTAGTGGGAGATTATTATTCCCTACGATAGAGACGTTTTTCCAATTGTACTTTGTATCCTGAGAGGCCCTGGAGAGAGGTGTTTTGAAAAGGATAGTCTCGGTTTTGTGGAAATTAATTTTTAGTTTCCAGTCATTACAAAAACGTTTTATTTTATTGAAGTCGTCCTGGAGAAGTCTATTGATGACATCTATTTTCTCTCCTGTTCTGTATACCACAATGTCGTCTGCGTATGCAATGGCATTGTTAAGCGTACCCACTAAATCACTGGTGTAAATATTAAACAGAATGGGAGAATTCACTTGTTGTAAACCGTTTGTAATTTTGAAGGTCTTGCTTGAGAATATATCTCCGTATTTTACCACAAACTGCTTGTCCGTTATCATTTCGTAAATGTTGTACAATAGATAATGAGGCATTCTCAGGTTTTCTAACTTATGAAGAAGTCCTTCTAACCACACGGTGTCGAAAGCCTTTTCAAAGTCAACTAAGCAGGCACCTGTGAATTGGCGCTTTGTCTTGTTCCATTGTATGTCGGAAACAAGCTTTGACGCGGCATGCACCGTACTATGTCCCGCTTTAAAGCCAAACTGATTGTTGGCGATGATTTCATTTTCATCACACCAGTTCATCAGTGCTTTATTTATGATCTTCTCGAAAACCTTGCTGATATTTGGCAGCAAACTAATCGCGCGAAGGTTGGTTGGATTGGTCCTGTCTTTGTCCTTTTTAGGGATGGGGTGGACTATTGCAGTTTTCCAGTGGGTTGGATAGTATGCCTTATTTAAGGCGTTGTTGAATAGCGTAGTGTAGATTTTTACTGCTTCAGGACGCAAATGTTTTAAAACTACATTTGGGATGCTACCTATCCCAGAAGACTTTTTGCTTTTGATTGACTTAAGGATGTTCGTAAGTTCATCCTTACTCACAAACATATTCATATTCTGATTACTCCTGGGGGAGTCCGCTCTGTTATTTTCACTGAATGTGGTAAAACTACGGTTTTGGTTCCTCCAGGTACAAAGTTGATTTCTCAGTGAGCTGTAGGTCTGGAATGCGAGTGGATTCGTTCACTCTGTTTACTGCTTCGAAACATGCACCAATTGAGTTCACTTTGTCCTGCGGGTCTTCGACTAATATTACTTCTTCGTTGGAGTTGATATGCTCCAGATTGAGTCCTGAGTTCAGCATTGTTTGACAATTCTCAGGAGTCCGTGGGACTCGCAAATATGGAATGTCATTGTGATCTTTCTTTCGAAAAGTTTTATTGATTTATGAGAACATATTCGATCCGCTAGCTTGAATGGCTTGTATTTTGTTCTTCCACTCTTCATTTATTCTTGAACGGTAATTGTCAAGGATCAATTTTTGGAGATTTTTGATTAGGGACTTAAGTGTTCTTATTTCCTGACTATTTGGGTCGCTGAACTTTTCAGCTTTGAGAGCATAATGCTCTTTTGCTTATACAAAGCGTCAATTGCTGATGTCCTGTACTTATTAGTATAACCGTCGGTATGGGGAACTTTAGGTATAGAACGATTCATTGCATTGGTAATAATATCGTCCAATGTTGTTAAGTAATGATCGATTTCGTCGTTATGGAGGTTTCTAATAGTCGGTGGGTCTATGGCACTGTTACGAAGTTCTCTTTTTATTAATCGATCAAAGCGTGACCAGTGAGCTTTTTGAAAATTGAAAGAGTGGATCTGGTCGAACTGCTCTAGTGAATATTGTTCATTTGGGACTTCAATTATGGCTCCAAATCCGTAGTGATCGCTATCGTAATCGATTGTGCGAAGACAGTTTCGCGTAGTTAGATCTGTGCCTGGCAAGTTTATTCGATCGTCTATCATAAGTAAATCCAGAAATGAATTTCCTTTAGGATAAGACGGTGTACTTGTGGCGTACAGTTCTAATCTGCGCTCGATAGCATTCATTTGCCACCAATCATATAAAGCATTGCCTCTTGTGTTCGTGGTCAAGTTACCCCAAGTACTATGCTTGGCGTTGAAATCACCCGCTATTAGGAAATAGTTGTTTTCCAAGTCTAATTTCAGGTGTCGAAATAGCATATCAATTTCATTGATAAATTGCTTACACTGGGTAGCTTGAGGGGCATAAATGGAGACCACATACAGGTGCTTTTGACTTCTCAACGGAATATCTATTATGCAGGCTTCCAGCACCTGAAATTTGTGTACTTCTGTACTATAAATTACCTTATGATAAAGACCTTTTTTAATTAAAACTGCAACCCCACCCCCTTGAGTAGAATGTGGCCTGTCACGTCTGATTATCTTATAGTTTTTATAGACAATGTTGTGCCTTTGGTTTAGCTTAGTTTCGCTAGCCAGAAGTACATCAGGGGATTCGACTTCAAGCATGTTGCCTAGATTATCTCTTCTGTCTATGTGTATTAGTGAATTTACGTTCACCGAAATAATTTTTAGTTTTAGTTCAGTTAGAGGGTTGAAGATTTTGATGGAAGGAGTTATTTGAAAACATAGCCGAACAGAGCATATCTATTCGGGCCATTTGTTCCGTCAATATTTTTTGAAAATTAGCAAATTGTGTTTGCATGGCCGATATCATATTTAATATTTCAGGTTGTGCATCTACTGCCGGTATTCGCCCATTGGTATGTGAAGATTCCACGGGGGCTCGTTGCATAGAATTGCCCGTGATTTGTGCATATGTTACACGCGGGGCAACGAAATTATTATAAGAACGAGTTTTAATTTTTTTCTCTTCTGCCACTTGCTTTTGTTTTGATTCCCACTTTAACTTCATATGTTGAAATTTGGGACAACCGCTAAAATTTGCCGTGTGTCCTGTATTTTTACATAGTACACATGACAGTGTTTCCCTATCCGGAAGCTGTTCCTTTCCCAGCGGACATCCGCCCATGTTATGGTCAGCGAGGCATTTTACGCATCTGAATTTCATATTGCAGTTTGATGCAACGTGTCCAAGTCTTTGACAGCGCATACATTGCAGTACGCGCTCAGATTTTCTAATTTTTTCCCAACTTATAATTTGGTGGATTAGACATTTTATATGTCTAAGCGCATCAACTTTACTATTAGGACTTAAAGATACAATGTAGAAAGGCAATTTGCGGTTGCACTTTCTAGAATTCGCAGTTGAAAACGGTTTCACACCTGTAAATTTTAAACTAGCTGTTTCAACCGTTTTTAAATCCTCGAGTATCTCCTCTGGGGAGAACGAAGGATCAACTCCTTTTAAGAGTATGGAAATTGATTTTTCTGATTTTGGGGTGTACGTGTAGTACTCGGTTTTTGCCCTTCCCAAAGCAGACTTTACTTTATTGTAACCTTCTAGATCTTCGCACAAAATTCTAGTTTTTTCAGCACTAATTCTTTTTGTTTTAAAATCTTTACAAGTCAACTCACCCAACTTCATTAAATCTTTCGCTTCTATGTAACTGATGACAATTGGAGGTATTTTTTCCTTTTTTGGTTGCTGTTGTTGCTCGTCCTTGGCTGTTTTTGTCTGCTGCAGTTGTTTCTGATTCTGTTGTTGGGCGTCCTTTGTTTCGCTTATTTGTAGCGAATGTTGTTGCTGCCGCTGGTGATTTGTTTTTGCTCTCTTTTTGCTTCGGTTTCATTCCGTCTTTTGTTTCGGTCTTCCAGGGCTGCTCGTACTTGTTTGGAAAGTTCTTCGCGTTTTTTGATGAGATCAGCAATTAAGCTGTTTAGGTCATCGTCTCCTTCTGGAATGTTTGACTCCAGTATCTCCAATTCCTTAAATTTGTTCCCTGCTCCTGAGTAACAAGTATCCTTGGCAGGTACATTTTCTTCTGTGACGGTTTTTTTCATCACATTTGATTTTTGTCGTTCCATTGACAGGTTTGAGCGGACTTTATTTGCCACTGGGCTGTCGTCTATAATTGATACTTCGTTCTTCCTTTTGGCAATTTTTTTAATTGTTTTTGAATTAGCGACTACACATGAGTGTGCCATTTTTAATTCGACGCTCTTCGTCTTGCCCATTTTGGTTTCGAAACACACACACACTCGTTTTTTTCTTTCTTTTTTCGCCGTGCCACGCCGGCCGAACTGCGAAAAACACAGTTTATTCACGAATTCACGCACTCACGCACTCGATATTCTTTATTTTAGAGCTGCTCACCGTCTTACGATGTTTGTCGCTTGACGAACGACGAGCGAATATTTCTAGACAGTATATGGCCCTGGGCATTCTACCAAGAGAAAGTACTTAATTAGGAGTAGGGTCAAAAATAAAAGAAACATCAGGAAAAAATATTATAATTGGTGAGAGAAATAAAAAATGTTTCAAAATTCAAGCATTTTTACTGCAAAGTGTAGATAAGATAAAGGGTTATTAATAATTAGATAGAAGGTTATTAATAACAATTCGCAATTTTTTTACAAAATATGTTCGAAATCCTGATTTGGTTTTATAAACTGTGAAGGAACTAATTCAAAATTCGGAGAGACTGGGCCAATCTGTGATCGTAAACACTCTGACCGTCCTTCAAAAAAAACGTCACAGCTAGCTCGTTAGATTGCTGTTGTTGAGTCGAAGTATAACGATTCGTATAACGATATAACCTCTGGGGCAGGGGTCTAGAAGTGGACATTTCGAGAAGATTTTCACGAAAGATTCGCATCCTCACATAACATATATGGAATTTTTTCAAAGAGGAAGAGTTTTTACGGTTGGTCATATTCCATCCGAACATTGTGGCAATCCTCGGAAGAGTCCTAGATCTTATCCTAGTCATGTGAGAAAACAGTTCATTCATTTTTTAACTTCACTTCATCATTTCCAAAACGAATGCAAAATAAAAATTTGATTTAACATACAATGTGCAATTGAGTTAAGATCTGAAGTCCACAGACCCTGCACAGCGATGTGAATTTGTTGAATAGATTACAGGCCAGTAGTAAGCGAGTGCTAACTTAAAAAAATATATTCGGCTCTTTTTTCATCTAAGTAACTTTGTTAATCACAAGGATTGTTGAATTTGGGGATCAGCTCGTTAAGGGTTAAACTCCCATATATTAGATTTGATAGATAAACTAGTTTTATCACAAGATCTACTTTTAGAAGAATCTAAGTGGTGTAACCCAAAGGTGAATGATTATGAGATAAAGTTTTATAGTGGACTGCTATGGTTCAACCGGACCAACATTATACAAAATGGGCCTTAACAGTGTTCGCGGTTTCTTTCATATATTTTGAAAAAAAAAAGATTTCATTCAGTATCGAGCCGTTCACATGAACGCGATGCGGGTTTTGTGTTCGCGCATTTACGTCAACAAATATTTTTTGACGATCTCGAAACAAATGTACCATTTTGTGGCGGTTCCGCCAAACCCCACGGCCCACTTACCTGAAAACCCCCCCATATCCCCAACACAACTCCCATTGTCTCCCGCCAATGCAATCGCATTGGCACCTGAAAATATTTCCTTCTCCAAGGACATTAATGCATACAAGCATTACATAAAATTCATAAAAAGAATTGCATCTACAAAGGCATTCATACATTATCAGTGCATCTCTGCATTAGCGACCCAAAAACCGAAGTTCCAATTAGTGTAGATATTCACACTATAATTCGATCCAGCCGTCGCCATAGATGCCATGCATAATTGTCACAGATGGTATACACAACCGCCATTGTGTATCCAGCTAAATTACTTCCCGAAGACTTGCAACTATTGATTCAGTTGCAAGCATTTCTCGCGGAAATATTTCTTTGTTTGAATCTTCAAACAATCACCGACGTCTTGTTTCGCCGTCGGATGGGATTCAATAGCATAAACATATGCAAACAAAAGAATCCGATTCTCCCAGTCGGCAGGGAGACGATATACGATCTCTATTGTATGAATTATCGCAATCCCTTTTAGCATCTAATGAGTGGCTGCTATTTAGAGCAGCTGACCCTCATTACCGAAAGATGCCTTGTGTCGTTTCCGCTTTGTTCTTTTTTTCCTCGTTTCAGGTTTTGTTTATCCTTGGCTAAACGCATCGATGAACACGGTGATGTGTACGAACACACACATACACCACCGCGTCCCCGAGATCGCCTTTCATTGGTCACTGGTCAAAGGAAATTTCATTTCCTTTTCACCACACCACCAAAAACTCACCCCAAACGATTAAATATCGTTGAGTCGTTTTCCATCCAGTGACCGCCACGGTCACACGATCTTCCGCTCACCGGTGCGCACGGTGACGATAATATACCCCGAGTCGTACCGAAGATTGTGTTATTATTTTTTTTCATAATGTTTCTTTCACGCAGGGCTGACGTAAAATTTTAGTATCAATAAGAAAAATGAAACGGAACAATAATTTAATAATTCAAACAAGTTATTCCAATAGTAGTGTTTTTCCTTGATTTCGTTTCGTCCTTTTGTTCGTGGATGATTGCGGCGGAACTTTTTTATAGTAATTTGTGAGGACGAAGTAGAACCCTGTGCGGTACGCCGGCACCACGACTTCTCCCCCCACAATTTTATTTCGGTGTACAAGATATTAGTCAAGCACTAAGTGCAAGGTCTCTTCGTAAATGTATAGTTTTTATTTGACGGTCGTTTGAGTAAGTCGATGTGAGTCTTTTTATTTGTGAAAATGGACAGAATTGAGTATCGAGCTGACATTAAATTTTTGTTTTTGAAAAGCAATACGCCTACACAAATCAAAGATGTGTTGGACTTTGTGTATGGGGACTCTGCACCATTATTTACCACCGTGAAATTTTGGGCGGGGGGTGGGAGCGAACATTCAGGGCAATGTCTCTGCTTTCAACCCGGCGAAGGCCAGGACGATCCTTGTCCCTGATCAATCCAAGTTGACATGGAGTCTCCACGTGACACCCCTGGATAGCTACTTTGGTACCCGCCAAGTAGTGAACTAATGCATGCAGCGACATCCTGAGAAAGGTTCGCACAAGAGTAATAATCTTGCCCCGAAAAACAAATTATTATGGACAATTTAACAAGTCTCGGATATGGACCGGATACCGGTAGGGAGACTTGCTAAATAAAGCCAAGACCAGATCCCGGTTGTAGTGCCGATGATGATGATGAAATTTTTGTCAGCTGAATTTAAGCGTGGCCGTGAGAGCTTGGGAGACGATGAATTTTCGGACCGTCCAAAAACTGCAACAACTGACGATAACATCGCTAAAGTTCACCAAATGTTGCTAGACGACCCCCGAATTAAAGTGAGAGAGATAGGAGAGGCTATGAAAATGTCCAAAGAACGTGTTTGTCACATATTAAATCAAGATTTAGGCATGAGAAAACTGTCCGCGCGTTGGGTGCCGCGCTTGTTCACGTTGTACCAAAAACGTGTTTGAGTGAACATTTCCAACGCGCTCTGTTGGCGCAGTTTAGGCGCAATAAATCCGAGTTTTGGCAGCAATTAATTACTGTCCATGAAACTTGGATACACAATTATACGCTCGAAACAAAAATGTAGTCAAAACAGTGGACTGCAAAGGGGGGATCGGCTCCAAAAAAGGCAAAAAACATCGACTTACTCAAACGACTGTCAAATACAAACTACGCGCCCAAAATGGCTTAAATTTTTGTGAGTAACTGTCAAAGGATGCACAACTACAAGTGTGGGGGGCAAGAAAGATGTATTTGCGCCAGGCACGGGCGCGCGGTTCACTTCTTACCCAACGATGTTGCTTGACGAATATCCTGCTGGAGCCGTGGTCACTTGGCTGGTTGGCTCTTCTTAGGTCTCGAGGTGGTTTTGAAAGAGTGTTTGTCGTTCAACAATTCCATCATCTGTTCCATAAGTTATTTGCGTTTGGCTGCTATGGGTTAGTACGATTTTTAATAAAATGTCGAATAACTTGAGATCAAACACTGGTACACAACATTAAAAAGGACTTCACTTTATTTGTTTTTAACAAACCCTCAGCACTTTCATTTGGTATTTTAACAGCGGTGCACATTATGAAAATCCGACAATAAAAACTTGCTGACCGAATGGAATTGGAATTGATGTAATTTAAAATCGGACTAGTTTTAATTCATCCTAACACTCCTTTTCCGCGTCCAGTCATAATTTAATGAATAAAATTTCTTACTAGAAGTGTTTACTGATTGAAAAAAATACAATTGAAGCTCACGGACGCACTCGCATGCGGACACGGCGGTGGTGGAAAGACGATTCGTGGCGGTGTGACCATCCACGATGATGTTTAAGTAAAGACTGATCCGAAAAGGAATGAAGTTGGGTAATTTAATTTTTGGACTTGACAACCAAAAGAGAACATACTTCTGCTCTCTCATTGCCACGTTCGTCGATGTGTGGTGGATTACATCGGTAAATTGATGATCTAAGAAAGCGGGAGAATGAGAGAACAGAAACACGATGTATGATTATCTTGGGGTGGATTTGGTTGTGTGTGCATGAATCAATGTAGTTCTGAGCGAAACCCATTGACCTAATTCGGTAATGTGGTGAACTCAGGGTACATTGATTTGTACGAAGACAGAACAGTGAAGGAGGGGAAAATTAACCTGATGCTATTCACCTGCGAGAAGAGAGCATTGATCCCAAGCGAATGGATGATCTGATGAAAATCGATAGGACGCTACATCGGCTAGGGAAATGGTACCGTGGGGAAAACTCTAAGGAATGTTGGTAATTACCCAAGCCAATGGATGATGATGCAACCGCTTCGTTTGATTCGACTTGATTGTTGCTAACTAATACGAATAGAATTTCCTGTGGAAATCTCATGGTTAGAGGAATAGTATTGCCGTATGGCGAAAATGGTAGCTAAACTCAATTATGCATTATCTGCATAGGATAATGAGTTTAGCTATGCGTCCTTGGGGAAAACATATTATTTCAGATGAATAACATATAGGGGCAACGGATAGGTATGACGCGCTGAGAGCGGTCGAAATAAGGTATGGAATTGTGGGTTGGTTCTCCAAGTAATATAGAGAAACCCCACACATGCACTAGCTTTTATTGACGAGTGCCGCTATCTTCACGTTGAGGTTGGAAACTTTTGAACCCACCCTCGTACGTACGCTCTTCAACATACATTGGTTTTATGCTAGTTTCGATCGCGAACCATTTTTTCTCTTTTTGCTAGTTTCCGAAGATAAACACCATAAATAAAATCAAAGAAGTGGTCGATTTTCGGGTCTGTACAGTGCTTTTACTTGAGTTAATGTGAAATAGAATTTCTGAACGAGTTTTGTATAAACACTTCCACACATATTAACGTTGGCGTATCCTTTTTCTGGCAGTGGCTCATAGAAAAACAAAAAAAAAAACAAAAAATCAGTCTGTGAGGGCAGCCTGACTCACCAATGGAGAAAGGACAACTTGCATGTCGACGGAATAAAGGAATCAGTCACCCTATTTGACCTGAACAAGGGACAGCACCAGTTTTTTCAATAGAATACAGTCTAGATAGGTGCACTCCGCGCTTATAATATATATATCCTGCTTATAATTCCGCAACCTCACGGAATTACGATAAAAGCGTGGATATTACAAAATATAATTTGCTATATAATATCTACAGTATGTGAATTATAATAACTGAAATACGTTTGTCAACCAAACTTAAAAGGAAACGATTATTAATATTGATAGACTTCTTCTTACTTGACATTTTCTTCTATGGATGTTCTATATAAAGTGCCTGCCGTCTACGTCGAAGAATAAGATTCTCGAAGTCACCCTAATATATGCATCTTGGAAGGTATTTCAAAACTCGTGTTGGCTTGACCATATTTCAATGCAAACATTTGTGCACCGAACAAGAGATGATCACAAAATCTCATGAATGACCACCTACTTAAAGATGAATCGCCCATATAGAGAATACTTATCCGGAGGATAAATCAGTTTGAAGAATCAAATTTGACCTTTAAGGAGCAGATGTTGACGTATCGACGAAATTTATTGCAGGCTTATTTGACGTACAGGAGTTATTGCTCGGGCTTTAAGAGCATCACGATAGATGGCGTTGGCGAGCATGTAACCTTCCACAAATCTCCTTTAATCCAATCCATTACCCTCAGCAATGGATTAATGGATGACATACCATTGAACATGTTGTTTCTTCTCTGGGTCTTCAGGGTTCAAGGAGACATCCACAGTTCCTGCATAGTTCTAATAAAGTCAGATATCGTCGCATGTAAAATAGCTGAACTAATAAATTTCGCAGATGCACTGCTTTAAGTCGCAGTGCGGTCTCTGGTCTTCAGAGGAAGCTCCTCCATCCGACAACACTTCAGTAAACAGTTTTACTATGCACTCCCATCGTCTGAAATCGTTTGGTGAATTTTTATTCTTGTTATTCAAGTTCGTTGTGCACATGCACTTGCAGTGGAAGCTGTTGGTACTTGCATTATCCGGGTGTTGTAGCAGGAGACATTTTCACATGACGATATTTATTTGGTTATTTGTGAGTGGCACCATCATGCAGGATGTATTGTACTTTATGAACTGAACAGAAGAACAGAACACTGAATATTTTATAGTGAAAATCCTGAAAACGTTTGAGCACAAGCCTCGTTCAGTATGTCGATGCACAAAGTTGCAATGATGCAAAGATGAAAATTCAATCTCTTGTCATGGGAAAGTAGCTTTTGCGTTGTGAAACACGTCTGGTTATTACAAATATCCTGCGCTGTACTATATGTGTGTGGTGCCCTTGTATGACAAGATTTTCTTGAGTGCAGAGTTGTAGAGCGGGAAATGCAAATGTACTTAACTAGACATTTGGACAAGAATAACAATGGCATTTGAAGGAGATTGAAGGGTTTTTAATGCAACGTTGGTACCTAGTCATTGAATAAGGGGAATGAAATGTGTATGACAATGTCGACGAATTTGAGTTTGTTATAATATAATATTAATCGGCAGTGAGAATTTCTTAAGGGACTTTTTGTTATATTTTCCGATCTAGATTTGTAATTTTATTATGGGGGATTCTCATATAATGTACTAAAAATTATATATATATATATATATATATATATATATATATATATATATATATATTTAGTTGTGGCGAACTAATTAAGAACGATACCAGAAATTTTGTTTACAATAATTTCTTATTAAAATTCTTTGCTATAAACGGTTTGTAAAATGTTTTTTATATATGTATTTTAGTATACTAATTAAAATATAAATAATATTTACATAAAAATAACGAAAAAACAAAATTAATTTCAAAAGGTTTTGTAAAACAAAATCAGCTGGCGATCTAATTAAGAAGGATTGATTTTTAGTCCAAATTTGATGTCTTCGCTTAGTATTTTTTGGAAAACCTTTGTTTTTAATCACTGCCTTACACCGCCTGGGAATTGAAGCAATAAGGTCCTAACATTTATTCGTTGTTATGTTTTCTCAAGCTGCTTTAGCAATCTCATACAATCCATTTAAGTTACTTATTTTATGCTTGTTTACTCTTTTTAATTCGTTCTAGAGGTTTTCTATTGGATTTAGGTCTGGGCTACATGAAGGCCAATCGATGACATCCACGGAATTATTAGAAAACCATGTTCTCGTTGCTGCGGTATGCTTAGGGTTATTATCCTGCATAAATTTCCATGTCACAGGCAATTCTCCATTTGCATAGGGCAGCATTACATCTTCAAGGACATTAATGTTTAAAACAATTACACAGACAGTTTACAGACAGACAAGACCAGGAGATAATATCACTGAAATCTCAATTAAAAAACCTCCAACAATTACTTAAAGCTAATTATAGATTAGCAACAAATTTGTATTGGAACAACAGAATTCGAGCTATAAAAACTAATAACCCGAATATGTTCCCACAAATAAATAAAATATTCAGGAGAAATAATCAAAACGAGATTCAGTGTCTCCAAATTCCACGTACCGAGGTAAACAAGCAGCTGCTAACCAACATTGGCATAGATACAGAGAACGCTATCCTCAATAGTGAGCTCTTCGTGATCGAAGATCCTTTGGAGAAGGCGAACGCTGTGGGAGCTGTCTTTCAGGAAATGTACAAGGTGAATGAAAGCATTCGCCGAAACAATGACCTGGAGGACAGAATTCGACTGAATCACCTGCACCTCCGGAATGAAATTTCACATTGGCAATCGGAGAATCCGGGTTTTACGGAATTCAGTGACGATAATCTGTCAATTGACATTAATGCCAATGGTGGGGCTAATAGCCTTTTAATCACAAGGGAAGGAATCCAGAGTATCTTCGACTCATTAAGAAGCAAAAAGTCAGTGGGAATAGATGGAGTACCTAACATCGTACTCAAGAACCTGCCCCCAAAGGCAATAGATATATACACGGTCCTGTTTAACAACGCGTTGAATAATGCATATTATCCCGCGCGTTGGAAAACGGCTATCATTCAGCCCATCCCAAAAAAGGGCAAAGACTGTACAAACCCAATGAACATGCGTTCGATAAGTTTACTCCCAAGCATCAGTAAAGTATTTGAAAAAATCATTAACAAAGCTCTGCTAAAATGGGTAGACGACAATAGCATTATTCCAAACAACCAGTTTGGCTTTAGGGCGGGTCATGAAACCACACATGCCGCAGCTAAACTGGTCTCCGACATACAATGGAATAAATGTAGGAACCAATGCACAGGTGCCTGTCTGATCGACCTGGAAAAAGCCTTTGATACCGTCTGGATCGAAGGGTTGTATTACAAACTGGTCAGATATGGCATACATAAGCCTTTACTATATGTACTTTACGATATGTCAAAGGACAGGAGGTTCGTGGTCAAAAGTGGTAATGTGACCTCTAATAAAACGTATAATATCAAGAATGGCTTGCAACAGGGCGCGGTACTCTCTCCGATTCTTTTTAACATTTACATTAGCGACTTATTAGATGCACTTCCGCAGGCTATTGCGTACGCAGACGATCTCATAATTTACAGAACAGCTCCGAAAGTTGCGATCATAAATAGGTTAATACAGCGAGACTTCAACAAAGTGCAGCGCTATTGCGATGACTGGAAACTTAAGATCAACTTCCAGAAATGTGAAGCCATCCTATTTAGAACTCCATTATATAAAGCCACGTACGACACAAGGAAAAACTGGCGAAAGCTAGTTATCGTGGGACCGCATGGAGATAAACTGGAAACCAAGAGTTTAGTTAAATACCTGGGCATCTGGCTAGACCAATATCTGTATTTCAACAGACATGTAGAGGCTGCTTTGCTCAAAGCGAGGAAAACTTTTGCTATGACAAGGAGGCTATTTCATAGTAGCCAACTTGACAGCAGGGTAAAAGTCATATGCTACATGACCCTAATCAGGCCAATGCTCATATATGGTTGCCCAGTATGGTTCAACATAGGTCCAAATTTGATAGAAAAGATTCGGGTGTTCGAAAGAAAGTGTCTCAGAAGTTGTCTCAGATTATATCGGACACCGGAATCGGACTATAAAAAGTATTACTCAAATGAGACTTTATATAATGAAGCCTGCATAAATAGGGTGGATAATTTTATGATTAAATTAATCAGAGGACATATTGCGAGAGCAATATGCTCGTCCAATGACCTAATTTTCGGGGCTTATTATCCAAATACCCTGTACTATGAGAGCGTGCGTCGCAACGGTTTTGTTCCACCAGAGGCGTTCCTTGATTTGGACATAAAAGGGCTTATACAGGATAGATCCGGAATTCCGTTGATCTATCATGTAAGTAGATCATCCGTAGACGGGCGATTGTGCTACGACCGGGAAGTAGCGCGCACCGAAGAAGAGCTCCTGCGCTTCAGTAGGGCTATCTCCCGCAGAGACCGGGACGATAGTATTAGACAGCGTCAACAGTTCTGGTGGTTGAATGGCATATAAAGACCTGGATACCAAAGTCGGTATAGAATCACACTATCATCAGCTAGCTTACATAGACTTAGCTTTTCTAGAATTAGGGTAGTATAAGATTTAAGTTAAGTTAGGCTAAGTGATTTTACATTAAAAAAAAAAAAAAAAAAAAAAAAAAAAAAGTAGATAAGCTTAGGTAAGTTAAGTAAGTTAAATTTTAAGAAAAAAAAAAAAAAAAAAAAAAAAAATTACAAAGTTTTTCAAATTTTTCTTTGTCTTTCAAATAATTATAAGTTATGCCACAAAGTTCTGTCGCCGAAAGGCAAATTATACAAATATTAAGTAATGTTTAGCTTAGAGCGTCTGCGAAGGACCAGTAAGTTATTATATAAGATATTTAAGCTAGAATTTAAGCATTTTTTGTCTAGCCTTTAATTTAGAAAATAAGAATATAAAAAGAAAATAAAAAAAAATGTTTAAAAAAATGAAAAAAATGAAAAATGACATTAATGTAGCTTTGGACGTTCATTATACCTTCTATGCGATGTAACGGACCGGTTCCTTTGTATGACATACAAACCCATAGCATGATGCTTCCTCCTCCAAATTTGAGGGTGACAGTTGTGTATTTAGGGTTGAATGCTTGATTTTTTGGCCTTCGAACATATTGCTTTCCATCGGAACCGACTCTGTTGATTTTTGTTTCATCACTCCACAATATTTTTTTCCACTGTGAGATGTTCCAATTCTCATGTTCCCTGGCAAAAGCTAACCTAGCCTTTCGGTTTTTTAATGATAGCAATGGTTTTTTTTAGCCCATCTTGCAAAAATCTGGTTCTCAGTCAATCGCTCTCTAATATAGCGTGCTGAAAGTGCATTCGGGTCCTCGCCGAAAACTTCCTTTCGTATTTCTTTTGAACTCATATTTGGTTTTTTTTTTGCAGCTCGAACAATTAGCCTATCCTGGGCTTCAGTCGTTTTCTGTGGTTTTATGTTTTTCAACATATTTTATAGCATTAAATACCATTGTTTTAGAGCAATTACGTTTTTTTTGAAATTTCTTTATGCCACAACCTTTCATTATTTATTATCGCTTCTCTCATGTATTTTGTACAGCTTTTTTTCTTTCCCATATCTCGTTCAAATGTCTTAAAACAAAGCAAGAACTTAGAATTCCGTTTACTTTCAAACAAATTATTATATTTACCAACAAATATTTACGTTTAAAACTCAATTATACAAAAAGAAACAAATCGTCCTTAATTAGATCGCCAGCTAATTTTGTTTTACAAAACCTTTTGAATTTAATTTTATGTTTTTTTGTTATTTTTTTGTAAATATTATTTATATTAATTAAAATACACTAAACTACATATATAAAAAACATTTTACAAAATGTTTATAGCAAAGAATTTTAATAAAAAATTATTGTAAACAAAATTTCTAGTATCGTTCTTAATTAGTTTGCCACAACTGTATATATGTCTATTATATGGAAATAAAAAAATCTGCACCCCGTCCGGAGATCTAATATTGTTCTCTGGGTAATAAAATATCCTTTTGACATTTAGCTCCGTAACAGTGTAGGAGGCCAAATTTGAATTGTGTTAAAAAAAAAAACGAAAAATAATTTTATTATCGGATTTTTGCCCAATATTTATTTGTAACATAATAAAATAAAAATAAAATTAAATCAAAATGGTGAAGTGGGGGGTTGAAACAAAAGCGTGCATCCTGATTGACAAAACAAAAATGGATTCTTAACCAGTGGAGGTGTTGTAATCGTCCCTACCTCGAAGAAATAAAAAATTTTTTTTCGCAAAATTACAACTGTTTGGACATTTTTTTGATTTTTCTCATTATTATTAACCTTAGTAGAGACTTTAGGGCGTTATCAAGAAGGTGTGTTCCAAATTTAAAGTCAATCGGTTCATTAGAACTTGAGATATCGTCTCGATAGACTTGAAAAAAGTGGTTTCGAGAAAAACGTGTTTAAAAATATGTACGGTCTATTGTTCGATTCGTTCCGGCAGGACCGGTCTAGTTGCCGTGTCACTAAAGCAACTGAAACTTTGCCAATTATTGGAATTTTAAAATTTTCTTTGGACAGGATTTGATGAAGTCAACGCAGGAAGATACGCGACAAATCGGAAAGAGACAACGAGACTTTTCAAACGCAAAAAACGTGAATGGGATAAGACTCGCATCAAAAAAATCCTAGAAAATGCCAGAGCAAATAATATCAGAGGTATGCATGCCGCCATAAATTCAATTAGAAACGGCTGTCTGGTCACAGAAACAAACAATATCGTGACAAGATGGAAGCAGTACTTTGAAAACCTGCTCAATGTGCGCACCCATCAACCACAAACAAATGCACCAGACGTACATACAGCCGAGCCTCAGATCCCAGAGCCCTCTTTCGACGAAGTTGTAGACGCAATAAATCGATTGAAAAACAACAAGGCTCCCGGAGTCGACTGCATGCCGGCAGAGCTTGTGAAGCATGGAGGAGAGGAAACCGCTCGAAAGATCCACCAACTGATTAAAACAATATGGGATAAGGAAGTGTTTCCGGAAGAATAGAAAACCCCAATACTCATCCTCATATTCAAAAAAGCCGACAGATCTGACTGCGAAAATTACAGAGGAATAACATTGCTCCCAACCACATATAAAATACTAACAAATGTCATACTGGCGAGAATCACATCGTACGCAGAGGAAATACTGGGAGACTACCAATGCGGATTCCGTAGGAACCGGTCAACATGCCACCAAATGTTTACAGTAAGGCAACTACTGGAAAAGAAGTGGGAATACGGAGAGACGGCTCACCAACTATTCGTTGACTTCAAAATAGCCTACGACTCAGTCGCAAGGCAAAGACTCTACTATATTGTAGTTGAGCTGGGAATCCCGAAAAAATATGCCGCCCTATTCAAATCTACACGAACGAAAACAAAGTGCGAGTTAGAATAGAAAACCACCTCTCAAAACCATTGAAATCCGGGACGGACTAAAACACGGCGATTGCATCTGGCCATGTCTTTTTAACCTTGTCCGCGAGTATGTCATCAGAGAGGTACAAGATGACAACATGGTCGGATCATCCCTGAACGGGGCCACACAAGCGCTCGCATATACAGATGACATCGCCGTTTTAGGCGATAATCTAGAAACTGTAAGTAAAAACAGTGAAATCATCATGCAAGCGGCAGAAGAGGTGGGCCTAGAAATAAATGAAGACAAAACAAAATACATGATTACGGCGAGAGCAGGTGGACCTCAGAGAACACACATAAACATCAGAGGCAAGATATTTGAAAATGTCAAAGAATTTAAATATCTGGGAACAATACTGACGGCCAGTAACGAAATGTTGAAGGGAATTAACAAAAGACTATTTGGGGGTTTTCTACACCACATGGAGAACCAACCCACAATTCTAACCAACCCTGACCGCTAACAACGCGTCACTTTAACCCAACTCCCCATGCAAAACCCGCAATAGCACATTTTCCTAACCTTGCAATAAACACACCCCAAGACCCGCAACAGCATACAATTCATCAGAATATATTCTAAATCATCCCCGCATTCATTTTCCCAAAATTGCTTCGGTCAATTCTTTACTGAATTCATATGCCCTCCTTGCGACTAAGCAATCTCAATTTCCCCAGAAATTCATAAGCTGTAATAAAATGCATATTCCAACCTACAATGGAATACCAATCATCTGCCTCAATTATATCACCCCACATACATTTTCCCAAAATTGCTTCGGTCAATTCCCTACTTAAGTTATATTCTTTCCTTGCGACCAAGCAATCTTAATTTCTCCGAAAATCCATGCCCATACTTGCTAGCGTTCCCAAAGCCAATTTCCTGGTACACACAACCAACGAATCCAACTCAGCTTATACGGCGAGGATTCGCTGGAATTGAATTCCTATGCAAGCATAGCAATTCTACTCGAAATTCCTCGTAAGTGGCAGCGAGTCTATTTTCGCTATGACTCAACCGCCACGACGTGATGAATGGATTCTTTGCATTCATAAGTCGGCCGAGTCACAACCATCACTGAGGGCGGATCGTCCTTTAACCTAAGTAGTCATCGAGTTGCAATACCCTTTAGAGTGCATACTAATTCCAAGTCCGGGCTAAGTGATTAATCGTGAGTATACGTGCGTAGACAATATCGTTACCTGACTCTTCTTAAAGTTAAACATAAGATCAGTTGTAATACCCCTTTAGTATACTAATTACAAGTACCGAACTAAGTGATTAACTATGAGTATACATGTGTAGACAATATCGTTATCCGATTCATCGTAAAGTTAAATAAAAGATCAGTTGGGCTACCAAACAAGCCACAAGTGTTATCGACGGAACAGTTGACTATCCTGTTGTGAAATCCCAGTAAACGACCTTCAGCGAATTAGACGGTGGAAGTTTGATGAACCCCGCGCCCTTGACGGTGCATACCTTAAACCCCCACAACTACACTCCGGCAACGCTAGTTGGCATGCAGTTAGTAAACTGTTGAAATCCAAACTGCTACCACGTAATATAAAAATCCGTGTCTATAGAACCATAATCATGCCAATTGTTCTATACGGATGCGAAACATGTGCTCTCACAAAACGGGAAGAAACAAATTCCGCGTATTCGAAAATAAAGATTTAGGGGGTATCTTTGGTGGCAAATATGACGACGAGGCAGGAAAATGGAGGAAACTCCACTACCACGAATTGGAAAAGATATACCGCAAACCTACAATAGTGAGAGTAATCAAGTCGCGAAGGTGAAGATGGGCCGGACACGTGGCGCGAATGGGCAACGATAGGAGCGTGCATATAATTCTTGACGGTGGACCAACGGGAAAGAGACTGGCCGGACGCCCGCGACGGAGATGGGGGGACAATGTTAGGTTTGACCTCGAGGAGATCGGATCGGATGGTCGAATGTGGAAGGAGAGCGCACATAACAGGGAACAATGACCCAGTCGTGTCGGTGAGGTCATCAACTTCCGGGTTCCTACAGGCCAATAAATAATAATAATAATTTGGACAGCATATTCTTAAAAGTATAAACTTAAAAAATCGATTTTTTTTCAAAATTCTAGACCAGAATACCCCCGTAATGTACAATGACACCTCATTTCCTTTTCCTCTCTCCATTCTCCCGATAGCTCTGGTATTTTCACTTCAGGCCATTAGAAAGTTCCGAGTTAATTCAAAACTTTAAGTCTGAATTCGTATGTTAGACCTCAAACGCTCAAGTTTTCTCATTGCATTCGACGACAAAGTTCATTCAACTCTCGTGGAAGACAGCCAACTTTTTGTTTTTCTTTTTCTCCTAATCCTGAGAATCACCTCTTGACTGGGTTACTTAATAGAAGCTTATTACACAAGTTGTGGGAAGGCAATCAAAGTCAATTCTTTATGGGCGTTTATATAGGCACACTCGTTCAGTTTTATCTTTGTTAGATGCAGCAGTTCATTTAGGTTAAAGGCCTCTGAAACCATAAACTTGTTATTCTATTCACGATAAGATTTTCTTAATTAGTGATAAACTTGTTTCGACTTTCTCCTCCATTTCTTGTGCGTACAATTTCTTTTATTAAATTGGCAACCTATATAACGAAAACTGACGATTCTTTCCGGCATCTGCCGTCAACACGCAATTAAGTACTTAGCCCATAAACGAAAGCAATCTCGGATCAATAGTATGTCAGGCTTCAATACCAAGTTCAGATATGGTCTGCAACTAAATGCTTTTATATCGATTTAATATATACGATCGATTAATAGGATGAAACTGCAAACCTATCACCTCGATGCAGGCCAATGGTTGCAAAACTCTCGAGGATGAATGTATTGAGACTCCCTCTCAATGGTCCTTAATTTTTCTTGTTTGTTTATCATAGGTTTTACTTATCCTCCATTTAGTCTTTGATACCCGTGATAAGTGTCCATAAGGTTTTCAATGGAATCGATTTGTTGCCGGTACCACCGACTATATCCTGCCATCATCACATCTTGATTGGATTTTGCTCCTTGTCCTTGTGCCGTATAAATTGGTTCGAAACGTTCAGATATTCAGCAGTGCGTATCAATGCAAGCTAAATCTCCACATGGATCGAACACACCTCAATCTCCCCCACCACGCTTTGTTTAAAGGCCATGAAAGTAATTGCTTTGCTGGATTTTGCAACAAGGATACATTTTTGCCGTGTCAGGTATAGACTGGATATTATAAAATTGTTTGAAAGCGTTTCTGTGTCTGTTTCTATTTCTAGTGTGGTTTTTATTTTTTTGTCCATTCTCGTGGGAGTGCCTGTATTTGTTTCTGTGATAAAATGGATATGCAATAAATAGAGAAGTCCTTCAGATGCGGCTTGGGATTAAGGCAGGAAAGGCAAGGTAAGCCATTGAAAATAGGTCTGTCTCAACCATGAAGCATTTTCACTAGTTTATCTGGGATTTGAAGTTTTTACTCTTGAATAAATCCGCGAACGTTGATATTGTTGCAGACATGAACAGTTGTGAATAAGCAAGGATGCGTAATATCTGTGGCAGCAGTTGATTAGTACTGAATAAAGGGATGGCACGACATTTGTATCGAATTTTTAGGGCAACTTAAAATATTACGAAATGATTCGGAGAGCACACTAGAGCCATTACATTAAAAGGAGAATTTCCTTACTGTGTTCTGTTAGGTGGATTGTTAGCTTGCACAATCGATAATTACAAATTTTAAATGAAGGGCAGAATTAAATTTCATCTGAGAAACTCCAGTGTTGTTTGCTCTCTTCAATAGCCCTAGTAATGCTGGTTATAATTCAATCTTTATCTGTTAATACATTTACTTCATTCCTGTTGAACAAGTTTGCATAAAGTTAACGCGAAATTATTCCTTTTCTTCGACCAGGAAATTTTCTGACGTGACAACGTCTTATAAATCGGTATACCTTGGGAGGCATTCGGAAAAAAGTTTGTAGCGTTACGATAACGATAACCGATAACGCACGAACCGCAGTGAGCGAGAGCGCGACTCTCTTAATTGCTCCTAAGTCAAATGCAGAGAGACAACGGGAATACAGACAGCGCCTTGCACTGTCGAGAACGGCTGTACAGGTTGAAAGTGTAAAGACAAAAAATACACAGAGACAACGCGAATACAGGCAGCGCCTTGCAGCATTAAATAAATCGGATATGGCTAAGAGAAAATTGTCTGTTCATAGTGGTTTCGCGGCGGTAAGTTCAAACAACGTTCAAGAACTACAGGTTGTAAACCTACAACAGCCTTCAGCAGCAGAACCCGTGTATTTTACAATACAACCAGTTATATCGGCGCAAGAGGTATGGGACATGAAATGGAACAAATCGATATCAAGATTTAAATTGATGTTTCTTGACAATGACTTTGGGTATGGTTGCTCTTTTTGCGATAGACTTTGGTTTGAACGCGATTTAAAACCGATCACAGTGCAACAGATGAACGTAATTTCGGACTGGCACACAAAACAAAATCGACAACTGTGTCCTGACGAATACACAGTAGTTTGCAATACTTGTAAAATTTCGTTAAGCAAACCAAAATTAATGCCTACACTTGGAGGCATTCGAAAAAAACACTTTAATTTTGATTTAATAACTTGTATATTCAATGTTACATATTTAGGATACGTTGTCACGAATATTATGTCCGAGCGCCTTGCGCCCACACAACCATTTTTTTTAACTAGCGGACCCAAAGGACGATGAGAGGTTTTCGGGCGAAAAGGTAAATCTGCAATGATGATATTTGTCTAAAATGCTTTGACCGCTTTTAACAGGATTATTATCTCGTTAAAAATTTAGATGCACGCTATTGATTGATTTCACTAATTCATCAGAACATGCTCGAAGAAATATACATGACCAATATACTACTCACGTAATGGCTTGGGTGCACGTTATCCTCCTTAACTTTATTTAAAACTACCTAGCGTAGGGTTAATTTTCCTTCCTGCATTTTGTCGTTCCTGCCATCTTCCGTATCTGTTAATACTCGTTTTTGTTCTTTTGTAAATTCTGGTTCCCCATTGCCCTGCGCCAACGTTCGGTTTTTCAATTTACAAATACGGATCCCCTTTTCTTCTCCTTTGTTCCTTATCTTTCGTTTTTTCCGTCAACTATGGCAGTTATTTCTTTTATCGTCCACCGGAATCCAGCTGTTTTTTTATTTCTCTCCCGTCGTCTTGGTCTTATTGTAGATCAAGAGCAGTGATGTACTGTTCTCTTGATTTCGTCCCGGTATTTCTTGTGTCACAATTAAACGCAACCGACATTGAGCTCAGAGGTTGTGACACAAGATAATACGCCGAGTGTAGAGTGTGGAGAGTTATTTCAAAGCATTATAGGGACCACTCCCATCACCACTAGGTGCAACCTACAACATTTTCCCCAGCCGAGAATGGAGTTCTCAATACTCCCTTCTGGAATGGCATGCGTTGTATGGGGCTGTGAAGTCAGAGCTATATGTTGGGTAGGCCCCACGCATCAAGCTGCTAATTATGGGGTAGAGCCGGAGATTGCTCCCTGAGCTGCTGAAGCGTAGTATGTTAGTGAGAAGTGTTGTAGGGTGGTGTGGTGTGGTCTGGAACTGCAGGATCCTGTAGGGATATCATGGAAGTGGTAAGGTTACAGTGGCTAGCCGCGTCGTTCAATTATCCCAAAGGTGATAAGTTGGTTGAGAATCATCATCATCATCATCATCGGCACTACAACCAGGAACCGGTCTTGGCCTTATTTAGCAAGTCCTGAGGCTTGTTAAATTTCCCATAATGTTTTTTTTTTTTTTTTTTTTTTTTTTTTTCGGGCAAGGTCATTAGTCTTGCGCCAGAGGCTCCCCGACGGGGAATCGAACTCCGGTCTCCCGAGTGACAACCGGGTATACTAACAGCTATACTATCGAGGAGAGGTTGAGAATCAGGGCCTCGTAATTTGCACTCAAATGAGTGGAAGCTCAGTTCACTGGGTACGTAACAAACATTGCTGGGTAAGTAACAAATTCTGGAGATAGCTGTCTTAAACTCGCGCGTTTTAGCCTGTGTGGGCGTTCTTACTGACACCAGCCGAGTCAAACCATTATCGCCGCTGTGTAATTCCGCTATCCTTCGTAGACTCCATTTAGTTGGTGGTAACTTGTCGTCCTTGATGAGTACCAGGTCGCCCACCTTGATTACATGCGGTTCAATCTTATTGAAGTCGAGTCAGGTACTCATTGCTCCAGCTTCTCCAAAATGATTGGACATAAGCTTGGACACGCTTCCACCTTTCGGTGTGGGTCATATTTTCCATAGTGTATTCGGGTTGAGGAGGCAAAACTAGAGGCTCACCAATTAGAAAATGTTACGACGTCAGTACCTGGAAGTCGTAGACGTTATCTGATTTTGGCCACAGGTGCCTTGAATTAAGCCACGATTCAATCTACGTTAACAGAGTATTGAGGTCCTCGCGATTGAATACTCGTGAGGCGGTTATGCGGCTTAGGTAGTACTTCATTGACTTCAATGCGGCCTCCCACAAATCTCCAAAATGTGGCGTAGCTGGGGAATTAAAATTTCATCTCGTTCCTTCAGTTCCTAAAGCCTCGGGACACGCCGTCCAATTTCAACAAGCATCCCTCAGCAACCGTCCCAGCCCGGTGTTGGTTCCCACAAAATTCGTGTCGTAATCGCTGATCAGCCAAAAAGGCCTGTGTCGTTAAACCGGTGACGAGCTCGACGTGGATAGCCTTAGTTGGCATACATACAAAAATCGGCGGGTAGCTTTTCAGAGTGTTCGCTTGTCTTCTCTTTTTGGCTTTCCCCTCTATGGGACCAGCGTAGTCCACCCTAGCTTGCCTGAATCACGCTGTGACCAATGAGAACCGATCCGCGTCCCATTGGAAGGTTCTGAAAGATATCGTTACGATTGGAAATGAATGTCTTCCTCTTGGAAGGAAGGACAAACGAAACGCGCATTGAAGAAAGAATAGAAAGAAAACCTGCAGCTGTTCAAACAATGAACGTGCATAGACCGAAAACGTTTCTATCATAAATGATAGAGGGTATATTGTATAAACCTTAATGGTATCTAAAAGGGCAAGCGCTAAGATGCGCATTTGTTTGGATTGGCTAATGCAAACACATTAGGATCGCATCCAATTCAGTACTGGTTTATCGCATATGCAACCGATCTGAGATAATTGGTTGCAGCTGTATTAGCTAGCGATTTGCATGTCTAGATCGTGGGATCAGCGGTTGCTTGAGAAAAGCAAACACAGTGAGATTGCAGTGAAAATGATTGGCATGAATACCGACGAGGGGACCGTGGAAGATTTCCTAATGGTTGGCAATGCACATGGGTGCCGACCCGAGGAAACAAATATGTTTTTAGGAATACAGCGACGTGGTTGATGCTGTGGCAAGGTGATGATCTTGCCATGGGATGCTCTACAGGTATTTAAGATTATTGAATGGTAGCTTAATGTTGCCTGATTGCAGGTAAATACCTTCGCCTTGTAATGGTAGAGGCAGGGTAGGTGGGGTTAAAGTAATGGGTGGTTCTTCGGCGCCTTGAAGAAACCCCACAGACAACCCCGAGACGCCAAATCCGTCGGATTCCTCTCAGATGCCACGTACATTAATTTATCGCCATCAACCAGCTCTCGAATTTTACCACGCTGCAACGGCTTGGGGATTCTGAGCGTGGGAACCATACTCGAAGAATTTGAAAATTACCCCAGCGGGTTCGCGATGATGCAACCGCGTCATTTGGTTAGACTTGGTTGTCGGTAACCAATATGACATTGGGATTTCCGGTGGAAATCTTATGGGGTTAATGCAATGGAGTTGCCGTATGGCAAATGGTACTGAATTCAATTATGCATTACCTGCATAAAATAAAGAATTCAGTAATGCGTTCTGTTGGGATGTATTCTTTTTTCAGGTGATATAGTTGGTGGAAGGAATTGGGGTTGTGGTGGTGCGCTGTTAGCGGGCGAAATCGGGCTGAAATTGTGGGTTGGTTCTCCGTGTAATGCAGAGAACCACCACTCGCCTTCTTTGCATATCTGTTGTCCAGTAAATTGTTTATATTTTATTCGTATATATACTTTAGGTTCTTGTCTTTGTCTATTTTCTTCTCGATATTAACTAGCCATTGATAGGCTTGATTGTAGTTGTTGGGCAGTATTTCGTTCTCAGTCCTTCACAATAGCCCTTATTCGAATCTTCCACTCAGGAGCCATCTTATGATTTTCTCTTTCTCTTTTTATAACGGCCTCGACTGATTAGATCATGTTGACACTCTCCTTCTTTAATTTCATTTTCGGTTTCTGAAGTCATTTCCAATACTGCAAATTCTGCTCACGCTACCCTGGCGATTTCCAATTCTTGCCTGGAAACTATTAATTTCATTCCTTCTTGAAGGTCGGGTTGATTCGATTTTCTGCAACGCTTCCCTTAATTCGCAAATAGCATATCGTGCGCCAACATCCTGGCATACACCCTCTTCGACGGGCGGTAGTAGTTGCTTCTGATTATACATGGGCACGGGAGTGTGAGGCATGAAAATTCCTCGGTGAAAGGTAATAGGTATGGTGTAATCTCTCAATTGGCACATGGGAGGTACTCCTCCTTCCGTGCAAGCGGCTTGTACGGTGCGATCCACCATGGGCTCGGCAGATGATGCTCCTTCAGAGGGACATGGCAGCGTCTTTCTCAATTTAGCCGATCTGGTGGCAGGCATTCTTGTTGTTAAATAGATTCGGGTCGAAAGACCAACTGTTGATGGGATTTGGGTCGAAGGACCATTGCTTATGGTGTGGAGTGCGTCTTGTATAATTCCGATACGCCATAGCTTGTGGTGTCTTCCATCAATTCAACATGCTGTGGCTTGTACCATTTTCCAGGAAATCGAAAAGCCTTAGTTTGTGCCATTTTTAACAACTGACATGGTGGGTCTTCTGAGGTCTTTCGGGAATAGGGTCAGTGTAGTTTGTGGCGACGTCCGGAAAACTGAATCCTGCATCGGTAACAGAACGAATAATATTGGGTTTTCCAATAGGGACCTGACAACTTTGAATTGAATTTGTGAACGCACCCTTTCACTAATAATCGAACTGTCCCTGTCAATTTATTCAGTAAACTCAACATTTTCATCATGGTTAAGTACACGAACGAACGAGGTCTGCAAATTGTAAAAAATTTACTACCGATATTTGGAGTCGTTGACCGCAACTTTAAGGGCGTTAACTCCAATTTTCGGTCGAAATTCCCGCCCTGTAGACAGGCAATAACAAGTTTAGTGCAAAAATGTGAGTCTATATATTTGTTGTGTGATGTTGCCGTGCCAGTGAGACAACGGGTTGGTCGAAGTGTCAAAAATATCGCTGCCGTTCAGGCGTCCGTAGCAAACAGTCCAAATCAGTCAATGTCACGGCGTTCTCAAGAATTGGGCATCGCCCAGACCACTTTATGGCGAATTTTGCGTAGGGATCTTGGTTTACACCCATACAAGATCAAGCTGACTCAAGAATTGAACCCGATGGACCATTTGAAGCGACGTACGTTCTCCGAGTGGGCTTTGGAAAAGATGCGCCAAGATGATGAATTTCATCGCAAAATCATCTTTAGTGACGAAGCTCATTTTTGGCTCGATGGGTTCGTCAATAAGCAAAACATGCGATATTGGTCGGGTGAAAATCCACATGTGCTTCATGAATCACCACTTCATCCACAAAAAATAACTGTTTGGTGCCGTTTGAATTCCGGCGGCGTCATTGGGCCATATTTTTTCGTCGACGATAACGATCGTCACGTTACTGTGAGTGGCCACCGTTATCGCGCCACGATTACCGGTTAATTTTGGCCCGAATTGGAAGATATGGACTTGGGCGACATGTGGCTTCAACAGGACGGTGTCACACGCCACACAGCACACGACACAATCGATTTATTGAAGAGTAAGTCTGATGAGCGTGTTATCTCAAGAAATGGGCCAGTCGGTTGGCCGCCTCGTTAGTGCGATTTAACGCCTCTCGACTATTTTCTTTTGGGCTACGGCAAGTCATTGGTCTATGCCAACAAGCCGACGACGTTGGAAGAGCTCAGAGCCAACATTGAACGCGAAATAGTGGCCCTTTCGGCCGAAATGTGAGGCCGAGTCATCGAAAATTGGGTCCAACGAATCGACCGCTGCAAACGTGCCCGCGGTGGCCATATGAACGGAGTCGAGTTCCATTCATAAATGTTTTGATTGTACTTCAAGCCGTTAATAAAGTTTTTGAAATATCTCAAATGGTTTGCGTGTTATTTAAAAAAAAAGGAATTCAAGTCCCTATTGGAAAACCCTTTATATACCAAATATTTTTGATATCGTTGACCTTGAATGGATCGCGATACACACATCCCAAGTAAAGAACAAGTGTTGGCGCTCAAGCAGGAATCGCAGTGCAGACATTCTCCCAAATGCACTGCAATGTCTGTATCTTATATGATGTTCAGATAGCATCCGTAGATAAATGAAGTGCCCTCCTTGAAATGAACAACAAATCAAAGAGTGAGTAAAATTGAAACAATGTCTCTATTGATCTGTCATTCAAGATTTGTCCTCAATGGATGTACTTCTATTTAAAAAAAACAATGTTCGTGTCAAACCGTCAGCCAAGACGGTCGCGCTTTTAATTATAATTAATAGAGTGATAAAGGGTAAATGATAAGATTGAACCAGTCGGTTGCACTTTTAAAATAGTGAAAAGAGATCGCATTTCAACCTTCTATTCAAGATGCTCACACTTTTTAAATCGGTTGAGTAATTTAATCAGAGTATTTTAAAAAGGGTCACAAATTAACGGTCGACCAGACGGGTGTTTTTGTGGTCTCTGTCTAGTGTGCATACTGTGTGACTGTTTTCGGTGCATAATCGCATCAAATATATAAATTATTGTATAAAAATGGCATTGCCGAGGTGTTAATCTTTCGGTATCCTACAGACTAATAATTAGAATAGAGTAGGATAAAATCGAACAATTATCTTATTAGACAAGCACACTAAACTGGGTTTAGTGGTACCCTTCACTGTGTTAAAACAAACTCATGTTAAAATAATAAAGATTATTTAATTTGTGTTCTAAAAGTGTGAGTAGTAATGAGTACGCGGGGTGTTATAGATAAGGTGCCATTCCACCATCTTAAATGTTCCATTAAACCAAATACATCACTACAATCCCGTTTGGACTAGATCAACAATTTGCACTTAGCGATGAATGATATCGCATATATAACTCCTAATACTGATGGAAGAAAATGTGATACTTCCACGCATAGCCTGATTCACTTAGTCGCCCGTACACATCCATTAGCGGCGTAGTGATGAAATTACTTTAACCCCAACTATGAATCCACCGAATTTCCCTTGAACGAAATTACAACTGATAACGTCAACTGCATCCACCCGCAACTGGCACATCTCTATCGGATTTACGATCGACATTTCACATACATACGAATAGACCACCAACTCATATACACCATAGTTGCTGAATTGATATTTAAAGGATCTATTACCGTGCCGTCATACGTGTCAACTTCATGCAGATACTCGATTAATTGAGCTTTTTCGTAGTGACGTCCTGTCATCTGCACCACCTAAGCATTCACCTAAGTCAGACGGAATTACGAGTACGAATTTCATGTTCAAAATTCAAATTAGTTTTCGTTACGTTACGTTAGATAATTTCAATTTAGGCAGATGGGCGACATCCTTGGATAACGACAAGTTTTCCCTTCAAGATAAGGAGGTCTTCCCCAGAGAGAATTTTTTGTCAGTCTCCCAACCTAAGATTGCCGTAGTGCTGCATATTAAATAAGTTCTTGGTCAGGCTGAAATTTAAATGTCGATGCATAAGACAGGTTGTCGAAGGATAACAGTGTGTAGTTTAGGATCAACCTTTTGATATTGAATTTATGTATAATGACCTAAAATGTCTGCTGTCGTCGTGAAGTCACCTGAACATAATCTGAGGACTTAGTATGACACTTTATTATTTACAGGAAATGATACGGAGACGACTTTGAGTTTAGGGGAAATTAAACAGAATGTCACTGCAAGGATTTGAAAATTATGTGTATGGTAGTAGCTTAGTTTGCTATAATCTTATTATACAGTAAGGCATGGTCAAAGTGTTGTGGATAAGTCTTCAGGGAGACAGACTGTGACAGAATAGTGTCTAATAGACAAGATACACATAAGTAACTTAATGCAAGGACATTTTAAATATATATATATATGTATATATATATACATGGGTGTCCTGAAAAGTTCCCGACCTCAACGTGAAGATAGCGGCACTCATCAATAAAAGCTAGTGAATGTAGTTGTGCATCTTTTGACAATTACTCACCAAAATTTCGGCTATTTTGAATGCGCAGTTTTTATTTGACAGTTTTTTGAGTGAGTCGGCAAAACCATTGGTGATGCGTACCATCGTATTGAGGACATACTTACTAACTGGGTCACTGATGTTATTTCTCCTCGCTAGATTTCGCCAGTCAACCACAATGACAAGCTCCGGAAAGTATTCGAAGAACTGAGATACCAACTTTGTATTCGAAGAATTGAGATATCAACTCTTATAGCGCTCGAACTGTGTTCTGACACTACGTTCGTGTAAAAAAAAATCCTCAAACTGCAACCAGAATAACATGTTTGTTCGGATAAGGGGCTTTGTCAAATCCTAGCACGACGGCTAGTGTCCCGGATTTCCCCACACCCAAGCCGGTACGTCACGTCCAATTACTTCTAGGTTTGGCGAAGTACTACCGATATACATAGACAGTAAACCACTGAAGTGAGTGTTTATCGTGAAAGACTCCGCCTCACGTTTAACCAAATTTTATCATAAGCTATCGGAGTTTGATTATCAAATCGAATATAAACCCGGTAAGTACAATACCAAGGCGGATGCTGATAGCCGCATCCCGCAGTCAATGCCAATATTCTAATCCTAAATGGGACTAAATTTGTCTTGTCAATCGACTCCACGAATCTTCAGTACCTAAGATACGGTTAGAGATTTGAATCAAGAGTGGAGTCTAAATCTTCACCCGATTCGATTTAGCTTGTCAAAGGGAAGAAACATAAGAACACAACAACTTGGACATCATTTAAATGAAAATCGTGTTGAGAGACTCCGTCAAGTTTTCTTATTGTCTCTGCCGCTCCGATAATGACGGGAAATACTTACAGTGAGCTTTCTTAGGTTTTCCAATCTTTCAAACAAAGATGATATATATTTGAAAACAAACTCTACGTCCACAGTGGGGTTGACCAATTAATCTATTAAACAAGGAGAATAAAACCGTAGAGTCCAAAACTATCCGCCGACCTTGAATCAATTTCAGGAAAAATATCCTGCACGGAACGCGATGCTGGCCGTCAATAAGAAAACAGTTGATAATAACACCATTAAGATAGCCCATTAATAAAAACCAAAAAATGGGTAACAGCAGAATCTTATTCCAAAGCCCAAGTGATTATCAATAATCTGGGATTTACAATCTAAGGTACAATAAATGAGCCAAAAGGTTAAACATTGTGTTTGGTGGCTAGCAAAAGATATGCCAAAAAGCAGCAAGTGAAAAAGCGATGCCAGCTGTGAACGAAATTCAAACCTTGTCACACTGCGAAGGAATTTCAAAACTTGGTTTGATTAAAAATATGAATAAATCACAGGTGCAAAATACAGAATTTTTAACTAATGGCATTCTATTCCAAGAAGACAACAGAATGAATTTTGTTAGAGCCAGAAGCGATTACAACCGAGCATTGAAATCGTAAAAAACGTTCACAACGGCAAAGTAGCCAGAAAACTACTTTAGAAGTCAATTGGCACTGGTCTTTTTTGACCATAGTAAAGATTGAAACGAATAACTTTAGTTCCACTACAGTCTCTCCGTTAATGATGGAGAGTTCGACACTAGTCATGAACTCAAAAGGTATGGCCAGCGCTTTCGCGAATTGGTTTTCCATGAATTCAACCCTAGATGCTGATCTCTTAGAGCTGTATGTGGTCGATCCAATACAATGTTATATCCCGAATGTAATGTTTTTCAACGCATTCGCTGGGAACTTATCTGTAAGAAAGCAACAGTTCTAAAAAACGGTGGCCCAAAACAGGCGCCAGCTCTCACCAAAATCTTTTACGAGTATAAATCTAATATAAACGGTGATTTTACTTTTTTGCTTAGCATTACGTTGCGAGCTAGATAATCTTGTGCGTGGCTGTTGTTTGGTTTATGAAGGGTAGGAGAAACGGCTTGGCGAGCGGTCATGCTCGACTTTGTATTCAGTGAACGAGCAAGAGGTATATACGTATGTTGCGAAAGGATTATTATAAAGCTTTTAACATATGAAGGCGTTAAACCCCCGGACATTTTTTTCTCAATTGAAGGCACAGTTTGGCGATTTCAGAATCATGTGTACATGTGAGCCTGTTACGTGCGTCCGCCACCCCATCAATTAATAGTTTGTAATTAGAATATAATTTGTTTAAAGTGGTGTGATGATAAGGTGGTGGAGGAGTTGCACGATCCAGAAGTGAGTTTTTGAACACGCCCCGATCCGGGTGTGGATCGTGCAGTTCTTCGAGTTCGAATTCGGTTTTCGAAGTGGACGTGAATGGGGTGCGAGAGAGACAGAGGGTCAATGTTTGTTGAATACGGTTTTGAATTCCGTTGTTGACGGTTTTTTTGACAATGATCAGAGAAGGGTTGGTTAGCGGCAGAAGCAAGAAAGAACAAAGAATTTTTTTGTCCCGTGTTAATTTTTGGTTTTGTCAGAAAACAAAATAAATGTAAAAGAAAAGGATATTAAAGACGGAAAAAAGTAATTTTTTCAAAGAAGAAAAATTTGTTTCTAATGTAACAATAAAGTGCTATAAAAAGTCTTTTGTCCGTCGTGTTCGTATGGTGTTAGTCGAATACAGTGCTGCACCAGGGAATAATTTCTCAATCTGAAGGTTCTTCCTTTTCCAAATTGAACTGGCGCCAAACGGAATACCGGCAGACAGGGACACCACAGACAGGATTGTGTCTGGGTACTTAACTGGGAGCGAGAACGCAACAAGGCACGGGAACGATGGCCCAACCACTGTATAATCCAAGGAATTGATGATCGAGGAATGAGAGGGCTGCTGCACTGACCTGAGCCGAACACAACAAGATACATGAGCTAGTCACCACGAGGGAAGAATCAGGTGACCACTGTAACTTTATGTTAAATATCAAAATTTTTGTGGTCGTATACACTACAATCCTGAGAATTTAAAAGTGGGCGAGAACATATCGAAAGTCATGATCGATGCCTAAGGACAAGTCGTATCGATGACAATATCCGTGCCGTTCGAGAGATTATTGAAAGCGATCGTTACTTAACTGTTGGAGAAATGTCATCAAAAGTGGGTATCAGCTACGGCAAAAGCCGCATATCGAAACAAAAGACGAGGTATGCCCATTCGAGATGTTATCCCCCTTCATGACAACGTCGGGCTTCATACCGCGTCCTTGACAACGGATACATTGGAAGAAATCGGCTGGGAAATCCTTGAACACCCTCCTTATAGCCCAGATTTGTCGCCCTATGACTCAACTGTTGGAGAAATGTCATCAAAAGTGGGTATCAGCTACGGCAAAAGCCGCATATCGAAACAAAAGACGAGGTATGCCCATTCGAGATGTTATCCTTCTTCATGACAACGTCAGGCTTCATACCGCGTCCTTGACAACGGATACATTGGAAGAAATGGGCTGGGAAATCCTCGAACACCCTCCTTATAGCCCAGACTTGTCTCCCTATGACTATTTTTGTTCGCATGCTTGAAGGAATCCTGTGACGGTTTCAATAACGCCACCGCTCGTCTCTTCCAGGTACGACACCCAACTTTCCCCTAGGGCATACAAAAAGCATTGTGGCAGTTCCAGGGAATGCCACTACTTACCTTTTCCAATTGCCAACATAAAAGGTTCCTAAGAATCTAAGCTAATAATTTGCGCTAAGGCAATAAGCATATACACCAAATAATAATTACCCTAAGGGCATGGTTACTTTAAACGCACCATGTTCCCTAAAAGCAATTTGGTCGCACCATCCGCAAACCAACATGACCCGAATCATTCCGATACATAAAACTCATAACTAACGCGTGTGGCAAGTGCAGGAGATATTTCTTCCCTTTCTTGTTGACCTACAAGCACATCGGTCGGTAAACCGATCGACAAGCATCATCATCCTATAAGAGTTACCCCCAGAGGCATGCCTGCATACAACGCAGCATATTCCTAAGAATTCAATTCGGTTACGACATTACGTAACCGATATGGGTCCTCAAACTTGTCCATTCACACAGAAAGAAAATATTTTTTCCCACACACGTGCATGGCAAGTCATATCAGAGGACGCCAGCAACGTGCGACCGATCAGCATGGATCCCTTACGCAGTACCAATCGGATAAACATTTCCTTTTATGGAATTATTATATCCACGGTTCACATGCTCATGGCATGACAGCATGAGCGTGCGAGGTAACCGCATCTGTGTGAGTGCACATCCTCTCCGTGACCATCATCTAAAATCATCCCTTATTGGTCACCGAGGCGATGGATGGAATTTTGGTATTCTGTCGTTTCGGTGGCAATAGCCGATCGCGGTACGGATTCCGTGGAGGCAGGTCGGACCTCCACGTTAAACAAACGAAAAGGGAGTCTAAATACAACAGCCGTCGGTGAAGGTGTTCATTCCTGAGTAATCCGCGAACTTGAACTCATTTTATATTATGTTCCAAAGTTTTATTCAAATTACCTAGTGTGCAAAATAAGAACCGAATATGAATCCATTTTACATTATGTTCCAAAGTTTTATTCAAATTACCTAGTGTGTAAATAAGAACCGAATTAGTATCCGTTTATGTTACGTTCCAATTGTACAAATAAAGCAAATAAAGCTAAATTTAAACGCGTGTATGTTATTATCCAAAGTGGTATTCAAACTGCATAGTGGAAGAATATAGAACCTAATAAATTCCCCTTTTGGTTAAATAAAGATGTAAAGGCTTACGTGTTTCTGTGGAATGGTACAAGAGTATCAGTACTTTGTAGTTATTATAATCTGTGCACAGCGTCTAGGAAAGTGAGCCCCCAAGAAATCTCGTGGACAAATAACAGAGAGTGTTGCCGAGAATCCATCGTATCGTCACCACGTATCTTTTCTATCTCTTTATTTAAATTTCTCTTGATACGTCGTGGAGCTTCATTCTGGCGTGCGTGTTCCCGGAAGGCTGACATTTATAACTGTTTGAAAGCGATTTTATTTAATAGTATCTGGTGTCCGCTGTTCCTGGTAGAAGTATATATATACAACAGAGCTTCTTTCAGACGTGTGTGTTTCCGGAAGGCTGCAATTTATAACAGTTTGAAAGCGATTTTATTTAATAGTATCTAGTGTCCGCTGTTCCTGGTAGAAGTATCTATATTTAACGTATTTACCCATTTTAAGCACAAACGAATAGTTTTCTTGTTAACAAGTAGTGCATTAAATATAAATGCAAACTTTCGTATAGCCAAACAAACAGCCACTAAATACTTGTAATTAAGCAACATTTTAATTAACAACTAAAATAATTTCATGTTGGCAGTGAACACCTAATCAAAACTGCCTAGAATATGTCCCAGTTCTCCGAATATTGTCCCGCGACACTTGTTAGTCAGAGTGTTCACGTTGACTTCAGACAAGCTGATAAAAGCCGACAAATGATATTTGGCCGAACCACACGAATGTGTTATGCTGTACTTGTTCTTCGCCCATCATTACATCTTCCAACAAAGTATATCGGTAGCTCTTTTCATTATTCTTCCTTTTTGTTCTGCACGCAATGGTTTTTATAATTAAGCGTAGCTTTAAATGTCTTATTTTTTTGTATGCGTTTTATGTATAAAGGAAATCTACCACGATCTGTTCTATCGCTTTGTTTCCCTGTTATTAGATTGCTGTGTAAGTCCTAGAGTAAATTCCTTCAATTCACATAATGTACTGCTTAGTCACTATTCCCTATTTCACTTAAACATCGAAGGCCTACACTTAAACAATTTTTCTAGACGAGCATTTACGTCAACAGCAATGACTTTAACATTGTACGCGGATATCCTCCGATCTCATCAACCTAGCATTACATGAGGACTAAAAGTAACATTAACTATCTGGCTTACGTACCAGCTTAAGAAATCTCTAGGATTGAAAGCATCTGCTTGAGATCCAAACAAGTTGCTGTTTTAATATTCTCTGAACTAGGCCACATCTTATTATTGTGGCAAGATGCAATACCGTTTATCCTAATTAAGTAGGGGGGCATTACGCCCAACAGGACATGCCCTACATCGGAAATTCAGTGGTGGAAGTAACAATCAACCACCACACATAACGTTGAAAATGTAAATTAATATCTCGCTAGACAGAAGGCACTGACATTCTGGATTCCGCTTTGTAATCAACCAACTAACATATTCAATATAAACGCCTCGCAATATTACCTTAATAGTTGACCCTAAGATAAATGGAATAATGTTGTAAAGATACGTTAGGTTGGCGGATCTCTGATTCTCCGCATGTCACAAGGGCGATTTCCCAGCAAATCGCAAATTTTTCACTCAGTGCCTTTCAGTTCGTTACTAACGAAGGGCTTTGAAAAATGGACTTGGTTGTTGGATAGCAAATATCGGAGTGTATTTTTCGTGTCCTTGGTAGTCCTGTTCAGGGATAGAAACTCGTCGATATCCATCAACTCGAAATTGAAATGCTCTTCGTCAGATCACATCGCATGTTGACGTAATTTCGGATGATTTATAGCAGCAACCAGCGCGTAATTACCTGACTCTGGACAAGGTCCACTAATTGAAAGATATATACCGGAAGCCGTTAAACCACTTGGGTAATGAACAGGAAAAAAACACCTACCCATCGATTCATCAGTAAATTCCATCTAAAGAAGGCTGCTGTTGATGAATGAATCAAATTACACGACTTCCAGACCACTGTGCGAACTAATTCCTCATTGACAGGCAAACTGATGGGACGCATCCCTGGTCACTTGTCAAACGTCTGATAGAAGAAGTAGACGTTTAAGCAAGTCCCTTGTGAATCGTCTTAAAATAATGGCCATAGGGAGTCAAGTCATCACTAGGCTGATGTCACAAAAAGAAAAGGCGACATACGACATAAAGAAATTACTGTCAATAAAATAGATGGAGAATAATCAAAGCGAATTAAAAACACAGAACCATAGACGTAGAATTGCCACACCGGACTAAAATGAACATTGATCAAATCGAGATGTCAAGGACAACACGTTTAATTTGAATACTGAGGGATATTTGTTGCCGTTCAAAACTGTTTTGTGGCCATATAAAGGGCTATAAAACGAAATGGCTGATAGGAATCGAGAGGGAAACGACTTTCAAAGCAATAACCATCTTAAGCACTTGGTCACTGTCCATATAGATGCACGTTATGGAGGTTTTCCATGGACGAATACATGGACATTATGAGGAGTTTGACTTACGAAATTATACTGTTAGGTGTCGATCTGCGCAGGGACCTGGGAATGTCGATGATAAATTCTTATTCTCGTTGTATCAAATAAAAGAAAACTTAAAGAAGTCATTGTAATATGTATCTTATTGGTTTTGGCACAAAAACTGAAACATTTAGTTGTTGGTTTGTCCTTCGACATTTTCTTAGATTCGCCTTTATGATGTCTTTAAATATCAATACAGAGTGCGGGTCACATACGATGGAGAACACAGCGAAAGGATGCAGTATTCACAGGAAACGCATTACAGTAAAAGATGTGCTATATCGCGCTCCTCGTCAAGTCACATCGAAAAGCAAAATCCAAAAATAAAACGTAAGAAAGAAAAAACCAAACAACAATAAGTAAAACGAAAAAGAAAATAAATACTTTGTCAATAGTGCTAAGTGTTAAACACTTGATTAAGTATAATCAAGCAAAAACCATAAATTGTTTTCAGTGACATAATAAAGTGCGCTGCTTCACAGTAATAAAAACAGTCAAAACAAATTAATAGAACGAAGAGAATCAAAATAATCAAAAATAATCGGAAATAAATAAAAAAAAAAACAAACAAACAAATTGAAGAATGAAGGTGAAAATCCAACATTCAACACAGTGCATTACATAAATTAAAAAAAAGTGCATAAAAAAATCCCTTCAGTAAGGTGCGACAAACAAATTAACAATCAGTTAAATTATATCACCTCAGTCGCAAGCGTGAAAATTAAAACAGTGTATCGCTCGTTAAGCAACTGGTTTTTAAATCAGCATTTAGCGCGAGTCCAAGCTTACTGACTCTTACCCGACGATAGCGGAGTTCGAGTCAGCTTACGTCGAGGTGCGTCGCGGTTCGTATAGCATCAGGTCGCCTTTGTTTTTTTCTTAATGAAAACAAACTGGAACGAACCAGCATGGTCACGGATGAAGATAAAAACGAGACAACACACAAAAGAAAAGGTGCCCCGAAAAACTCCATTGTGACGCGAAGTAAAACCGCGAAATTAACAAAAGAGAAAGGAGATCAGCAAATGGAGGAGGACAGTGAGCTCCCCTCCCCCTCCAACTGTAACATGTATGGAGCAAACAATTCATTCGCTTCTCTTGCATCCTCAGAGTCTGAGGATGAAGAAGAGGAGATAAGTGAATTGGAGGCGAAACTTGCGATGCCAAGAGCCCGATTAGAAAAGAGAGGCCAAAAGAAAAAAATAGCAGCTCTCGAACAGGAAAAAACATCAAACAACGAGAAATGCCGAAACCAAAAGTTGGCCAACAGCAACAATATCAACATCAACAGCAACAACAACATCAACATCAACATCAACTTCAACATCAGCAGCATCAACGGCAACATCAACAGCAACTACTAACACAAATTCGACCACCGGAACAGCAAGCAACACAGCAGGAAAAGTTTTGTAGTTAAAAGACTGGCAGGTAACAGTTTGCCATTCAAACCTATGCGGTGGCAGACCACGACAACATAAAAGAGGTATTAAAAAGAGCCACCGCGGAATTCTACTCGTTCACGCCGAAACAAACGTTGAGCGTAACGGTTTTATTAAAGGGTGTCGACCCTGAGATGGAACCCGATGCTCTGCTCGAAATGCTTCAAAAGCTGAAGCACGGAGATCTCGAGTTTACCGCGGTAGAAATGTTCACCACAACTAAGGCAAGAAGGGAAAACCGCAAGCTACCCTTCTTTTTAGTTCAACTAACACCCAGCAATAGAATTGGTGGTCTAAGAAAAATTACAGTCTTGGATCATCAAATTGCCACATGGAACAAATTAAAAAAATGCAGAGATATCCTGCAATGTGTTCGCTGCCAAAGGTTTGGTCACGCAGCGGCGAACTGTGAAATGCAGCACCGTTGCGTAAAATGCGGAAAGGACCATAAGGCAGAAGAATGCCCTCTGGGAAAAGAAAGGGTAGAAGACAAGGCCCTTCTAAAGTGCGCAGTGTATCGGAATGAGGGACATCCCGCTAATTATCGAGGATGTTCTAAATTCCGAGAAATAATCTCAAGAAGTGTGACTCGGCAAAACAAAAACACAGAGCCCGCTCGTACAACAACAATGCCCATAACTTCGCTGCGGTCGTACGCACAAGTTGCATCGGTTGGGAGAATACCAAATCAGGTTACAACACTGGTAGCCACAAATACTCCCACACAGACTGAAACAACATCGCAAGCAGACGTGTTCACGGTCCTGTTCAATCTGCAGAGACAGATGACACAGCTGCAAAATTAAATAAACGAGATCTGTGGGGTAGGAAGTCGCGGCACCGGCATGGGTGCGAGTTATACTTCCTCCTCCATCATTCACTAATTAATTAAGTTTGGCCGAATGTCGCAGCAGGAACAGGAAACGCACTTTAACAATGAAAGGTGTCTAGTTTTGAATTTAATTTACTTTTAAATTTTGAAAATCAAACAGTTAATGAAATTTATAAATTGTTTATTGTTTGTCTTTTACATTTTTGTATGATTTATTTGTTTTCACAAAAACTATTGAACACTTCGTATGAACTTAAGGATATTAGTAAAGAAACTATTGTATACCGATTTTTGCTGCACTATATGTTTTCGATAATAAACAATTTGGGGATCAATAAATTTACGTTATTTCATAGATTCACGGATAAATTTACGTGGAAAAAAATAAACTACAACTTCCTAGAGTTGAAAAATAAAACACACACGACTCCGGGTATATACTCGCGTGTTACCGTTTACGCTTCTCCGCTGGTGACGCGGAGAGCGGGAGTTTCATCGTGCGACCAGCGTGGTCGGAGGATGGAATAAGACTCAAACGATCGTCATCTCATGCAGAGATGATTTCGCTAAGGAAGAAAAAGGAAGAGAGAGTAAAACGTTTCTCTTAAGGGTGTAACTAGTGGCGCAGTGGTATATGTGCGCGATCGAACAGATTCAATGTTGTTGCATGTGTTCGAAAACAAGGACAATAGGGAAAAATGACCACATGCGCCGCTGGTAATGCGGGTCATTGTTTACACGATGCCTCGTCGCTATTTTCGACGTTAGGAGAAAAGGGTGCTAAAAGCAAATTGAATGTTTATGGCATCTCTGGCTGCAATAGAAACCGGGTTCATATTTGCATTAGGAAATGCTGGAGAATTTGGTTTCAGCGTCTATTGCGCTAATTATATGCAGCTGCTTGGGTTGTTTGTTGCTAAGACAAACAAAAAAGGTTGCCAGGCAATGTATATGAAAAGGTATATGGCGCGTCTGGGAAAATAGACGGCGCGATATTTATGGTATTTGTCTGGTACCGAATTGGTTCAGAATACCAAATAAGCAAACAAAGAAATCTTATGAAAAATTGTATGCGAAGGGATGCATGAAGGTAAGTTTTCTTTATAGGGATTTTAGGGTTATAATAATTGGGTCTGTTTGATGCGTGAAGCATCTAAGATGCTAATGCGAATTGCATTAGCGAAAGCTGGTGCAGACCCGGGTTATGGTTATGGGGGTTTTTTCAGGAAGGCGAGCCGTGGGATCTGGCGGAATCGCCACAGATCTACTCGCACTTGCCCAATCTAAACAAAAAGTCAATATAAACCATCTAACCACAACATCAATAAAAGCTCCTGTCGTGAATGTAAATTCACTAATAAGAACTGAGAGAAGAGCCAATCTTTTCAACCTGTTGCAAGATGAACAGCCTGATGTACTTTTGGCGAGGGAAACAAAGTTAAACCAGAGCATAAAAACTACGATATTATACGAAGAGACCGACCTAGCTCCACCTAAAGGGGGGTGTCGCAATCTTTATTAGAAAAGGAATCCATCATAAAGTTATATATAGTGGAGAAGTGCGCAGGTTCCGGGTGCTGGAACCCTGTATCGTACGCATACCCCTTCAGCAAGGAGGGGTTTGTATGCGATTGCGGTCTATACACCTGAGTAGCACAAACACAACCTATTTATAGCAGAGCTCGAGACACTCTTTCGATGCTTACAATTGCAGCTGGACAAAAACTACTTTATCCTAGGGGGAGATATGAACGCCAAGCATAGAAATTGGGGAAATTATATATCTAATGCCAGAGGAAATCAGTTAGCTGGCTGGTTGGATCAGTATCATATTGAATATAGAACTGACCTACTAGCTACGGAATATCCATCGTTCCCCAGAAGTAGATCGTTCTTAGATATCTTGCTAATTGACTCGCGACTCAGGCTGCTTAACATCTACAGACGAAACAGAAACTGTTTACTTGTTGGTGATGTACTCCTTCAAGTACTTTCAGAATCGACTACGATATCGCCACGATTACACTTGCATTGAAAATTGACTTTACTAACAACTCGTCTGACTCGTACATAAACAAAATCGCGCGTGTACGCACCCAAGCTCGACAGTGGTTGAGATTCGACTCGGTGCGGCGTAACCGACACCGATGGAGATTGAATAGTGACTGATTCCAATTAGGGATGAAAATTGTCATTTTACCACGCTGTCAACCAATCGAGATTATACTCCATGGTGCTCTCTTATTCTCTCCGCCCATCGAGGTGAATAAATCCTTTTAGTTAATTCGATGTGTCGATGGACAAGAGAGAATGCGAGAAACGAAACGAGAAGCGAGATGATCTCGGAGGTGATTCTACTTCCCATGCATTGAAGCAAAATCAATGGTGACTTGGTGAGCTAGATCGGATATCGTGGTGATCTCAGAGTGCAAGGTACTATAGCATTTCAAATAATAGTGAAGAAGATCGTGTGATTCGAACTGACGCTATGACAGCTCGAATCACGAAAAAAATTTTACCTAAGCGTTACACATCAGGCTACTGACCGTGTTTTGAATTTGATTTCCAAACTCGACTATATTCCACTGATGTGAATTATTTTTATTTATCGCTTGGTATACGGTTCTGATGTATTTTTCTTAATCGATTTTTCGTTCGGTGTTCTTCACTATTTTTGCTTGTGAATTGTGTGTGTATCTGTTAGAATCGCTACACCACTCCCGCCGCAGTAACTTCGTTACGATCAGATTCGTATGCGGACGACGGACGAACGAGAGAAACGAGAAAACATCGGAGGCTGTGCTCTATGCGGTGGTCGTGACCGTGTGTGAAGTTCTGCTTTACTATGGGAAGCGTATGCTGTGGGTACAGATCACGTCGTAGTCACCAATTATAGCGTTTGAAATACTAGTAAAGAAGATCGTGTGATTCGAACTGACGCTATGACAATTCGAATCTCGAAAAAATTTTTACCTAAGCGTTACACATCCGGCTACTGACCGTGTTCTGAATTTGATTTCCAAACTCGACTATATTCCACTGATGTGAATTATTTTTATTTATCGCTTGGTATACGGTTCTGATGTATTTTTCTTATTCGATTTTTCGTTCGGTGTTCTTCACTATTTTTGCTTGTGAATTGTGTGTGTATCTGTGTATCTGTTAGAACAGAACACCCCCACCGCAGTAACTTCGTTACGATCAGATTCGTATGCGGACGACGGACGAACGAGAGAAACGCGAAAACATCGGAGGCTGTGCTCTATGCGGAAGTCGTGACCGTGTGTGAAGTTCTGCTTTACTATGGGAAGCGTATGCTGTGTGTACAGATCACGTCGTAGTCACCAATTATAGCGTTTTTGAAATAATAGTGAAGAAGATTTTCGTGATTCGAGCTGTCATAGCGTCAGTTCGAATCACACGATCTTCTTCACTATTATTTCAAAAACGCTATAGTACTCTGAGAAGACGAAATGAAATGGAATGGAAATTGTTTACAGCTATTCACCTGACAAAAGAGATCATTGATCCCAAGCGAATAGAGTCTCGGGGGGAAGTCAAAGTGACACTAAATCGGCTAGGGAAATATTGTCGTGAGAATCAAACTCGAAAAATTTGGAATTACCCCAGCAGTTGCACGATGGTGCAACCGCGTGGTTTGGTCGGGCTTGGTTGTTGTTAGTATGGCAAGAAAGGGCTGAATGCCATTGTACATTAACTGATTAGTTTAATGACTTCTTTTTAGGATCTATCTTTCACTGGTGAAATAGCTGAACGGGGGAATAGGGGTTGAAATGACGAACTGAAAGCGGTCGAAATAGGGCTGAAATAGTGGGTTGGTTCTCCATGTAGTATAGAGAACCCCCACAAGCTCATTTGACGGGGCATATAAACATCTGCGATATGCTACTGGAGCATGAAGAAAACGATCTTTTTTTGAAAAGAATGATAATTAGTGAAGAGAAATGTATTGTTTACAATAATGTAGAATACGAACGGTCTTGGTTCCGACGTTATGATTCGCCTCCAGGGGCTTGAAAATCTGAACTTCAACTAAAGAAAGTTACGGTGCAACGGTAATGCGATTAGAAGGGCGTCGTGTATTTGGGCTCCTACAAAGAAACCAAACAATCAATTCGGATGAGTAGTGTCGGCAATTACGCTGTTTAAACGAATCTGTCATCCAGAAGCGACGGAAATCCAACGAACGAAAATGAATTCTGTTTCATCAGTATAAGGTGAGACCATGTGTATATCTGGCGACCGGTCAAACATTATTGGAGAACCCAACATATGCCCTAAACTAGCGCCGCCAGGCATCCGTTTGTTTCAGCTGTTCAGTTTCACGCCAATACAAGCAGGTCTGTCTACAAACAGGGAATTATTCAGACCAGCAAAAGATGGCAAATGGCCAAACAAAATATAACGTATTTCTGATTGATCTCTGTCCTCAATGTAAATAAAAGGCTACAAGCAAAATATCAAAAATACGCAATGATTTTTTAGTCAACCCGGTACAATCGCTTCCCGTTATAGTAAAATCTCGTGGCTTACGAAGATTGATGATTAAACCGCGAAGGTGGGGGAATATAGCCCACTAAGTCACGATAACGTATTGAATTATAGTAATTTAGGTGACGCTATTTTTACAATATTAAAAACAATCGACGGACGCTTCGGACGGCTTTCACCGACTGCTCTGCACTCAGCTAACTGCCGATTTGATTCCGGAGTGAAATGGTGAATCCATGCATCATCCATTGTCACATATCGATGCAAAAAATCCTTTTTATTCCGAGTAAACAGTGCCGAGCAGCGCTCTGAATTAGCGATGCGATGTTCCATTGCGAGCAAACAGTTGTAAAAATAGCATCCCTTAAATTGGTATAACTCAGTATGTTATGTTACAATTGTCATGGAATTTTGACACATATCGTTTGAAGGTCATAAAGAGTTTTCAGTACAGGCTCCATCTCAGGACATATTGAAAGATGCGTTATATGTTTGAAAATATTTGAAATTTCGATGGTGTTGGTTTTTGTTCTTGTTCCTTTGATGTGAGTCAGATGACCGTTTTATATATAAAGGTGGTTTGGTGGGTTTTATATATATATATATGGGTGGTTTGGTGCTGTTTATGTATATAAAGGTGGTTTAGTGCCTTCGCCACAACATCTGTTCAACAGTTGAACAACAAATTGCACTAGTATACTTAAAAAAAAAAATAAACAAATAAAATAAATAAATAAAGTAAATAAATAAATAAAATAATATATAATGTTGTAGTAATTCCAAATCACTACTCTCGCCCAATCCGCCATCTCTCTATTATATAAAAAAGTTGTTCGTGTGTCAGATTTTTTTATAACATGTTAATCACTCGCCAACTCCCATTATTAGTTTTAAATCGTAAATTGATCGTGTGTCACATTTTTTTTGTGCCAGTTGCACAAACTCAATATTTAATTAGGGGTCGAAAAAAATTAAACCTATCGCCCGAAGAACATCGCGAGCAATAAAAAAACGATATTATGAAAAGAAAAAAGTAGAAATAAATTCAAAAAGGCGCGTAGCGAATATATCCGTAGAACAGGTAGCAAAAAGGCACATAGAAAACATGACAAATGAACAAATTGAAAGGAAACGTAAATTAGATTTACAATATAGTTCAAATAAGCGGAAAAAAAAACAAAAATTGTCATTGAGTGCTGGTTATGATCCAAAAACTAAAATTGATTACTTAGATCATGGAAATTTGACAAATGTGTGTAAATATTGTAATGTGTTGAGTTTTGAAGAAGATAAATCACGTTCAAAAAATAGCCGCTGTCATCAGGGCAAAGTACAATAATTACATTAAAACTAATACGGGGGTTGGCGAGCGTAGCGAGCAGGGGGCAAAGCCCCCTAGTTATTATATAAAAAACTTATCAACCATACCCTAATATCCTACCCCTACCCATAAACCCAGCCAATCATCATCATCATCGGCACTACAACCGGGAACCAGTCTTGGCCTTATTTAGCAAGTTCTGAGGGTTGTTAAATTTTTCATAACGATTTGTTGTTGGGCAGGGTCATTAGTCTTGCGCCAGAGGCTCCCCGACGGGGAATGGAACCGCGGTCTCCCGCGTGACAGGCGGGTATACTAAGCACTATACTATCGAGGAGCCAGCCAATATCCCAAATTTAATCATATGCGCGACAAATTGATTGAACTGTGCATTTGTTGCACATTATTCCATTCCCAATAATCCCAATATCAATAAATGCTTGTTTTTAAATGCATTTCAGGATTTTACCTTCCGGGAATTTGATCAAACAAATTACCATATCCTTCCTAGAATTCCATTCCAATAGAACCACACAAAAAATCACGTTTGTAGTTCTTGGAGTTTTTATACACTTTTTACCAAATCTCTGTAGATACAGAGTATAAAAGGGCGGCGCATTTTCACCATCAGTCAGTAAAGGATAACCGGGCGGACGTGGTTCGTGCAACCGAAACTAGGTTGCATCCATCTTACCGTGCCGCTTTCCCAATCTTTTCCATGATTCGAAGAGATCGAACACTCGTTGCCGGTCCGTCCATCAACGGAGGTGACACCTGTATACTAGTTAATAGCGAACTTCGCCATAAAGCTATTGACCACCCACATTTCGAGTCCATTGATGTCTCCGGAGTTGAACTGTATCTGGCTAATAATGATAGAGTGAATATATACTCCATATACCACTCTCATAAAACCAATAATGGCCTCACTAATCCTGAAGATATCGGCCAATTAATAAGGTCCTCGCGAGATACACCCTTCATCATAAGCGGCGATTTCAACTCCAGACATCCCCACTGGAACAACTCCGTCTCTTGACCAAATGGCACAACATTGTACGAATGGTATACAGAAAACTCTCATGCCCTCAACTTCGAAGTAGTCGCACCTACGGATGGTATCCGAGGAAAGTCAATTCTGGAGATCTTTTTGTGTACAAAGACTTACTTCCCAAACCACTCCTCCCCAAGCATCGGAGGGTGTGTCTCACCACAACGCGTTGACCACGTTCATTCGCAGCTATCGAGCATCGCAGGCTCATATCAGATGCATACCCGATTATGGGCGCACACATTGGGATAATTTCAATGTCACATTGAACGAAAAACTCCGCCAACCCTCTCTTCCCACTGGGAGTACAAACTTGAAAAGACCTATCAGATTCCCCATGACGACTTCACTATTTCATCCGGTGGTGTAAAAAGCTCTGCAGAATGAGATTTTGCCACCGCGTTAGGCAAAAGGAGCCATTATCGCGATCCGTTATTCACATTATTGGCACACTGATAAAACAGTAAATCCGAAACAATCGTACCGGACAATTGGAAGACGAACTGAAGGGTATTCAGATGGACCAGAACGTTTATAAAAATGTTAAAAAGATTTGTGGCACTTCTCGTATCACTGGTTCAATCATACACGACGGTGTTGTTGTCAATAATGACACCAATAAAGCTAATATCATCGGAGAGACCTTTGAAAATAATCACAAGCTCACTCTCGAGGATGGCGACCCGGATACTGATGCGATCATTAGTTCAAAGGTCCACAATAAACTAGACAACCTTAACGAGCCAATAGTTGTCTTCGACTCAGCTAACAGAATCAAATACCATACAGCACCTAGTTAAATCTCGAAACCCCAAGAAGTCACCCGGTATCGACAATATGTCGTACCACTCGTTGCGAAGCGTTTCTGCTTTATTCTTTATAAAGCTCTCCACTCTGTTCAACCATGCCTACAGCATGCGATATTTTCCTCAAGCTTGGAAGCATGCTATTGTTGGTCCAATAGCAAAAGTTGGGAAACCAACATATCACCCCTCGAGCTTTCGTCCTATTTGGTTCCTCACTTGCATCAGCAAACTATATGAAAGTTCATATACGAGAAGTTAAACAACTTTATCAGTGCCAGCAACCTAATACCTGATTTTCAGTTTAGATTTAGAAAAGCGCACAGCACCACTGTGGTTCTCAACATATTTCAAAACCACGTCTGCGTGCGCCTCTTTAATAAGGAACCCACCATTGCGGTGAGACTGGACACTGAAAGGGCTTTTGACACGACGTGGATTGAAGGTCTCATTTTTAATTATTGAACACTGGTCTCAGTAGAACGTTGCGTAGTATCATCTACCACTTCGTTCTAAACAGAACCTTCCAAGTTCGCCGCCGCAGGCGTTCCACAGGGCTCCATTCTAGGCCCCATCTTATTTAATACCTACACCTCAGATATTCCTCGCCCTGTAGACGGAAGAGTAAACCAAATATGCTATGCGGATGAACTCCTAGTATACACGTCATCCAAAAGCCATAAACTCGCAACAACTCGACCCAACCGTCACCTGGACGAACTGTATCAGTATCACAGTCGATGGCAAATTCGACTTAGCCCATCTAAAGCAGTAGCTATAATTCTGAGTAGTAAACACTTCCAATCTACTTCTCAATATTCTCAGAATATTCGAATAGTATTTTTTGTAGGAGGTACTACGATTAGACTGCAGTGCAGGTTGAAATATCTTGGGGTCATTGACACCACAAAAATGAATTTCATCAAACATGTGACCCTCTTTTTTCTAAGGGGTCAGTCTGAGCAACTGCACAACATTTTGAAGTGGATCAACATAGTTGACACCAAACTTAAGCTTCTCTGTTATAAGCAGCTAATCCGATCTGGAATATCGTACGCCCTTCACATATGGTCCTGCATTTCTTCGACCCAAATCGAAAGACTTCGAGTTTTCGAAAGGAAACTCCTCAGGAGATGCACCAACCTCTCTAGAAGGACCGACGGTCGTCATTACACCAACTCTCACCTATACGAGGGCGTCTCCATTATCCCTATCGACGAGTACTTACTACAATTAGTATTTTTGTTTTTACACTAACGCGCTCACAAAAGGGGATTTTGAGGTACCCTTTAATGACAGAGCAGTGGAAGTGGATAAGGAAAGAATGTGTCGAGGTATGGTATATCGGTCTTGAATGTCTGGACATCACAACGGCCAGGAAACATATGATCAGGCAAAACATTCCAAATTCATGTGGTTCGGCTAAAGAATGACTTTCTATGCTTATTTGTGCGCCTGAAGTCTACTTTCAACGTCTACTACCTGCAGGAGATTGTAGTATTTTTTGTCTCACTCTCTGGCCATGCAAGAACTTGGCGCGTTGAATATACGCATTGCAGTCATTTCTAGCTCTCTTAATTCTTAACAGACAAGTATCTCGAAAAGCATTCAGAACAGCAGACAAGTATCTCCAAATCATTCAGAACAGGGAGAACCTAACGACCACCACAATTTCGTCTTCAGTACAAAACTGAAGAAAGCATCGTTCCCAATAACAATAGCCTCTATAAAAGAGGATTCCTGGACCCAGTCCATAGGATCTACTGCTAACACACCACACACACACACACACACACACACACACACACACACACACACACACACACACACACACACACACACACACACACACACACACACACACACACACACACACACACACACACACACACACACACACACACACACACACAGTACCAGACCGCACAAACAAACACACACCAACCAAAGCGCAGATTATCAGACGCCGAAGACGTCCGGTCTTGTATGATTTATTTCCCACCATCTCTCCATCAAAGTAGTTAGAGAACACTTGAACTAACCCTGTCCACACTATCCTTAAATATTTAATCTAATTAATTGATTAGTTAATTTATTAATTTTTTTTTTTTTTTTTTTTTTAATTACACTTCTCTCGGGACAGGCTAACCTATACTGCCGAGTCGGGGCCTCGGGAAGCCACCAAATAACGGTTGCAGTTCTTTTTGAACTGTTGCAGATTGTAACGCTCGCGCGTTGAGGGAATTCCACTTCCCCGCACTGTAACGGAACGAATTCTGATGCAGAGATGTTTGCGCAGTCGGGAGATGAACCACAAAGGGTTACGATCCGTCGGATTGCCTCATTGACCCCATATAAACTGAATTGCGTGGCACAATAGCACAAATCTCCGAAGAACAGTACCCATGAAAATATCTCTAAAACAGACAGGGGTCAGATACGCATCTTTAGTGTGATAGCGACTGAAGCCCCAACGTTAGGGCCGTTTCCCCGATCAGGCGGATCTATGGTCTTTGTATGCTCTCAAGTAGGTCGAGGTTATGTTTAGGAGCAGAGCCCCAAACACGAGAAACAATATTCGAGCGCGGGTCTAATTAGGATTTTATACAGGAGAACAGGTTGGGGCGGAGTAAAATATTTCTTGGCTCTAAAAAGATGACGGAGTTTTACAGAGACGCATCCGGCGATCCTCGGCATGTGTTTATACAACGATACATTCCCACAGAGCGTGACGCCGAGCAATTTCACGTTCTCAGCACTGTTCTTAAGGACCACTGTTCTTAAGGACCACTGTTTGTATTCCGTCCGGCCCGGTTGCCTTCCTACAGTCCAATCCACCTAGAATGCGTTGAATGGTACACGGGCGGAACTTCACATCATAGGTGGTTCCAAAAGACCGGCATCCAGGTTTGAATTCGGGGAAAATAAATTCGCATATACACTGGTTTAATTTTTTTAATTTGTGACTAGTGTCCCGCTGTCCGTCACTAACGGGGTAAAAGAGTAGGAAGTGAAGTAATTGCTGACAACCCTTGCCATTGAACAGAAGGGACACGAACCAATCGGGCACGAGTTTGTTGGTCACTCAGTCGTTGTAAGCTTTCTTCGCGATATCAATCGCCTGGTTGCACGCGTTTCTGATACTAACAAAATTCGTTCTGTTCAGGGATTGGAGCGACATTGCTTAAAAGCTCTAATTTTGCCGCTGTAATCTGCTCGCATTTTTTATCAAACCAAAGTTTATCAGATGAATTTCGTTTGATGAAATTATTATTTACTATTTATTGGCCTGTAGTAACCCGAAAGTTCATGAGCTCACCGACTCGACTCCGTCATTGTTCCCTGTCCCGAGCGCTCTCCTTCCACGCTCGACCATCCAATCCGATATCCTCGAGATTAAACCTAAAATTGTCCTCCCATCTCCGTCGCGGCCGCCCTGTCGGTCTCTTTCCCGTTGGCTTACCGTCAAGAATTCTATGCACAGTCCTATCGTTGGCCATTTGCGCCACATGTCCGGGCCTTCTTAATCTTCGCGACTTGATTACTCTCACTATTGTAAGTTTGATGGAATGCGGATGTAAATCTCCATTGCGATCAGAATAATCTCCGTGACTGACTAAGTACATGCGTTAACATTGGAGTCTCCAAAGCACATCACCGGCCACGGAAAGGATGCGAAGAAATATCCCAAATCGTCCCAGTATTTCCATCTTCATACTTCCATACCAGGGTTCTTAGATCGGTTATTTGTTTGAAATGCAATGCAATGTCGGAGTTTCTCAGTAGCGCAGCAACTTCCACGGTATAAACGATCGGCTTGGTTGTCAATAACCGATCCAGGGTGTTCGCATAATCACCTCAGGTATCCGGCATTCGCGTAGGTTCCTCCACGTGTTGAGTCAAATTGCGGTTAACAGTGAACATCTCCGCCAGCCTCCCAGCCTCGTCGGTTCTGTTAGAATGCACCAGACGGCTGGAGCAGTGTTCCATAAAATCCCCAAGGATTTCATTCCATAATTTCAGAACCCGGATAGTTAATCTGTATCCAATCGACGGTACGTGAAAGACGTTCGAAAAGTGTCACCGGTCGACCGTCATTCGGGGAGCGGTAAGGACAACAAAGAAATTTAACAATATTCCGCAGCACAACCTTCAACCACATGATGTCAATGTTATTGGAATCGAGATGATCCCTTAGCAAGCCAGATCAGATCGCGTAAAGACGCAAAACCATCCCTAAAACGGAATCTCGAATGCAAGTCATATCCTGAGCAACAAAGATATGTCAAATCAGTTGACGAAGGATATCAGATTTCGCTTTTGCAAATATTGGTGGACGGCGTTTACATTCGTATTGGTGAAATCGATACCCGTGATGTTGCAAAATGCCGTTATCAGTCGAACGTCGACAGAGTTTCGAAAACGAACCCGGCTGTTTATCAGAAGATTTGCATGATATTCCCCCTGACATAGTCCCCCATTTCCATTTTTTTTTTTTCATTTTACGTACATTTTTATTTCGTTCTTTTTCTTATATTTACCTTATTTGCTAGGCAAAAACTGTTTAAATCCTAGCTTATTTTAATTATATTCCAACTTACTGGTCCCCTGTGGACAGTGTAAACTAAGCTTGGGGAGACTATTGTCATGTATTATTGCCTTTCGGCTTTGTAGATATAGTCCCCCCCGGAGATCCGAATGGGAAACTAGTTTACCTCCGGAATTCTTTATCTCAGAAGGCACCATCATGACTTATCTCCGTGTCAGTCTGTGCCATCACCCAGACATCTGAAACATAGTCCAAAATCCCCCCGGCCATATCGCAGAATGTATAGAATGACGGGGTGGTATCTCATCTTGGGAACGACATACCACCTAAACCAACCTTTTCTCGAACTGGTCTGTGGGGGTTCTTTAAGCCATTTCCAAAGAACCACCCATTCCTTTTTACCTGTCTCCCGTTTACCAGGCAAGTCATTCTACTTACCTGCAAACGAGCAGCGTAAGCTACTCTGCTTCACCTCACCTGAAAACATAAGCCCACGGCAAAGGTTGCCACCTTGCCGTGGCATCAAACTTTCACCCCGGGGCATGCTTGCATCCAGCGCATCATGTTCCTAGAATCTAATTCGGTTACCTCTTCATGTAACCAACGTTAAGTTCCGTACATGTCAATGCGCATTGCTGGGAAGCATTTTCTCATACACATGCATAACATGTTCAGCCTCGCCTTATCTGCTAAACCAACAGTCGATCGTCCAAACAACAACCCGTTGGCCCAGAAGACTCGTCGACCAACGTGCTTGTTGATACAGCTGCAGCCGATAGTTTCCCTACCATTCGGTAATTAAATATTGCCCTCATATCCTAAGGTTCGCAATAGCTGCAAACAATTTTCCATTATCGGCCACCAACCGATCGTAGAGCTAGATATGATCATGCTTACCACGTAAACAATCATACCCTGGCCACGTCTCAAGCATCGTTTCCTAAGAAAATAATCATAGTATTGGCCATGCCCCACGATGCTTGCCCAAACTAAATGTCCAGCCATCCAGCCTGGCCTCTTGCCACCGTCGGCGACGTTTCTATTGACATAATGTCAACAAAATAACTTTCCTCCATCATGCACCAGAACCATACGGCTAAACCAAACAAAGCGCATCTAGTGTACGTCCCTCGAAATAGCGTTTCTGTTTACTTAGGGCGTAGAAACCTATTTCGTTCTCAGGCGACCATCGCGAAGATTGACAACAACATTGCCTGCAGCCCTTATGCTTGTTCCTTGTTTGAAGAAGTGCATGATCGTTGGTTGTCGATATTTCGAGCGAAGGCGCATTACACTTGATCGTACGGTCATACGGAAAATCCCGATTCGATCGCTGATTGTGAATCCTCTGGGGAACATTTCTTCTAGGCGGACAATAGTGGGAAGGAAGTGAACCGAGCGCCCGTGTACTGGTGCAATATTTCCTTTACCCCACAGGTCCATCAGCCAAGCTCCGAAAAGTTGGGCGGGGATATCTCCCGGCCATTTCGCGGATCCTATTGCTTGATGGGATATGGCGACAAAGGGTTGGGACCCCACCTACCACTCGGCCTTTAGTCGCCTCTTACGACAAGCCGGCCTAGCTGTGAGTATATTCTTACGCCCTACTCATAAGTTTGCACGAGACTCAGGCATGAACGACCTTCATCTGATGACCAGAATAATCACTGGCACCGAGCATGTTCCGACTGCTTTAAATCTATACAAAAAGGGGAAATACGACGAAAGACTCGAATCAATAAGGAGATTTTTTGATAATCGAGGCAAATCTGGGGACAGAATGCCAAGAACCATTACATTCTATTCGATGTATCAAAGAAACAACAAAGAAATTACATCGCCACACTTTAATAAGTCAGTTCAACGTTCAGTCGGCAAGAAAATACCAATAAGTCAGTGAAACAGGTGACAAACGACTATCATCACAACATCATCACAGTTAATGGAATGGCTTTTATTAGGTTTTTTTCTGTGAGGTCCTTTTGTGGCAAATCCTCAAATAATTCTTTTTGAACCGCTATACTTCAATTATTAAATTCGTGTGCGTATGACGCAGAAACGACCTTGCGGAGAGTGATCGAATCTCTCTGCCTACCGTGACTCCGAAACAGGGTTCCGCCCTTTCTCCCTTTCTTCGCGTTCAAGACCAGTGACCAACCCATCTTTCACTGCTCCTTCTTTACAAATGTTCTGTTTTTCCCTGAGTAGATCCAGTTCATCTTACCATTGTTTTGTTAGGTTACATGTTTTTTGTGCATGAAGAAGATTGTTGTTAGAGATTTTTTGTAATGAAAAAATGTTTCAGCCTTTGACTGGAAAAGTCCCGATACTGTTCGCGCAGTCCAGAATTTGACTATTGAAATATTTATAAAACATAAAGAAGCGGAATTACACCCTCACGTTATATTAAACGACTCATCAATATTGTCCATTGTATTCATTCCTTTCTGTAAATTTTTGTGATGCGGATCCATTCGAAATACGAGCAAAATCACATCATAAATGCCCTTAGCACAGAAATTTCACCCTTGCTTTACACAGCAACCATGAAGTCATTCAGTGGGAGGACAAAGACTGAATGTTCACACTCTCTCAGACTTGGTCAATGAGCATTTTATTTGAGAAACCAACAATCTTATTGGATGTCCTTGTGGACAAGCTTCCACCGCTACAACGATGTAATTTATTGATGTACTTAAATATTTTTCTCCTCTAAATTTTTCTAATTTCCTTATTTTCTTTCTATTGCCCGACAGTTCAAACTGAGATAGGTTTCCTTTGAGTGCAGTTACAGAAAGGACCAAATCAAAAGAAATTCCCGATCCAAGTAAACTAAAGTGACATTTCCGCTTTGTACAAAGTTTCCTCGTCGTTCCACAGGACAAAGTGTCAGTACTTTACTGCATGCTCCTTATAACAACCTCTTCTCATCTCCTTTTCCTTTGTGAGCTTAAATGTAAGAAAGAAATATTATGACAGGGTAATATAATCCTAGCTCGAAGATAAACACCAACAATACCAATTTTGTAGCTAGGCAACAATTCGCTTTGTATTTATTTTATTGCTGGCTTTTAACGTTGCATTTTACTGTCATGTCCTTTTATTGTGGTGAAGGACGAGTTGTAATCCAATGCGAAAATTTCAGTATTAGGAGTGTCGGCTGCTTCACAACGATTGTGTGATTAAAAAAAGTAATTAGTTGAAAAGATAACGATTTCGCAGGAAAACGGGGAACAGTGCAGATGCAAGATGAACGGAAACTCCATTGTGGGGGTGGATATTTTTTGATGACACAGCTCGGATTATCAAAACTGAAATTGAGAACACTTTTCAAGACTGCCGCTAGGGGTTTTATTGCAATAAAGTGAGTGTAAGGTACCAATGGATTTAAAACCAACAGTTGGCGATTTCGCTAATCTTTAGGTTAATGGTAAGTCCACTGTTTAATATGATAAAGAAAATCGTGTCTTGTTTTAATTGAAGACAGTTTAAACTCTGTGGAAGAGGAAAACAATTTTATAGGTAATCACTTTTTGTTCGGTAGTTTTCAAATGCGTTCCACTGTTATGAAAAGACTTGCTGACATTTAAGGGTACTTCAAAATCCCCTTTTGTGCGCCCGTTAGTGTAAAAAAAAGCGCATTGAATTGTTGCATATTCTGTGGCCAATAAGGTCATACTGGGACGGGGTGCAGGAATGGAATAAATTGTGAACAGACGGAACTTTCTAAAAAAAACCCAATTTATCAAGAACAGGATGTCGACAAAGGGCAAAATGCGATCTCTGCGGGCGCCTCGGTAAACACAAAGCTGACCAAATTAAGGTCACAAATCACACAAAGCTCCTCTCAGTATTCACCGGCAGTAGTATGTCGATTTTTCAGATTGCATACAGACAACCGAACACGGTACCAAAAAAAATCGAAAAAAGTCATCAGCGCTGTATACCAGAGCAGTAACGTAGTAATCAGGTATTATGCGCAGAGTTGAGTTTAGGTTTTAAAATAGGTCTGTCTCGTCAAAATTGCCCAAGAGCTGAGACTTCAAATAATAAATGTATATGAACTGTTTACAAAATTAACTCTCGCATCGTGTTAACAATACGCCTGCTAAAAATAGGGTTAACTGATGGAACTAAGTTTTGTGCATATACTGAATTACCACGACCGATATTTCAGTCCTTTCACGGCTAGATGTGAATATGATTTTAACCACAACAGCTTGGGCTTGTACGAAAAAAAATGGGGAAACGAGAAAAAGAAAACGGAAGAAAATTAGCAGTTTTCAGTGACCGAAGGTTGATGATACGAGGGTTTTCGTCATTCTTCGGAATCACGTCATTAATTAGAAGGTTTATAGGCAAAATAGTCGACGTTTAAGTAAAATGTAAGAACCGGTGTAAATCTTGCGAATATTGGAAGAATGAATTGAACTGAATGGTTCCAAATAAACACCGATCACTGTTAGCTGAACTACGACGGTTCATCTGGTAAAATGGAGACCGATGCCGTCGTAGAAAGGTTCGAAAGCTACTACTACTAAGAAACTTTACATGACATCAAGTAAGTAAATTATATTGGGGATACTGACAGCAAAACCTTCAAAGCAATACTGGATAAGAATCCGTATGACAATTTGATGTTAAATAAAAGCGCGTTGATCATATACAGAAGACAATCTTGAGAAGTCTGAAAGAAAGTGAAAAGTCTCAGAGGAATAGGTAAATTAACTGCCAAATTAATCAGCCAATTAACAAGTTATTAGGTGTTACGATACGGCGAAATCCGAATTCTTTGGAGAACAGGAAAACTTAAATCTTGTCTACATCTTAATCTTGTCTAGATCTTAAGGGGGTATTCTGGTCTAGACGCACGAATTTAACGCAATTTTCGAAGTGCTGCAAAAAAAAGCAATCAAGATTTTTAGTATTCATTTTTTTATAGGATGTTTATTAATATTTCAAGAATACAGTAAAAAAAATTTAAAGTAAAAAATTCAAAATTCAAAAAGTTAGCAGCTGATGAAATGGGGGATCTCAAAAAGTTGGCACCCGAGCATACCCACGACTCAACCCTACTAGCAATCTGAAAAAAAAGATTATTAATTTACAGAAATGCCTCTATCGTTGGAACTAAAAAAAGTTGAAACAATTTTTTTTAACAAAGTGGCGACTGCTTGAAAAAAAAAATTATTTTTGTACCAATTTTTTTTTAGTTTTTCGAATTTTTTAAAAATTGTTAACATTGAAATTTGGGGATGATGATTCATGCACTAGAAAAGCCTATAAAGAAGACACGTTTTTTTTTTTTTTTTTTTTTATTAGACTTCTCTCGGGAGAGGCGAACCTATAGCGCCGAGTGGGCGCCCCGAGATGCCATTAAATAACTGTTGCAGTTCTTTTTGAACAGTTGCAGGTTGTAACGCTCCGAGAACACCCGCGTGGGAAGGGAGTTCCACAGCTTCCCCGCTCTGTAGCGGAACGAGTTCTGATGTAGGGAAGTTCGCGCCGTCGGGAGATGAACCACAAACGGATGCGATCCGTCGGATTGTCTTGTGGAGCGCATATAAGCCGATTTGCGCGGAACAATACCACGAATCTCCGAAGAACAGTACCCGTGATAATATCTGTAAAACAGACAGAGGTCGGCTACGCGCCTTCGATGTGATAGCGACTGTAGTCCCGACGTCAGCGCCGAGTCCCCGATCAGGCGGATCGCTCGTCTCTGTATGCTCTCAAGTAGGTCGAGGGTATGTTTAGGAGCCGAGCTCCAAACATGAGAGCAATATTCGAGCGCGGGTCTAATTTGGGATTTATATAGGAGAAGAAGTTGGGCCGGAGTAAAATATTTCTTGGCTCTAAAATAACTCAGTTTTCCTGAGGCTGACCTGGCGATGATCGACACGTGTTTATGCCATGATACATTCCCACAGACCGTGACGCCGAGCAATCTCAAACTTTGCCCAGCCTTGAGGGCCCGGCCATTCATCATCAGCTGTGGAACCGATGATCCAGTTTTCTTTGTGAATATTGTATAGTCTTCCTTGCATTGAAGTCGACAAGATTGGCCTTTCCCCACTGCAGGACTTTATCCAGATCCCGATTCAGAGAATCAATCTGTCTACATCTCAGCTGGTGTGACGCAGATGCACCAATCGGCCGATCACTCGAAAAGGAGGAAACAAGCGTACTATCATCCGCAAAACTGAACACTTTGTTATCCGTTGTCTCCAACAAATCATTTATGTGAAGCAAGAACAAGGTTGGAGCCAAAATAGAACATTGGGGCACCCCCGAATTAACAGGATACAGATCCGAACACTCGCCGTCCACAACAACCCGGATCGATCCTTTCTCGAGGAAGCTCCTCGTCCAGCCGCAAAGCTGTTGGGAAAGTCCATATAAACGAAGTTTGCTCAGCAATGCCCCGTGCCAGACGCGGTCAAAAGCCTTAGAAATATCCAATGCGACCGCCCTTGACTCACCATGCCGTTCAATCGCAGATGTCCATATATCGGCTATAAGTGTCAAAAGGTCTCCTGTGGACCGCCTGCCACGCTATCCATATTGACGATCATTCAGGAGTCCGTTGCACTCCAAATACTTAACCAATTCTGTATTGATGACTTTTTCCATTACCTTAGATAAAATAGACAGTAATGCTATCGGACGGTAATTTTGTGGGAAACACTTTTTTCCCGTCTTTGGGATTGGCTGAACTCGAGCGATTTTCCAGCAGGCAGGAAAGGTCCTCCGTGCATAAGATAAGCGGAAGAGTCCACCAAGAACCGGCGATAGTTCTGGAGCACAGTTCTTAAGGACTATTGCTGGTATTCCGTCCGCTTGCCTTCCTACAATCCAGTTCACATAGAATGCGTTGAATAGTGCGCGGACGAAATCTCACATCCCGCATCGAAGACTGTACCGGCGAGATCACAGGTGGCTCCAAAAGACCGGCATCGAGGTTTGAATTCGCGGAAAATAAATTAGCCAACACATTAGCTTTATCCTTTGAATTCGTGACTAACGTCCCGCTGTCTGTCACCAACGGAGGGAAAGAGGAGGATGCGAAGTTACCGCTGACAGCTTTTGCCATTGACCAGAAGGAGCGAACTGGTTCAGTTGGGCACCGAAGGAGCTTGTTGATCACCCTGTTGTTGTGAGCCTTCTTCGCGGTATCAATCGCCTGGTTGCACGCGTTTCTGATTCTGACAAAATTTGTTCTGTTAACATCGGTGGGATTGGAGCGCCATTGCTTAAAAGCTCTATTTTTTGCCGCTGTAATCAGCTCGCACTTTTTGTCAAACCAAGGTTTATCAGACGAACTTCGTTTGATGGAATGTGGAATATACATCTCCATCCCCAGAAGAATAATCTCTGATACCGACTCCGCGCATGCGTTAACATCGGAGTTTCCGAAGCACACCTCGGACCACGGAAAGGATGCGAAGAAGTCTCGCAAATCGTCCCAGTTAGCGGCCCCAGACTTCCATACATGGCGAAGCTACCTAGGCCGGTTGCTTGCTTGGTATGCAAGTGCTTGCGCGACAGATACCAAGCAGTGATCTGAGTTTCCCAGTGGCACAGAAACCTCCACGGCATAAATACTCGGTTCGGATGTCAAAAACAGATCCAGGGTGTTCGCATAATCGCCCCGGGCATCCGGCATTCGCGTTGGCTCCCCCACGAGTTGAGTCAAGTTGTGGCTTACAGCAAACATCTCCGCCAGCCTCCTAGCCTCGTCGGTTCTGTTAGAATGTAACAACCAGCCGGAATTGTGCACATTAAAATCGCAAAGGACAACAATTTCAGAAGCTGGCTGGTTGATCTGTATCCAGTCGACAGTATGTGAAAGATGTTCGAAAAATGTCGCCGGTCGATCGTCATTCGGGGAGCGGTAAGGACAACAAAGAAATTTAACGGAATTCCTCAGCGCGACCCTCATCCACATGATGTCCATATTATTGGGTTCCAACGCCTCCATCCTCTGGCAAGCTAGATCGGACCGCGCGAAGACGCAGACTCCGCCCTTAAAACGGAATCTCGAATGTAAGTCGTATCCTGAGCAACGAAGATATGTCGAATCAGTTGACGAAGCGACCTGGGTCTCAGTTAGGGCAAGGATATCAGGTTTCGTTGTTTGCAAATATTGGTGGACGGCGTTTACATTCGTATTGGTGGAACCGATGCCCCTGATGTTACAAAATGCCGTCACCAGTCGAGTGTGGCCAGAGCCTCGAGAGCGAACCCGACTATGCGATGACGAACCTCTCAAAGTTCTATTATTTATCATGATATCTGCATGATGTTCCCCCTGACATAGTCCCCCCGGAGATTCGAATGGGAGACTAGTTTACTTCCGGAATTCTTTATATCAGAAGGTACCATCATGACTTATCCCCGTGTCAGTCCGGGCCATCAGCCACACATCCGAAACACCGTCGAAGATTTCTCTCGGCGATATCGCGGAATGTACAGCGTGACGGGGTGGTATCTCACCTTGGGACCGACTACCACCTAACCAACCTTTTCTCGAACCGGTCCATCTACTAAATTTGGAGTAAATCGGTTTAGTAGAACTTGAAAAATCGTGGGTATTGTTTTAAAAAAGATCCCCCACTTCATCAGCTGCTAGCTTTTTGAATTTTGAATTTTTTACTTTAAATTTTTTTTACTGTATTCTTGAAATATTAATAAACATCCTATAAAAAAAATGAATACTAAAAATATTGATTGCTTTTTTTACAGCACTTCAAAAATCGCGTTAAATTCGTGCGTCTAGACCAGAATACCCCCTTAATCTTGACCACCGACGGAAATCCATTAATAAAAATTTCATTGAAACTTGGTGTGAATTCTATCCAATTTATAATGAATAATGCTGTCCGCTGGGGACCACTAAGTGAGAAAATAATTAAAATAACCTAGAATTTAATCATTTTTTGTCTAACAAGTAAGATAAATATATGAAAAAGAACAAAATAAAAATGTACGTAAAATGAAATGAAAATAATAAGTAGTGAATATACGCAAATGAATAGTGAAAGTCTTAATTCTACTGCTTGGATTATAAGTGATAAACAAATGCTAGCATTAAATCAGAGATCGCAATGTAAATACTCTCTAAAATCTTGAGTAAATAAGGAATGCCATGTCTTGCGTCTGCAAGTAAGGGTGCCAAGAATATATTTGTTATAAATATATTCTTGTATAACAAAATAACTACAATTTAGTTCTAATACGTTTGTTGTGACATAAGACACGAGTAGAGATGATCCAAGAGAACGATTCTAAATTATTGATCTTGGTCTGGGACAAGAAGCTGATAAGGAACAATAACAAGAGGAAAACGTAGCAACAAAGGATTTGTTGAGAGATAAGAGTTTTCTATGACGGACTAAGGTAACAAGACACAAAAATAAACAAAAAGTGATGATAAACTTACACGACAGATTAACTCAACACTGCACTACATAAACAAAATTTAACTGAACACTACAATAAACAAAGGAATATATATATATATATATATATATATATATATATATATATATATATATATATATATATATATATATATATATCTTTGGCGCAAGGTAGTTTCATCTAAAAAAGAGGATAAAATGAATCAGGGAGAGGGGTGCTGGGTTTGTCCCTTTAAATTATGTGATATGATGTCCTGGTTGTTGTTCTGCTGATAATGTTATAGCGTTAGTGGTGCCGGTCGTGACTAGAGTACGCAATAGTGGTGCGTTTTCTTAGTTGAAAAAGTAGAAACCTTGACATAGCGTGGGGGCTTAATCTACAATGAATCTGTGGCGTTTCTAGCAGATACATACACGACTAGTGAAGAACAACACCAGCAAAAGCACACCCATTAAAGCCGTATACCATAGCAATAATATACCATTTTCACATTAGTCGAATGTATTTGAGTTTAGAAATCGAATTCACATACGCGGCAGTGGCCTGACGGGTTGAGCTTTGGTTCTATATTTACTGTGACGGTCCCAATAACGCCACCCCTCGCCTTTTCTCGACCCTACTCACTTCCTGGCACTTTGGAGTACCAATGCCAGCGAGCCTTCCGATTACACTCGACTACTTTCGACTCCTTTTCTTACCACCGTTCACCGGCACACGCTTACACCGTTCTCCAGGACGGCTCATTACTAACCACCAGCTACTACATGTAGCCAAACAACAGTAAGACGCCGGCCCCATCCCACATCCTGGCACCTTGGAGAACCAATGCCAGCGATCTCTTACATCCCATATACTAACACTTTGGAGTATCAATGCCAGCGAGACCTCTATCTCCACCTCCCGGCACTTTGCAGTACCAATGCCAGCGAGACCTCTACACCACCTCCTGGCACCTTGGAGTACCAATGCCAGCGAGCTCTCTATCCCCACCTGCTGACACTTTGGAGAGCCAATGTCAGCGAGCCAGATGGAATCCGACTAATTGGAAAATACCACTCGTCGGCCCATAAACAACCCACTGTACTGCACACCTTTTGCCCCTGTCGGCATCACCGCGGCGTAAACGGGTCCATTGGCAACTTTTCATTGTACATAGTACTATAGTATTTTCTAATATTCATTTTTCGTTTTCTTTTCCTTTTCCGCGCACATCGCCATCAGAGGCGATCCTCTGCCCTACCTTTTATCGTGACTACGCCGCAATAATGCCACCGCTCGCTTTTTACAGGCTCCATACCCAACTTCCCCCTAGGGCATACAGAAAGCATAAAAACCTGGAAAGCACGTACTTATCTTTATATAGTTTGTACCATAAATACCTGTAATGCTATAAATTTCATAATATTCGCTGATGCAAAATCCATCACCACCAAACATACATTTTCCTTATAAGCAATTTGGTTGCACCACCAAACAACCAACAAGATCCAAGCCAATCCATTACACATATCTCCGAACAAATTCTGTTGCACACATGCAAGAGATATTGCTTTCCTTTCCGGTTCACCTACAAGCACATCGGTCGGTAAACCGATCGACAGGTATCAACATCCGATAAACATTACCACCAGGGGCATGCCTGTATACAACGCAGCATATTCCTAAGAATCCAATTCGGTTCCGACATTACGTAACCGATATGAATCCTCAAACTTGTCCATGCAAACAGAAAGGAAATATTTTTTCCCACACGTGCATGGCAGGTCGCATCAGTGGACGCCAGCAACGTGCGCCCGATCAGAATGGATCTCTTACGCGGTAACCATCGGATAAACATTTGCTTTTATGGAATTACAATATCCACGGTCCGCTTGCTCATGCACAGCATGAGCGGGCGAGGTAACCGCATCTGTGTGTGTGCACATCCTCTCCGTGATTATCATCTAAGATCATCCCTTATATGGTCACCGAAGCGATGGATGGAATTTTTGGTGTTCTGTCGCTTCGGTTGATATAACTAATCGTAAAACTGATTCTTTGATTTTATTGTGAATTTATTTTAATGCTTGTCAATTATAAGGAACAAACCATATTGAAACGATGTGTTGTATTAAAGGAAATGAAAAATGTGTTTTAATCTCATTCGATTAGTTCTGGACTGAACACAATCGGGAAGTGCGTTGCTCGCCATTGAAATTCCTTTGCTACCTCTTCGTCAGTTGATCCGCTTTTATTGATGATGTCTATCCTTTGCTACCTCGTCTATCCTTTGCTACCTCTTCGTCAGTTTATCCGCTTTTATTGATGATGTGTCGTTTCATCGCATTACGATATATGCGATTATAGTGCTATAGAGAAGCCCAGCGACAAGATGCCCAGTAAAATCAGTGTGTCTCGAAGCAGCGATTGTTTACAGAAGTAAAATGTTTCAAACTGTAGAGCAGCATCCACGGCAGTTCCATTCCACAAAGTGATCGTCAGCTCCATTAATAACAAAGCCGATACCGGAACTTTTACCTCACATTGGTGAAAATATACGGGGTAACTTAGTGGGATAGGAGTAGAACCTGTGCCACGACGGCACACATACCTCCTACCCCATAATTCATTCAGGTTATGCTGGCGGAAACTTATGGTTTCAGTAGGATCACCCATGTCAGACAGGCTAGGGAGGAGTAGCACACAAAGATCTACCACCCCTAATCCAGGGTGTAACGCGTCACCGTGCCCATTGAATGGTTTGCAGCCAGGGGTATACCGGCTGTATTATAACGGCACAGGGCAGTAAACAGACCTTACCATATCAAAGCTCCTCAATAGTATACTGGTTAGTATACCCGCCTGTCACGCGGGAAACCGGGGTTCGTTTCCTCGTCGGGGAGCCTTTGGTGCAAGACTAATGACCTTGCCCGGAAAAAACAGATCATTATGGAAAATTTAACAAGCCTCAGGACTTGCTAAGTAAGGCCAAGACCGGTTCCAGGTTGTAGTGCCGATGATGATGATGATGATGACCATATCAAAGCGGGGCTCTGATATGGCGGACTATTTGAAATCCCAAGGCTCGTGGGAACAAAAATGAATAATCAATATACACAACACAATCCCACGAAAAGCCCAGAAGGCGTAGGTATGATGAGCCGACACTACCATAAGGAAACAAATCATCAAGAAAACACTAACTCTGCAAAAAGAAGACACATGAAAAAACGGGGTATGCATGTCGGCACGTTGAATGTTCGAACGTTATATAAACCAGGCGCGATGCAGACGGTCGTCGAAAACGCCAAACAATGCTAAATGGACATCGTCGCGCTGCAAGAAGTAATTGAAACCAACGGATTCGCCCTGGTGTGTGGAGGTACCGACACATATAACCTTGGAACAGCAAGAAGATTACGGATGTAAAAGATGTGAAATTTATTAATGACCGAATGTCTGTGCTAAAAATACAGGGCCCCTGCTACAGCTAAGTACTTATAAATGTACACGCCCCAAACAAAATCTAACGACAACGAAACAAAGAACACGTTCTACGCGACCCTACCGGAAGTACTTGATGGGATCTCATCATTCGATGTTAAAATCTTCCTCGGAGGCCTCCATGCGAAAATTGGAAAGGAAGACATCTTCCAACCAACTATAGGTAAAGAAAGCCTACACGATGATCGAAACGATAATGGAATTCGAATTATATCGTTCGCAGCGTCAAAAGATCTGTTAGTGAAAAGCACGATGTTCAAGTACAAGAAAATTCATAAAGCCACATGGATCTCACCCGACGGCGTCACGCCTAACCAAATACACCACTTCCTCATAGAAAAAAGACACCGCTCGAACATCCTTGACGTAAGATCATATAGAGGAGCAGATTGCGACTCCGATCGTCTAGTAATGGGCAAAATTAGGAGTCAACTCGCAGCAAACCCGCATGGGCAATCACGGGAGACAAGTAAAACTTCCTCATGGCCAAAAGACACCACTCGACTATCCTTGACGTAAGACCATATAGACGAGCAGATTGCGACTCCGATCATTTTCTAGTGATGGGCAAAATCAGGAGTCGGCTCACAGCAAACCCACATGGGCAGTCACGGGAGATGAGCAAAAAGTTCGAGATTGATAAACTAAAAGACCTACGCAAAAGGGGTGAATATCAAGACGGATTAACGAATAAGTTTAGCATCTTAAAGAATGGGAGTACCGAGTAAGAGGAAACTAATAGTGTGTACACTAAATCGGCATCGATCAGAGACGTAATCAAACAAACAGCCCAAAACGTATTAGGATTTAAGAAAACAATTAAGCCAAAACCTTGGTTTTGGGATGACTGCAGGGTGAAGATCGTAAACGCCCCGGCATGATCCACTTAGGAAGATATGTTGAAGTCAACGCAGAAAGGTACGTCACGACTCGGAAAGAAACAATGAGACTCTTCAAACGCAGAAAACGCGAATGGGAGAAGTCTCGGATCGAAAAAATCCTAGAAAATGCCAAACCAAAGAATATCAGAGGTATGTATGCCGCCATAAACTCAATTAGAAATGGCTACCGAGGGAGAACCAAAATAATTCGAGACACAACGACTGTTTGGTGACAGAAAGTAATAATATCGTGACAAAAAGGACTTTGAAAACCGCTCGCAGGTATAAACGCACCAGACGTACATACATAAACGCACCAGACGAACATACAGCCAAGCCTCAGATACCATAGCCATATTTCAACGAAATTGTAGACGCAATAAATCGATTGAAAAACAACAAGGCTTCCGGAGTCGTCTGCATACAGGCAGATCTTATGAGACATGGAGGAGAGGGAACCGCCCGAAAGATCCACCAACTAATTAAAACAATATGGGATAAGGAGGTTACTCCGGAAGAATGGAAAACCTAAATAGTCGTTCCTATTCTCTAAAACGGCGACAGATCTGACTGCAAAAACTAGAGAGGTATATCATTGCTCCCAACCACATACAAAATAATAACAAATGTCATACTGGCGAGAATCACGCCGTATGCAGAAGACATATTGGGGGACTACCAGTGCTCATTCCCTAGAAACCGGTTAACGAGCGACCAAATGTTCACAGTAAGGCAATTGCTGGAAAAGAAATGGGAATATGGAGACCCGATCCACCAACTGTTCGTGGACTTCAAAAAAGCCCACGACTCAGTCGCAAGGCAAGCTTTACCACATTATAGTCGTGCTGGGAGAGGACTTTTTAACCTTGTGCTCGAGTATGTCATCAGAAAGGTACAAGACGACAACATGGCCGGATCATCCCCGAACGGGATCACACAAGTGCTCGCATATGCGGATGATATCGCCGTTTTGGGCGATAATCTAGAAACTGTAAGTAAAAACAGTGAAATCATCATGCAAGCGGCAGAAGAGGCGGACCTAGAAATAAATTAAGACAAAACAAAATACATGATTACATGCGAGAAGAGGTGGACCTCAGAGAACACACATAAGCATCAGGGGCAAGACATTTGAAAAAGTTAAAGAATTTAAATACGTGGGAACAATACTCACGGTCAGTAACGAAATGTCGAAGGACATTAACAAAAGACTGCGTTCTGGAAATCCAAACTGCTATCACGTAATATAAAGCTTCGTGTTTGTAGAACCATAATCATGCCGATTGCTCTATACGGATGCGAAACGAGGGCTCGCACAAAACGGGAAGAAAACAAATTCCGCGTATTTGGAGAGTTTTAAGAGGTATGGGAGGACAATGTTAGGGTTAATCTTGAAGAAATCGGATCTGATGGCCAAGCGAGGAAGGAGAGTGCACAGGACAGGGAACGATTGCTCAGCCGAGTCGGTGAGGTCATGAACTTCTGGATTCCTATAGGCCAATAAATAGTGTTCACTTATCTATGAACAGAAAAACAACATTTGGAGCTTTGTTCCTCTTTAGTTTTTTCCTAATGTATTTCTATTATTCTAATTTAAACCATGTTACTTCTCTTCTGTCAGCTCTCAGTTCTTGACATCCTCTCCACCCTGTCGGTAACGCAACTAATACGAAGGCCATGTCGGTATGCGGCAAGTACACATTTTAAAGAAAGCGCTCGTACATATATGTAAACAAAATCTATTCTCTTTAATATATAATTTACCGCGTTTTAAATTGTTCGGGCTATCTTATCGAGACCGTAATTATAAACATCAGTTTAATAAAATTACGATAGATCGTGTAAGACAAATGTAATTGAAGAACTGTCAAAAATACAGAAAGTGATTTAAAAAGATGCTAAGATTTAAAAAAGTGTAAATTGTATAATAAAACATAAAATAATAATAACTTCAGTTGTCGTTTGCTTATGTAAAGGTAAGCATGTACATTATGTAAATATTATAAATATTCTAAGTAGGAAATACATTTTAACCCTTGTTTATAGAGCAACGCATTGGCCTTTATTATTCTGTATACAATTGTCTATGTAATTTTTTTTTGTATTACACTTCCTATAGCGCCGGCTCAGCGCCCCGAAAAAACCGTTGCAGTTCTTTTTGAACAGTTGCAGGTTGTAACACTCCGGGAACACTCGTGCGGGGAGGGTCAGCTTCCCCGCTCTATAACGAAACGAGTTCTGATGCAGGGATGTGTGCGCCGTCGGGAGATAAACCCCAAATTGGTGCGATCTGTCGGATTGTCTTGTGGAGCCCATGTAAACCGAATTGCGCGGAACAATGCCACGAATATCCGAAAAACAGTACCCGTGAAAATATTTGTAAAACAGACAGAGGTCGGCTACGCGCCTTCGATGTTATAGCGACTGTAGTCCCGACGTCACCGCAGAGTCCCCGAACAGGCGAACAGGCGGATCGCTCGTCTCTGTATGCCCTAAAGTAGGTCAGGAGTATGCTTAGATGCTTAGGAGCAATAGAAGCATGGGAGCAATATTCGAGCGCGGGTATATACACTATGTATACATATATATACATATATACATATATACATATATATATATATATGTATGTCTATATATATATATATATATATATATATATATATCAGGCTCCTCGATAGTATAGTGATTAGTAAACCCGCCTGTCACGCCGGAGACCTGGGTTCGATTCCCCGTCGGGAAGCCTCTGGCGCGAGACTAGCGACCTTGCCCGGAAAAAACAAATCATTATGGAAAATTAAACAAGCCTCAGGACTTGTTAAATAAGGCCAAGGCCGGTTCCCGGTTGTAGTGCCGATGATGATGATGATGATGATGATGATGATGATGATGGTGATGATGATGATGATGATGATGATGATGATGATGATGATGATGATGATGTCGATGATGATGATGATATCTATATATACGTATATTTATATATATGTATATATATATGTATATATATATATATATATATATATATATATATATATATATGTATATATATATATATATATATGTATATATCTATCATCATCATCATCGCCACTACAACCGGGAACAGGCCTTGGCCTTATTTAACAAGTCCTGAGGCTTGTTTAATTTTCCATAATGATTTGTTTTTTCCGGGCAAGGTCGCTAGTCTCGCGCCAGAAGCTTCCCGACGGGGAATCGAACCCAGGTCTCCGGCGTGATAGGCGGGTATACTGACCACTGTACTATCGAGGAGCCTGTGGGGGTACTGGGTCGTGGTGCCGGCGTACGACACGGGTTTCTACCTCGTCTCCACAAGTTCTAAAAGGTCCGTCGTAAAATAAAATTGTTCACCAAGAAAAAGGAAGTACGCACCCAGGATACCGTAGCGAAAGTAAATGAAAAGCACTGGATAGTCTATTGTAAAAGGTTCTTTTTATTTCAACAATTATTTCAACAAAGCCAAATTCGGCCGGCGGCACGGGCTCTCTTAATTTAGGGTGTGTTTCCTCTTACAAGAAAAACGTGAAGTCTCTCTTTGGGGTAGGTAACCGGATCTCATAGAGGAGACCATGATGGTATTCGTGTGTGTGTGAACATTGGTTCTTTCACGGGACAATGCCACGAGAACGAAGCTGAAAAAATCAATAGGGATAATGGGCATCAATGAGATGTGAGTTCGGCTAAGTAAACAAGCCGTGTCTCATTGGGTACTAATGGATTTCTGTTTGCTCATGCCTCGAGGTCATGAGACGCGGACCCAGAAATATTGAAAGACAAATAGATCGTGTAGATCATTGTCTATGATATGCATTGCAGCTGTATTGATAGGCCGCAATGCATCATGGACATGGTGCTAATTGGTTTTAGCATATTCATTGAGAATTGGTGTTTATGGCATCGCTGCCAAGGGTAAGTACACAATTCCTAACTGCATTTGCTTATGCTATAGGATTTGGTTTATGCCTTTAGACGCAAGATGCGTGTATTTGCTTTTGTCCCTTGGACAAAGGTCGCCAGCTAATGTGTATGTAAGGAAAATTATGGTACACATGGTGAGGCTCGGAATAGGCGACGAAATGATCGTTATCCCTGGTTATGATGGTTACATTATATGTGAACCGAATTGTTTCTTTACAGGAATTCATCTAGGGAAAATGCATATGGTAAGATCGGGATTTGCCTGGTAACCGAAGGTGTCGAATTGGGTTTTGGATTTATGATCCGAGAAGATGGACAGAATTCTTGTAGGGAAGAAGCTTTCAGGTTATGCGTTAGATAACCTTGATGATAAGACCGGAAGTGCTGGTCAGCCAGGCCGTATGCCATTGATCGAAACAAGTGATAGTCCGAGGGAGCGGTGGGTGGGGTGGGACTTCCCATTTCAATATTTCCAATTATGTCTTGACGACTTTCGCAACATGGGATCGAGCATTGTAATGCTGTAGAATCACTTTATCACGTCTCTCGTTGTATTGCGGCCGTTTGTTTTTCAATGCTCGGCTCAAACGCATTGATTGCGTTCGATAACGATCGCCTGTGATTGTTTCAGTTGGTTTTAACAACTTATAATACACTACGCCGAGCCGGTCCCACCAAATACTGAGCATGACCTTGGAACCGTGGATATTCGGTTTGGCCGTCGACGTGGAAGCATGGCCGGTATATCCCCATGATTTTCTGCGCTTGGAATTATCGTAATGAACCCATTTTTCGTCCCCAGTCACAATGCGATGCAGAAATCCCTTCCGTCTTTGCCTTGCAAGCAGCTGTTCACAAACACACAAACGCCGTTCAACATCTCTCGGCTTCAACTCCTACGGCACCCAATTTCCTTGTTTCTGAATCATTCCCATGACGTTCAGGCGTTTTGAAATGGCTCGTTACGTCATTCCCAATGATCCTGCCAATTCTTGTTGCGTTTGACACGAGTCTTGATCAAGTAATGCCTCCAATTCTGCGTCTTTGAAAACCTTCTCTCTTCCACCGCCATGCTGGTCTTCGACGTTAAAGTCGCCGTTCTTGAAGCATTGAAACCGCTCTCAGCACGTTCTTTCACTAATAGCGGCCCCACCATAGGTATTTGAGAGCATTCGATGAGCCTCAGCCGCAGATTTCTTTATATTAAAGCAGAAAATTAAAACCTCCCGCAAATGACGAGAATTTGGCTCGTAAGCTGACATGTTTAATCGAGAATAACTTTATAATGCAGACAGAAATCGACTAATATTTCGATGGCGTTATGTTTACAAATGCCTAAGCTTATTGTATGACATCTATGATCTATTTATTTCAACTACCACTTACCGCTACAGCCATCTATTGCAAAACGGCGGAAGCAAAGCTGTACACCTAATATATATATATATACATATATCAATGCCAATTAAATCTACACAACACTAAATGAACGGTAAAAGAAAAAGATGAATATTGCTTTCCTTTGAATGATTGTTAACCCGTTTGTAGTCAAAAAAAAAAAAAAAAAAAAAAAAAACCATATCGAAATATATGAGTAAACTGATTGTCAGTTCTACCAAATTTAAGGTTGATCTTGGATCCTCGAGTGTGTAAAAATGGACCATCACGCCTCGTGATTGCAAGTTATCGACACATGATAGAATCCACTACCCAACGCTGCACATGACTCTGCACCCTGTGATGCATGCATCTTAATGGATGTTTAGATTACATCATAAGCTGGGTATATCGGATAAGGTAAAAAAGAAAAACCTTTTTTACCAGCAAGTTCACGTTGAGAAGTGTTGGTGATCTGTTATTCAAGGAGGTGTGAAATATAGAGAGTATATCAATCAGTGAAATAGAGACATTATGAAGACAATTTAAAATTAAACAACTGACTCCGAAACTCAAGACAATTTAAATAGGGGTAACAGGGGTCCTTCTTGAAATCGGCGAGTTTTCCATGCAAGACTGATCTGTGACTTCTGTTGTCAAGAAGGTTACAATCTAGGGTCCTGATAGTAGAAGCTGAAATGAAAGTTGCGGCACCAAAGCCACTCTTCAATAACTTCTCTCCTTCCAGGACCAAGAAGAGGTAGGCCGGTGGTAAAAGAGAGTATCAAGATTCCTTGCTCGCCATTAACCGGCGTCCCAACTGTCCAGCTCCCCAGAGACGTGGGTAACAATCAAAATACAACTATAGTAATGAACACCGGCGCTAAGATAAGTCCGATCAGTAGAAGTAGATTTCCTCGAACGGAAATGAACCCAAGGGTACTTAGTGGGAAAAGGCACCTGAAAAGAAATGCCATGAAGGACTACGCAAGTAAGCCCAAAACAAAACGACAACCTTCAGGTTAAACTTTAATCGGAAAAGATAGAGACTTAAGAAGTTAAGTGTCCATCCTAATCGAAGAACTGACCCATCTTCACTAGATTCATTAAATTTACGCCCTAGCCGCTCGCACAAAAAGTTATTGGAAAACTCCGTCACATCAGAAAAAATCACAAACTCCGCTGAGGTTGCAACTATACTCAAGGTTTATCACAATCCCTCTTTTACTGAACATTAGAGATTCATCAAATCATGCAATAAAATACAATAAAACTATTGGTGGCCGTACATGCTCTCCAACATTAGGGAGTATTAAAAGCAATGTGAGGAATACCGATCGTGGAAGCCAACCACACATACCGGAAACTAAACGAAACTATAAACGTTTCACGTCGGACAAAGTTTTGACGAGGGATACAAATCATAAGGACAAACAGCCACCCGTTTGGAAGGGCCCCTTTTTTATGACAGCACTAACAGGGTCGGGCAATATAATCATCAAAGCGGGCCGAAGGTCAGTGATCATCTATAGCAACATATTAAAACCACATTTCGAAGGAGGATATACTTGATTTCAACCTCCCTATCATTACCAATACCAGACTTTGACCTACCTCCAGGGGGTATTTTACAATTTGTCTATACAATATGAGAAAACATAAATAATAAATAGAAATATATATATTTGTTGTTTAGAATGGAAACAATATGAACAAATGTAAACTCCTTCAGAGTTGTGTTGAATATACCTAATGTTAGACCAATAAAAATGTTTGATTTTCGCATGGGCATTTGTAATTCTTTTAAATTTTTTGAAACCCGAAACGAACACAATGATTTTATATATGGTTACACAACTATTACTATATGGTTTATTGATAATAATCATTTCAGTTTGGTGCATGTCTCTAAAATGAGAACTGTTCAGAATATATTATAACTTTTTATATACAAAAAAATCAGAACAATTTAAAGCAACCAGTACATCGTGATTACAACTGCGACCTACACAAGAGTATTATTCTTCTTCAAAAAATAATATTCGTTTTTCTCAGAACAACATCAAATCTAAACACCGACTTTATAACTTTAATAACAAAAAAAAAGTTGTTGGTGATAAAAGGGGATGTTTAAAAAAAAAATGTATTTGAGAATTAACATCTAACAAAAATAATAAAGAGAAAAACGACGAACGGAAGCATCTGTGGTTCGATGTGTGGATGTGTGGGGGCTGGAGAATGTGGTGCCGGCATACGGCACAGCGTTCGCTCCGGTCCCCATCGCTCTGCCACCGTACCTGTCCACAACGAAGAGAATGGAGGGGGGCAAACGCCCAGGACGCTGCTGCACGGCGAGGAAGCGAAACAGTGGGAATAAAACACACACGTGTAGTTGGTTTACGAGTTGCCTTAATTGTTCAGTTAGTTTTATTTACAAGGAGAGTTGCTTTAATTGTTCACTTAGTTTTATTTACGAGGAGTTAAGTTGCCCGCGTTCCGCGACGCCGCTTATTGTTCGTATTGTACGCTACCTTTACACTTAATGATAACCGCCGATTCGCTGAACCTTAAGACGCACGGCTAAACGACTCCAAACTTAGGGATAGCGAACCCGACACCCGACTAGATGATTTTTGTTTAGAAATCAAGACACGGTGAGCTGACTTACACACTCGGGGCTTCGGGCGCCCCCGAACGCACGTTACGGGGGACTGAACGTCGACCTGATGTGCGCGCGTCAGTAGTTCGATGACGACTGACTAATAAAGGAAAGAATCTATTCATCGTGTTGTGGGGGTTGAGTCATAGCTAAAATCGACTCGCCGCCATTTACTAGGAACTTCGAAAAGAGTTGCTATGCCTGTATAGGGAGTTTGTTTCCGGGAATTCCTGCCGTACTGGCTGGGCTAGATTCCTCGGTTGCTATGTGCACCGAGAAATCGGTTTTGGGAACACGAGCAAGTATGGGCATGAGTTTTCGGGGGAAATTGGAATTGCTTGGGTGCAAGCGGAGGATATAATTTGGATAGAGAATTAACCGAAGCAATTTCGGGGAAATGTATGCGGCTCGGTGTAGTTGGTGGTGATGGTTAATATTCTGTTATAGGTTTGAATATGCGTTTTATTGCAGCATATGAATTTCCGGGGAAATTAAGATTGCTTGGCCGCAAGGAAGGAATATGACTTAAATAGAGAATTGACCGAAGCGGTTTTAGGAAAAATTATATGTGGGGCGATGTAATTGAGGGAGATGATTTAGAATGTATTCTATTGAATTGTATTCTGTTGGGAGTTTTGGGAAATGCCTTTCATTGCAGATTGGGAGATGGATTCTTGCAAGTTCTGGATGGATGCGTTTGCAGATTGGGCTGTTTGGGATGATGAAATGGCTTACAGGTTAGGTTAGGGTGGCGCGCTGTTAGCGGTCAAGATTGGTTGGCATTGTGGGTTTGTTCTCCATATGGTATAGAGAACTCCCACAGACGAAATCGACACAAAATAAATATAATAAATATAATAAATAAAGGCGAGAAAAAAAGATTTAAAAAAATGATAAAGAAGGGATTGGGAGTAGTAGTCAGTTTGTGTAATAGTTTGGTTTCATACGTCTCGAAAAATATCGGAAGGAGAAAAGTTACGTTTTAAATAATTCAAATCAATTACCTAAACAGTGTTTTCCTTCAGTAAGTATAAGCAAATTATTTGTAGTGAACTAAATGGAAAAAATGTCGAAAGAAAAGAAAAGTATAAGAACAAAAATAAAAGACATAATTTATAAGATTTGATTTATTACATAAGGAATTGAAAAATATATCAAAAAAGAAATATTGGACACTTTAACTCTACAACTCAGTAACGTGCGAGTTCAAAATAGAATTTGATTCATAAAATCTTGTTTGCATTCATCTTGGGGTGGAACTGATGTCATTACAGAGGGTATGAAGTCGACTGCAAATGTGCAGCAAATGAATTTGCTCTATTTATAGTGTTGATAACCAGACTGCCGAAAATCCATTGGAAATTCGCAGATTTATAGATATTTCTACTACCTACCCTCTAATAAATACATGGATAGAATATAAAAGACAAATAGGAAACTAATCAATACAATTTCATCAACTTTTTTTGAAATAGATTTAAAGCAAAAATACAAACCATTATCCCAAAGTTCATGCAACATCTTCAAGGAGTCAACGAGTAATATCGCTACATCCACGTTGGTGATTTATGCAGGACAACGACTGTGGCAGCCCACTTAAAAATGCGAAGACAAGGATAAGTCCAACGTGCAAATGTTTGCTTCCTTTTCGTTTTGATTGGCAGGCTTAACATAGATAACAAAGAATGAACACTGTGTACACAGACAATCTCGGATAGCACAAACGTGTTAAGGAGTAGTCAATGCATGAAAATAATAATAAAAAAAAAGGAGATAAAGGAGACAGGATATGAAAAGGGTTCATCGGTAGTCTACGACCACGTTTTGTTGTCAGTACACCCAAAGGATCTATTTAAATATTCAAAAAATGTCATCTGTGAACCTTCCACACCGAAATGATTTATGCGATAGCCTAAGATCCTGAAAATTATGCTGTCGCCATTTTTACACTTTGTTGACTTCAAATACACACGTTTACCGTTTCACAACGCACCACAAGCTTAAGAGAACCCCTTCATTGATAAATCCCAAAATTCCAATCACCACCGCCCGAATAGACTCTCGGTCAGCCACGTTCAGCGACGTGCGTTCGAGAGATACCATTGTCCTAAAATGCGAATAATTCCTGAATCGAACTGGAAGGAAATAAATTTACTTAAATGGAGGTGTCACCCCACATATCCGCCAATGATTGATTTTCAACAACACAGCTCAACACGCAAAAAATTCTCAGTCGTTTATCATCTTGCGACTATTGGTGGCGCAGAACTGACGAACAAATCAGTAGAAAGGGTGTGAATTGTGTTGGAAGGATAAAAACGATAAATGCCGCGGTACCGTGGAATGGAATTCTCTTTTGTTACGCACAACTTTGAACCGAATTTTACGCGAGGAGAAAATAAATAAATAGGGCGTATAATGCCCTTAGGATATCGAATAGAGGAAAACAAAGAAACAAGATATACCTGCAGTTGACAAATATTTACAAAGGATAACAAAGGCAAAATTGTTTTCGTGCTTTCTGCCTAATTAGACGGGTGTATCCTGTCTCCATTCATCCTTTGATGTTTCGCTTCTCTAAAATTATGAGCACCTTAATCCACCCGTTATGATTTGTGGCCACGTTATAAACACCTTGTTGCCTAGAAGTGCATGAAATTAATTTTCATATGGAGTAGTTGGTACGCAGGATATGTCTCGAAAGAATACGCGAAGTTGTATTTTAAGTTTTAATGTGTGCAGATGTCGTAAGGACGATAAGAAGTCGCAGTCATGAACTTCACAGTGGAGTGACTTTCAAAAGCAATTGCCTGGAAACGACTAGGACCTTCCCTTTTTCCGGAGAAAGGCCCATTCTGTTATTAGAATAATATTGAAACTTTTCCGGAGGATACATTTTGCCAGGATGCAGTTGAATACTTCACTTTTATGAGTGTTTGTGATTTGTTTCCCTCAGCCCTATTAAATTGCCTGTCGTGCTTGTGCGTTTCGAGGATTATCAACGCTGATGTTCGTTTCAATGTGGAATAGAAAATGCATTGTGTTGTCGTATCCTTATTTTTATATACGCTGATGGCAGATGAGCTTGGCGTTTGCTTGCAATGAGATAGCATAATCCTTGTGACGAGTTCGCGGTAAAGTTGAATGGAATGCGCCTTTAAACACACAATCTCCGAGAGTGTAGGCAGTATGCCATGCTAGAAGCAATAATCTCAGGCACATTCTTGATGTCATGATTTCGAACGCGCGAAAGAGGCAATATTGCAAAAGGCTTTTGATAGATCAAAGTTTTAAGCAGAGTTAGATTATTTTTACCCAAACAGAAACAAGAAAATATACCATTTAAACAACATACCTCCATGCAGCTTGTTGGAATTAATTATTAATCGCCTTAGTGGCTCTGTTTGTTATAAAGGATTGGTTGATTAGCACACCAACATTTTTATGGATAAGCCTTTAAAAATGCCTTAAATCTGAAATTTGTAAACCCCGAATGAAATTGCAGGGTCCAGATGGCCATATCTGACAACATTTCATGACGGTATGGGATATAAATATCCTTCACGGGACAAAAAGTGCTACCCACAAAATAAGCAGATGGGTAGAAACAATGTAAATAAGATATTGGCCCCCTTAAGAGAACTGATAACCATCATCAACATATTCATTGTGATGTATGCAGCGCACATTTCAGCGTGAGCTGGACAGTGTAAAGCGTACATGAGCAGACTGAATTTAGGACAGGAAAAATATGCAGCACTTTCTGAACGGTAGCCGAAGACGCCATACATGTTAAGGCCAAAACAAGACCACTTCGCATCACGGCTGAAAAAGCAGTTGTTTTTGAAGAGGTTGACATACTCCCATCGCAGCAGCTTCGTCTATGAATGCGATTACAAATAGAGGACTTAAAGCAAGGGGAATGACAACTGAAATTGGATACCTTTATAGGAGGAAGATTAATCCAAGCAATGATCCTGATATAGAAACCGGAGTGAAAAGAAACCATAGCGAGCTGAACTACCACATGACTCAGCTGATATCAGGGCAGGGATGTTTTCGACAGTACTTACACAAGTGTAAATAGGTTAATAACATATATCGGATATTAGTCGCCTTGAACTGCAAGGGGGAAATGGCAAATGTGGAACGTGCACTTAAAGTGTGCGATAGATCAGATCGAGCGACTAACAGTGGAGCGATATATGACACAAGCAGTTACTCCGATAAATAAAACTGAGCACTCGTGTGCCTCAAAGGAAGCATGGTCCGTAAAAAATAATGTTTTGTTTCGTTGTCCAAGAGGTGAGCCGTGACAACCGAAGCAACTGAAAAAGTTCATCCCGCCTCTCGATGGAGTGTCTAGATAGAAATTTCTGCCGAGAACAATGGAAATATGTTGAAGTCGTTAAAAATTCGGCAGCGTCTGGATCGGACTAATATATCTATCAAAGGTTTCCACCTTATTTCCAACAAAGGCCAGTAAGGTATTCAAAAATATTTTTGGAATAATTGGCAACGAACAGACACTTGTGTAAACACAAATTGGTTGGAGTCGCGATATTCATATATCAAAATCTTAAGCAAATGTTTGCGATCAATCAGGAATGATATGTAAGCATTCACCCAAAATATAGGATAAACGCAGAATGCATATCTCAAAGGAAGTTTAGGTTACAGCCACAGATAGAGTTTGCCTTGAATGGAATGAGATAAAAATCAAGGTTCTAGAGACATGCACATGTGCACATAATGAAAAATAAATATCGGTATTAATAATTTTTGGATGGGTTGACACGACGATGAAATAACAAATGAACATTGGTGTCGTTGGCGAACAAGGCATATAAAAGGTAGGAAATTTCTAGAAGCATTGGGAGTGTTTTTCGGATAGTTTTAAAGAGTTAACTTTCCCCAGCCTTCACTTCTGGATGTTACAGATGGAAATCTTTTCCCTGCATGCAATTGATTTGGGAAAAGTGTGAAGACTTTTCTTGGTATAAGTGGTGCAGACTTCTCCACTGCACGTAATTGATGTGAAAAAGAGTGCAACCGCTTCTCTTGGGATTAATGATGCAATGTCGGATATAGTGTCGATATGCGTATCAACTTTTTCGAATCCCCGTTGGATTTATTACTATTCGTTTTGTGTAACATATACTATAATATTATATTATAATGATTCGTTTTGATATATACTTTTCCGTTTTCATGTGTAATAATAGGTTTCGCGTTAGTAGTTTTCAATTTTACTACTTTTCTTTAGCTTCGATAAATATTTTAATTAAGATGAGATATCTAGAATTTATTTTAATAGGAAGACATTCTAATATTATTTTGTAGCTATTTCGAAGCACTTTCAACGGTAAGAGGTACTCACGTTGGTTGAGCACACTAAAGGCGTTTCCCTCCAGTGATAAGGGACGTTACGCAAAAGTCAATGATTACACATGAATTAGCATTGGATACCACAGAAGGTTGAATCGGTAGTATATGGTAAACAGGTTTAGAGGAAAGGCGTTTCTGGTTATAGTTCTGATATTCTTCTATTGTTATTATTTTTAAGTGCGCTTTATTTAAAGCATTATTTTGTTACCAGCTAGCACAAACTACATTTATACAGTCAACTAAGGTAAGATTTGTGGGTATTAGAGGCGTACTGCGCCCAAAATCACCCCCTTATCCGTTTTACCAGAGTAAAAAGAAATTAGAGAATTACGGAATGACCTTATTCCTTTTGTTACGCAGGGAACGAAGCTTGTGATAGTACCATGGAGGGGAAGATGTTGGTGTCTTTGTCCAGAGTAGGAAACGAACAAGGAAATAGAGTAAAGGATTTCAGTATATAAGCGGGTGATTCATCAACAGATATGTGATCGTAGTTGAACGCAAGGCAGCCTAGGTAGTCGATGGTGAGGCGCAAGTTAGTTTTATGGAAGTCGTAGGCGTAGTGATTGGGAGGGAGGGCGGATGGTGGCGAGTGGACTCGGAAGAATCTCACGAGAAGAGGAGGGTGGTGGTAGTCCATAGATGTAAGGACGAAGAAGCTGGGTGAGACTATTGTATTGCTATGGTCTGTTGTAAAGATGAGGTCTAGCTGCCTACCCAAGAAGTTTCGAACGTTCCTGACCTGGCAAAAGCAGAAATTACCTAGTGGATCAATGAAGAGACATTCTGTGGCAGAGGTGGGGTAGGGGGTGAAGCATGATTGATCGTCAGATAAAACCCAGTTGAGTTGTGGACGATTAAAATCTCCGATGACGATGATGCCGTCCCGGCAATTACTCAGCTTGATAATTTGGTCGATAGTATTAAGAGTGAGCTCGTAAACTTTAAAAGGCTCTGATGGCATGATATAAAAGCACATGACAAAGACTGATTTACGAGGAAGGGTGATTTTGAATGTCAAAAAATCCGGCTTAGAGAAGGTAGGGAAAGCGATAAGTGAGAATCGAGGCTATCATGGACAGCGATAAGCACTTCTCGACTGGGGGATAAGTCAGTGGCCAGATTGAGGAGGTCATCGAGGAAGTGGTGAACGCGGGAGGAAACTGTTCCAGGTTATGGATGCTGGGGATTAACTTTGTTTCGCTTTAAGCTATAAATTATGTCTTAGGTTATGAATGCTGGGGATTAAGTTTGTTTCGCTTAAAGCGAAAATGTGGACAGGTAGGGCATGGAAGTTACTCAAAATAGATTTGGTCTTTGAGCGAAGACATCTTAGGTTCTGATGATAGGGGGTAAGTGGAGTTGTAGTGTCGCTTTTTGGAGAGGGTAGGGGAAGTAGGAGTTTAGGAACGAAAAAACTTGTTTAGGTCGGCCTTACTACGTTGAAGATGTGATAACCTTCTGGAGTGAACGAAGTGGCCGAAAGCTTAATCGGGTGATATTTCACCAGGTAGAAGAGTGTTGGGATTCCACATACCAGTCGGCATTTCGTCGCCTTTTACGACAAGCAAATTTAAATAATTTTAAATTATTGAATACATTTAATTACAGTCGATAGAGTGTTTTTGTAAGTGAATTTAACGTGCAGCAAAGCTAAATCAAATAGTATATCTGTATATCATAGCATTGTGCAAGCAAGTAATAATAAATAAATAAATCATTGCAATAAATAAAAAAAAATCAATAACGATTATGACATTATTATAACATGTATGTAGAGCTTTTATTATTAATAACGAAGTCTGTATGGTGTGTTACATAATCGTTACATAAGAGTATCTGATGTTTGTAACTCGTGTAACAATAGGTTTAGATTGTTATTAATGCGACTCAATAAAACGATAAATATTCGCTTAAGATTATTTAAACCAAATATGTGTTTTAATGGGCAAGCCGGAAAATAAATACAAAATGAAAACACCGTTATACGAGGGTTGCCTCTTATGTTTCGGGATTTGGCAACCCTAGTGTTGCAATCTGGCAATTGACAGCTCTGTCGTAAAGTTGGACATTTTTGAGGTACGAGCGCTATTTGTGTTGTTTACAGTAACTTAAAATATTCATCTCGGCCCAAAAATGGAATTAAATAGTCAACATTTTTGTGCGATTATTTTTTACAACTTTCGGCGTGGATTAACTCAGCAACAGTGTATGGATGAACTTAATTCAATTTTTGGCGATGAAGCTCCATCAAGGACCAGTGTTTATCGATGGTATGGTGAATTCAATCGTGGTCGTAGTTCACTCCAAGATGAATTTCGTGAAGGTCGTCCAAAATCAGTTGTTGTTCCGAAAACCATTGATGCTGTGCGCGAACTGATATCGGAAGATCGTCATGTGACCTATCGTGAGATTGAGACAACCTTAGGCGTTAGTGGGACCAGCATACATTCAATATTGCATAAACATTTGACTGTCAAAAAAATTTGTTCGCGTTGGATCCCACACAATTTGTCAATCGCCCAAAAAAAGGCTCATGTCAATTGGTCGAAAGAAATGCTCAAAAAATACGGTCGCGATGCTTCGAAACACGTCTATGACATCGTGGCAGGTGATGAATCGTGGATTTACGCGTATGAGCCCGAAAGTAAACAGCAGTCGACTGTCTGGGTGTTTCAAGATGAGCCAAATCCAACAAAAGTTGTTCACGCACTAAGCACTTCCAAACAAATGGTCGCCTGTTTTTTCGGAAAAACTGGACATGACGCAACCGTACCACTAGAACAACGCAGAACAGTAAATTCTGAGTGGTACACAACCATTTGTTTGCCGAAGACGGATCACTCTTCACCACGACAATGCGAGCTCTCACACATCGGCTGCGACAACTGCATTTTTGAGCACCCAAAACATCGATTTGATGGGTCATCCGCCGTATAGTCCTGACTTGGCACCGAATGACTTCTTTTTATTCCCGTACGTAGAAAACAAACTGAGAGGTCAACGTTTTTCGACACCTGAAGAAGCGGTTGCTGCATTCAGAATGCATGTGTTGGAGATACGACAATTGGTTCAAACGCATGCAAAAGTGTATAGATCTTCATGGGGAATATTTTGAAAAACAATAAAGTGATTTTCGATGATCAATATTTGTTTTTGTTCTCTAATCCCGAAATATAAAAGGCAACCCTCGTATAAGAAGGAGTAATTAAAAGTCAATTTCTTACTAGGAGCATGTATGTACCACAGATGGCCCTGTAATTATTTAAAAGATGAAACTTTTCGTTAATATAACATAACATACCATAACATACCATAACATAACATAACATACCATAACATAACATAACATAACACAACATAACATAACATAACATAACATAACATAACATAACATAACATAACATAACATAACATAACATAACATAACATAACATAACATAACATAGCATAACATAACATAACATAACATAACATAACATAACATAACATAACATAACATAACATAACATAACATAACATAGCATAACATATCATAACATAGCATAGCATAACATAAAGTAACATAACATAACATAATATAGCATAACATAACATAACATAACATAACATAACATAACATAACATAACATAGCATAACATAGCATAACACAACATAACATAACATAACATAACATAACATGGCATAGCATAACATAACATAATATAACATAACATAACATAACATAATGTGACGCATATGACAATCCGTACTAGAATATTCTAGAGAGTCCGAAACAGAGTACTAGAATATTCTATAAAGTAATGGAAAACTGGAGACTAGGAACAGTAGAACATTCAAGGCAATGGAACGGGCGGAAACGAAACGCTGAAACAGTATAAATACGCCGCACACAGAGCATAGTGATGAGTAAGAAGTAGAACGTAAAACAAGCGATAAGTCTCGAGTGAGAAGTAAGCAGTAAAAGACGAGATAAGTACGGAAGCGATAATAAAGAAATCGTTAAGTGTACGGTATAAGTAACGGTTGTATTACGGACTAATAAAGTGTTATATAAATTCAAAATCGATTTAACGGCTCTTATTTATTTTAACATAATTAATCCAGCGAACCCTAAGCTCGCTACAATTGGTGTCAGAAGTGGGATTAATTATTGTTTAAGTGAATAAGTGTGTGAAAGTGTGTTGTGACGATGTCAGATCGACATTTGGAGGATCTTCGCGTTCCTGAGTTGAAGAAGGAACTAGAAGACCGGAATCTGGATAGCAGAGGACAGAAGCAAATTCTTCGACAGCGTCTACAAGCAGCAATGGAGAAAGAAGGTATTGATATTAACACATATGTTTTTGCGATTGCGCCAGACTGTCCGGATGAAGAAGAAACAGCGAGTCAAGATGGTGCCAATGCAACGGAGAAGAGTTCGCCACAGTTGGGCATTTCGGAGATGCTCAGGATGATGATGATAAAATTGGACGCACAAGCTACAGATGTTAATGCAAAATTCGACACCGTAAATTCAAAATTGGACGCGCAAGCTGCAGATGTTAATGCAAAGTTGGATGCCCAAAATTCAAAATTCGACGCACAAGCTGCAGATCTGAATGCAATATTGGATGCCCAAACGCAGTGGATGAAATGTAATTTTCAACACTTTAAGGAAGAAATCCAGTCAGAAATTCGAAACGAAGTAGAAAATCTGGATCTAAAAGTCACCGAAGAAATAATGCGAATCGAAAAGAGACTTGAGTGTGTTGAGAGAAATAAGACATCGCCTAGCAATCAACATGACTACAAAGATACAACGATGCAACCGCCAACCTTCGATGGACCGGGACTCTTCTCAGTGTTTATACGTCAGTTTGACGGCGCGGCCAATTATAATAAGTGGTCGGATGAGCAAAAGTCGACATCACTAATCTTGTCACTCCGCGGGGCGGCTGCAGAATTGCTACAAACCATACCGGCAGAGAAGCAAACAGATTTCCAAGCGGTAAGAGACGGCCTTGAAGCTAGGTATGGAGACAACCACATGCAGCAGGTATACCGCATGCAACTGCGGAGCAGAACGCAGAAACCTGGAGAAAATCTTCAACAGTTGCAGGCAGACATTGAGCGATTGGCAAACTTGTCTTATTCAAATATGACTAAGGAATTTCTAAACGAAGTAGCAATGGATGCATTTATAAACGCACTCCAAGATCGGGACTTGCAACAGGCCGTTCGTTTAGCGGGAAAGAAGACGATTAATGAAATACTGGCGTTCGCATTGGCTTATGAATCTGCTAAACTGGCTACCAAGAGTACATATAGAGTCCGAGGAATGTCCGTCCAGGAACGTTCCTGCCAAAGAATCGGGCATGTACAACGGAGAACCCCGAGACCTGTTATGAAGTGCTGGACATGCGGCGGTGTCGGCCTCATCTCTGTTGACTGTAGGAAACGTCGACGAATGAATGAAACATCGAGTGAGAATTGTTGTTCATGCGCTTGTCATAAGAGAAGACTATCAACGGAACAATCTGAGGTGAAGAAGCACATTGTACCTGTCAGAGTACTAAATGCGTCCGAAGAGCCGGTCGCAATAACAAAAGGAGATTTAACCGCAGAATGTGCACCCGTATCAATGATAAGCTCAATTCAGCAAGGGAAGGTGCATAATAACGCTGATGCTCTATCAAGAAGACGATGTAAGCCAGGTTTTAAACATTGTCATAAAGCGGAAGAAAAAGAAGAGGCGTACGACCTGCGAAATGTACAAGTAGAACTACTAGATGGGTGGACGAGTGATGCTATACGCGCAGCTCAACTTCAGGATGAAGATATGTCGTTAATTCTGGAATATAAAGAAAAGAACGAGCGGCCAACTTGGAACAATATTTCCGACAAGAGTGGAACATTTAAGGCATATTGGGCACAATGGAATTCCTTACTGGTGGAAGATGGAATTCTAAAGCGTAAATGGGAAGCCGCGGACGGAAAATCCCATCGAATGCAGATTCTAGTCCCACCATCAAAAGTAAAAGATGTAATAACAGAAATCCACGACGGGGCCTCCGGTGGACATCTGGGAGTTAATAAAACACTTTCAAAATTACGATCTCGATTCTACTGGCTTCACATGAGAGATGACGTCGAGTCTTGTTGTAGGAAGTGTACAACTTGCACTGCGACCAAAGGACCAACAGCAAGACCAAGGAGCGCTATGAAGCAGTACAACGTGGGTGCCCCTTTCGAGCGAATTGCGATTGATATCTCAGGACCATTCCCAAAAACAAACGACAACAACAAATACATGTTGGTTATCATGGATTACTTCAGCAAGTGGGTGGAAGTCCTTCCAATTCCAAACCAAGAAGCAACAACCGTCATTGAGCAGCTTATAAATAATTGGATCAGCAGATATGGAGTCCCCTGTGAGCTTCATTCCGATCAAGGCCGAAACTTCGAATCACAGATATTTCAAGGCATCTGAGCCAACGCATCCGGATTTAATGCAGGCGATAACGTATGGCTTTATAACCCTCATCGGCAAAAATGAAGGTCTCCGAAGTTGCAGCAACATTGGGAAGGACCGTATAAGATTCTCACAAAAATTAACGACGTTGTCTGTAGGATTCAGCGAAGACCGAACACCAAGATGAAAGTGGTACATCGTGACCGACTGGCGACTTTTGTTAACCCAAGAGATCAGTGAACTTAGTTCGGGACGAACTAATCTAGGCGGAGGGTAGTGTGACGCATATGACAATCCGTACTAGAATATTCTAGAGAGTCCGAAACAGAGTACTAGAATATTCTATAAAGTAATGGAAAACTGGAGACTAGGAACAGTAGAACATTCAAGGCAATGGAACGGACGGAAACGAAACGGTGAAACAGTATAAATACGCCGCACACAGAGCATAGTGATGAGTAAGAAGTAGAACGTAAAACAAGCGATAAGTCTCGAGTGAGAAGTAAGCAGTAAAAGACGAGATAAGTACGGAAGCGATAATAAAGAAATCGTTAAGTGTACGGTATAAGTAACGGTTGTATTACGGACTAATAAAGTGTTATATAAATTCAAAATCGATTTAACGGGTCTTATTTATTTTAACATAATTAATCCAGCGAACCCTAAGCTCGCTACAATAACATAACATAACATAACATAACATAACATAACATAACATAACATAACATAACATAACATAAGATAACATCACAGAATATAACATAACATAACATAACATTACATAATATAACATAACACAACATAACATAATATAACATAACATATCATAACACAACATAACATAACATAACATAACATAATATAACATTACATAACACAATGTAAGATAACATAACATATCATAACATAACATAACATAACTTAACATAACATAACATAACATAACATAATATAACATAACATAACATAACATAACATAACATAACATAACATAACATAACATAATATTTGCACAACAAACGAATTGACTGTCTAGTTGTATGCAGTTTAGTTTGTGAAAGGCAGGCATTTAAATAGAATAACTCTGATGAATTTGTGATGTTAAGTTTAGCCACTCATCATATAGCCAGTGTATTACCTACTTTTCCGCAACTTGACAAATATACATTAGTTCAGATCGTCTTGTGTTTAACAAATAGAGGAAAAGTTATCAAAGATAGTTATACTCCTGGTGACTTCGAGATGATAACACGACTCAACCACACAACACCTGTATGCAACCCCGGACCCCTAATCCCATCCCATATTTTTTCTTTACTGGATCACCTATTTGTTTCCTTAATTTAATTTTTGGGGTTTTCTAACCCCAAACTACACGTTTCAAAAAACTCTGTGTATAATTTCCGATTCGTTTACGGGAAGCGAACGACGATGACATAGAATAAAACGCAAACGAATCGACAAACGAAAACGAATTCTTTTAATGAACGAAAAAACGATTGAATTCAATTCACAACGAAAACTAAACTAATTTGCATAATGCAAAAAGTGACAACAAAACCATGACAACTAAAACTACATAACAAAATGGCAATAACAAAAATAAAAAGTGCTGCCAAACATGCAAGCCAGCACATGCAGTTAATTACAAATTATAAAAAATTAATAACAAAAATAATAACAATTAATGTAAACTACTATAATAATTAATAACAAAAAGTAATTCAAATGGCTTGAACTAATTAGTTCAAGCACGACGCGACACTCTGACTTCTACTATTATTTGATGCTAATTAGAAAACACATCAAACTTGCAGTCCCTCTGGTTTTCACACCCTTTCAGTCTCGCTAGTATTACCTGTAGCATAGTCTGAGTTCCGTTTTCCCTACGTCTTCTTTTTGCCGAGTCGGTGTTTTCCTGATGATATGTTCCCGATTGAAAAACAACAAGGCTCCCGGAGTCGACTGCATACCGGCAGAGCTTGTGAAGCATGGAGGAGAGGCAACCGCTCGAAAGATCCACAAGCTCATCAAAACAATATAGGATAAGGAAGTCACTCCGGAAGAATGGAAAACCTCAAAAGTCATCCCCATTTTCAAAAAAGGCGACAGATCTGACTGCGAAAACTACAGAGGAATATAATTGCTCGCAACCGCATACAAAATATTAACAAATGTCACTCTCGCGAGAATCAGACCGTATGCAGAGGGAGTATTGGGAGACTAACAATGTGGATTCCGTAGGAACCGGTCAATAAGCGACCAAATGTTCACAATAAGACAACTGCTGGAAAAGAAGTGGGAATACGGAGAGACGGTTCACCAACTGTTCGTTGACTTCAAAAAAGCCTACGCCTCAGTCGCAAGGCAAAGACTCTACCATATTCTAGTTGAGCTGGGAGTCCCAAAAAAATATGCCGCGCTCATTCAAATTTGCATGAACGAAAACAAAGGGCGAGTTAGAATAGAAAACCACCTCTCAGAACCATTTGAAATCCGGACGGACTAAAGCAGGGAGATGGTCTATCACCGTGTCTTCTTAACCTTGTGCTCGAGTATGTCATCAGAAAGGTACAAGACGACAACATGGCCGGATCATCCCTAAACGGGGTCACACAAGTGCTCGCATATGCGGCTGACATCGCCGTTCTAGGCGATAATCTAGAAACTGTAAGCAAAAACTGTGAAATCATCATGCAAGCGACAGAAGAGGTGGGTCTAGAAATAAATGAAGATAAAACGAAATACATGATTACGGCGAGAGCAGGTGGACCTCAGAGAACACATATAAACGTCAGAAGTAAAATATTTCAAAAAGTTAAAGAATTTAAATATCTGGGAACGATACTGACGGCCAGTAACGAAATGTCGAAGGAAATTAACAAGAGACTGCATTCCGGCAACGCTAGTTGGCACGCAGTCAGTAAACTGCTGAAATCCAGACTGCTATCACGTAATATAAAGCTCCGTGTCTATAGAACCATAATCATGCCGATTGTTCTATATGGATGCGAAACATGGGCTCTCACAAAATGGGAAGAAAACAAATTCCGCGTATTCGAGAATAAAGTTTTGAGGGGTATCTTTGGAGGTAAATATGACGAGGAGGCAGGACAATGGAGGAAACTCCATAACCACGAACTGGAAGAGCTATACCGAAAACCTACAATAGTGAGAGTAATCAAGTCTCGAAGATTAGGATGGGCCGGACACGTGGCGTGAATGGGCAACCATAGGACTGTGCATAGAATTCTTGACGGTAGACCAACGGAAATGAGACCGGCAGGATGGCCGCGACGGAGATGGGAGGACAATGTTAGGTTTGAACTTGAGGAGATCGGATCGAATGGTCAAGCGTGGAAGGAGAGTGCCCAGGACAGGGAACGATGGCGAAGTCGAGTCGGTGAGGTCATGAACTTCCGGGTTCCTACAGGCCATTAAATAATAAAATAATATTAATTGAAATATATGACAAGCGGTTGGTGCTAGGTTTGGACTAAAATGTTGATGCATTAGAACTTCAAAATCAAGCTCCCGGTATTTCTGGAGAGATGTTATAGATATGTGTGACTTCATGTTATTCTGTCGGAACACAACACCTCTCCTCTTGGCCAATTCTGACCCCTCCTGGTCAATCGCTAGCCAATAAATAATAAAATAATAATAATAGTGTGAGTTCAGCTGTTACTTGTCGTCATAACATAAACATAACATAATGAAAGCATCTCGTCTTTTAGACCAATGTATAAAACCCGACATGCATACGCTACATGTCGTTATAGTGTAATTATATTTTAAGTACGTACCTGGCTGACTTTCAAACAGACAACTTGTCTCACAGTTTTGCTCGTGCTATTTATCTTAATCAACCGTTATTTTCACAATAATTTTCACAATTTAATTATCATTATCTTGTTTTCTTTGCGTCGTTTTCCGCATACAAAAATTTGAACAAGTGTTAAAACCGTTAAGTTATGGCCCCCGGGCCACGTGTGTTAAACAAAATTAAGCGCAAACGGTTGCGTTACGACCCCGTTATTGGAGGCCAAACTCCTCCCGATAAACTTTCAAAAGTGAACAATAAAGTTCTAGAAAAATCTAAAATGTGTTCAAACACTAACTTTTTTCAACCACTTCAAAGTCTGATGGAAGACTCTCCTGAAATGGATCCGACCAATGACGAACAGTGCGCAGAACTTCCTAAGGAAACCGTTCCGCCAATTGTGGTATTAAAAACAACTAGTGCTCAAGTGCGTGATATTTTGAGCAACATTAAGATAGACAAATACTTAATCAAAAACATTTCGCTTGGGCAAAAAATATGTGCCCCAACAATGGACATATATAATAAAATCAGAACCGAACTCGTACGGTTAAAATGTGAATTTTTCACCCACTCGCGTAAGGAAAATCGTCCATTAAAGGTAGTGTTATCCGGGCTAGACTTAATTAGCAACGATGTAGTGAAAAATGAGCTAATTGCACTCGGGATTAAGTGCCTAGATGTTAAAACCATCACATTAAATCCGTCAACAAAAGCCCTGTACAAACACTACTTGTACATCGTCTACATTCAACGCGGTACTGTTAAATTAAACGAACTAAAACGGAACTACTCCACCTTGTTCAAAACAATCGTTCGCTGGGACTTTAAAAAACATAATCCAGGTAAGGTCACACAATGTCACAATTGCCAGCTTTACGGTCACGGCTCGATGCATTGTCATATAAATAGCTTCTGTGCAATATGTTCGGGAAACCATAAAACATCCGACTGCAAAACGAATGAGGTCATCAAGTGTGCAAATTGTAGTGGGCCACATAAATCCAACGATCCAGAATGCATAAGCCGAAAGCAGTACATAGATATTCGCCGCAAATTATCCCCACGCGGACGTGGTACAGGAAATACAACCTTCCTACAGCCTCCGAGTGACAAACAGCAGCCAGTGCCCGACCGATTATCCATGGATAATTTTCCTCCACTACCCCGATCTGTGCGTCAACCTTCACTTCCTTCATCCACCTGGGCTTCTGGCCTCCATCAAACCCAGCAACCTTCCAACAGTGATACGACACACACGAAGAAAAATCCGTCAGAAACATTAACTAATGATAACCTGTTCTCATTTAGCGAGATAAACTCTCTTCTTAATGAAGTTGTAACCAAGCTTAGTGCTTGTCAAACCAAAGCTGACCAATTTAACGTCATGACTTCATTAGCTATTAAGTACATATACTCGGAAAAAACATGTTAAGAAACTCTCTTAACATCATAACTTGGAATGCGAGAAGCATCAAAAACAAAAAGCATGAATTTTTTAGTTTCTTGATAAATTTTAATATTGACATTGCACTTGTTTCAGAAACCTGGCTCAAACAAGATATTTCTTTCTCACATCAAAATTACATATGCTATCGCCTAGACAGGGTACATGCTAGTGGTGGAGGTGTCGCCATTGTTGTGAAAAAATGTATAGAACATTCCTTGCGTCCTTCATTGCGCCTTAAGTTAATTGAGGAAATTAGTATAGAGGTAACATTAAGTGACAATTCCAAGGTGAGTCTTTTTTCGGTCTATTTCCCTGGAGGAAATAGAAACCTAGAGAAATCTACTTACTTTAAGCGGGATTTGCAAAAATTGTATAGAGTCAACACTCGAAACAAGGTAATTATTGGTGGTGATCTAAACTGCAGACATCAGTTGTGGAATTGTCTTAGGGCAAACTGCTGGGGTAACATTTTACTAGATGTTACTGAATCCAGCCCAAGTTTTTCCATACTTTATCCACTTCTTCCCACCTATATCCCAGCGAGTGCTAACAAGAACCCCTCAACTCTTGATCTATATATCACTAATATTCCAAATTACTGCTCAGTACCATTAACTCTAAATGCGTTAAGTTCAGACCACCTTCCGATCAGTGAATCATACAGTAGTTGTAAATCGTACCAGTTTATACCACAACTATTCCGCCGCCAACTGGAATTGTTATAAATCATATATAAACACGAACTTGGTTCTAGGTGATACCAGCCTAAATTCTATAAACTGCAGCGAGCACATTGATATCCTATGTAACAATTTTGTTTCTGTTATCAATAGAGCGGCCGATCTTGCGATACCTAAATGTTCCACTGCTCCAGTTGATAAGGCACCGCTTCCTGAAAATATCTTACATCTGATTAGGCTACGAAACTCTGAAAGAAGAAAATGGGTGCGTTATAGAATCGATTGTTTTCTAGTTAATGTTAAAGTTTTAAATAATATAATTAAAAACGAAATCTCAACATATAGGAACAAGTGTTGGAATAAAGACCTTTCCTCTCTTGACAAAGCAAGCAAACCGTTCTGGAAAATATCAAAAATTATGAAAAAGAGAGGGTCAAGTATTCCTCCGTTTAAAGTTCACGACAAGTTGTTTATTTCTTCAGTGGAGAAATCGAACCTACTTGCTAACACGTTTAGTAAGAACCACTCCATATCTATGCATCTAAGCGACGCGTATACTGAAGCTGAAGTTGCTAACACTATCCATGTACTTTCTCAAACACCAGCTGAAAGTACTTACGCAACTAATATCAGCAAAGTTAAAGAATTGATAAAAAAATCGAAATCAAAAAAGGCTGCGGGTCTCGATAATATTAACAACAAATTAATCAAAGCACTTCCACCTGCTGCAAGTAACTATTTAACGTTCATTTTCAACGCTTGTCTTAAGAATTGTTATTTTCCGGACTGTTGGAAAACAGCAAAAGTAATACCTATCCCGAAACCCGGCAAACCGAAGAACAGCCCCGAAAGCTACAGACCTATTAGTCTACTTAGCTGTCTAAGTAAGCTCTTAGAAAAAATCATTAAGGAAAGGATTGATCGTTTTGTGGAACACAATAACATCTTACCAAACTTTCAGTTCGGTTTCCGTAGTGGTCACAGCACAATCCACCAAGTCTTTCGCATTAAAAACCACATAGCTGGTAAATTCATCGACAAGGAGTCAACGGGACTGGTTCTTCTAGACATCGAAAAAGCTTTTGATACGGTATGGCACGATGCCTTGATTTATAAGCTACTAAAACTTAAGCTGCCAATACCGCTTATCAAAATTATCCAGAGCTTTCTTTGTTCGAGAAAATATGTTGTGAGTATAGGAACCGACATATCCTCTACTCACCAAATCCACCATGGTGTACCCCAAGGCTCGGTTCTTGGTCCCATATTATTTACATTGTTTGTCGCAGATTTACCATATCTAGGTGAAAACATTCAGGTAGCTATGTTTGCCGATGATACGGCCAGTTTCTCTTCGGGTGCTTTATTCACTAATGTCTACAACTCTTTGCAAGCAGCTCTTGACAAACTAGCAGTGTATTACAGGAAATGGAAAATAAAAATAAATGGTAATAAAACACAAGCTGTCTGGTTTTCGAGATGTAGGAAACACTGCTACCTACCAAATGGCACTAAACTCAGTATGTGTGCAGTTGATATTGATTGGTCCGAAGACTGTAGATATCTAGGTATTATTCTAGATAAAAAACTTATCTTTCAAAAACACATCACTACCACAATAGACAAAATAAACAAAGTCGTAAGAGTTATGTATCCATTAGTGTGTAGAAAGTCAAAGCTTAGCATCGAAAATAAAATTATAATATATAAAACCATTTTTCAAGCGATACTCCTGTACGGGGCCTCTGTATGGTGTAATTGTGCTCGCACACACAAAATAAAATTGCAAAGGTGTCAAAATAAAATATTGAAAATGTTGCTGAATTTGCCATGGCATTATTCGACACATGAACTACATGAAAACGCTAACGTTAAACAGGTAGAGTTCTACATTGACAAATTCAATCGAAACTTCTTCGTCAATTGTTCTTTTTCTGACAATATTCTCGTTTCCCGTCTTGCGTTATCCTAAATCACTACATATGTACTCTGTCTATGAAAATTATATCGAGGTTATTATTATATAAAATAACCGGAAGCTCGTGCAATATTAGTCTTAAGATTCAAATAAGGGTTTTTTATTGTAGTTTTCCCTTAATTTATTATTTGCTATTCATTAAAATTGTGCTATTGTCTTTATATAGATTTAATATTATAGTTGTAAAGGAATTGCTATCCTAAATCTCTTAAGTACTAGTTGTAAAATATACCATAAATGTAATTATCTACCAAATAAAAATTGAATTGAAAAATATTTTAAGTACATATCCCCTAATAACCTATTAAAATATACGCAGGTAGACATATCGTATCTTGATCCTTTTTTCTTGTAACTACCGAAGGTACATTCTGTTATCTATCAAAATGTTAGATTTTAAGTGAAAATAAAAATATAAGTTAGTCTTAAGATAGATCCGCTACGTAAACTATAAATACATACATCCCGCGGAAGATCACGGGATGAAAAATGAAGAAACAAGTGTTTTTTTTTTTTTATTATTTTAACTTCTAGCTTCGGCGTTATAATTATGATTGATGCCATAATAGTTTAAAAAAAAATTAAACGTCTTCGTATTAAAAAGTAAGTAATTGTGACAACGTCACCAGTGTTTGATTTGACAACACCACCAGTATCGTAAACATTCAAGCACTCCTATAACCAGATATACTCTGTACTTGTCAGGATATAAGTAATCCCTGGGAGGGACATATTTTGTTGGTTACGCGCTCCGGAAACTGAATGAGGACGACTAACACTCACTTTCCCCTAGAGAAAAGGTGTGTTCATCGGCATCCTTATCCCTTATTCCAGATACTTTTGAATGTTGCTCAGGTATACCTCATTCTAATATTATCGCATTATTTTCAGTTTGAATTTTTATCGTTTTATTTTTTATTTTTTATTATGTTTCCTTGACAAAAGATTTTACAATTCAAATATTTTGCTGCCGCGGGAATAAAAACAACAGAGAAGAACAAGACCGTCGTTAGCATATTGTGCTGTTTGGCAGTCTTGTTGGCATCACAGGAATACCCTGTATCCTTCCACTTACAGCTTATTTTGGTGTTATTGTGTATTGTCCTTTCATATTCGGGCTACATAAAAACACATTTAAGGTAAGCGTTTCTTTTTTTTATGGTGGCTTCTGCCTGTGATAAAGGAAGCCACGACTTTTGTCAAATGTAAAATCTCACGTACTTATCAAGGTAATTTGTGGGAATTGACAAATTTGCTAAGCTACCCTTGAGGTCACATGGGAAGGTGAACTTAACTGGCGCTCTTCGGTCAAAGTGAATTTGTATGACTTCGGTGGTTATTGACATTATTGTTAATTTAGTCATTCACTAAGATGGTATTTGGGTATCAAGAATTCCTCTTGACTTTATGATATTGGAGAATTTAACGTCTTCACATTAATGTACAAATTGAACCGATAACTAACAATTTACTCAATGAGTTGACTGGTATATTTGTACCTGAATAGGCTTAAATATTATTTATTTTATTTATTTATTTATTATCAATTAGTAATGTAAAATTACATATCAATAACTTAACCTAATGAGCCTAGCAGCGGGGACTATTGGCTCTGTATTTCTAATTTACAATTTAATCTTAATGCTATTTACAAATTTATTTACAATTTCTATGTTGTCGGTAGTGGGATCTGCTAGAATTGTATAAATATCTGTATTGCGAAATAGTTTGTCTTTCAAGGGTTTTAGGTGAGGACAGTCTTTCAATATGTGAGTGATTGTAAATGTTGTGTTGCATTTTGGGCAGATTGGGGCTGTAGCTCGGTGGACCAGGTGGAGGTGGGTAGCAGCTGTATGGCCTAATCGTAGCCTCACAAAGTTTGTGATTTTGGATTTGGACAAGTTAGTTGGGTAAGAAGGGTGAGTTTTGAAACGGTTTACCATTTTATAGGCATGGTGGTGAGTATCCCAGTTTGTTTGGTTTATTTGTTTTTATTGATTGCTGATAATTGACAGTAGATCGGCTCTTGTGTAGATGTTGAATTTATGGACTGGAGCTCTTTTGGCTGAGTTGGCTGCGGCGTCTGCATTCTCGTTACCGCTGATGGCGACGTGACTGGGAGTCCACATTAGTTTTATTTTATTGCAGTATTTAATGATATTATTCCGAATATTGGAAATAATATCATCAGTGTTGTTGGTGTTTTTTATTGAGTTGAGTACCGACAGGCTGTCGGTGCAGATGACATATTTTTCTCTGTGGTTGGTGGCGAATGTTACGGCTTGTAAAATCGCGAAGGCTTCCGCCGTGAAAATGGAGCAAAATTCGGGTAATAGTCCGATTTTCTTTACTGCACCTTCTTCGGATGTGACCGCAAAGGAAGTATAGTTGGTTGTTTTGGATCCATCTGTGTACAGAAAGCGCCATCCGTTGGATTTATATTTTGAGGCGACTGACCAGAATAGTGCACCGTATATTTCTTTGTTTGTGTTTGGTTTTTTAAATATTGAGAGTGTTGTTATGATATTATTATTATTTAGAGGCCATGGCGGGTAAGTTGCGGAGTATTTGAAAGTTTGTTTAATATCCAATTCCAATTGCTTGGCTTTGGGATTCGGTTGGTGTTTTTGTATCCTATTGTTAGTTTGATGTCTTTGTCAATTATGGAATTTCGCGAAAACGCTAATTTAGCTATTAGTTTTAATGATATGATTTCCATCCGGTCCTCGATTGTCGGAAGCCCAGCTCAGCCAGTATATTTTTTATTGGTGTCGTTCTGAATGCAAAGGTGCTTCTTCTAGCGGCTTGGTAATAGATGGGCTTTATTATATTTAGAGTCGTTTTTGGACTATTGCCATAGATATAGATCCCGTAGTCTATTTTACTTAAAATTAGAGCTTTAGTAATTTTACATAGAGTGGTAATGTGTACGTTACTTTTCATGTTGCTTAAGTATTTAATAGTATTGAGCCTCGCTGCTAATGATACTTTGAGTTCTGAACAATGTTGTTTCCAGGTATACTTATTGTTAAATGTTATTCCCAGGATTTTGAGGTTGGGGACATTTTGGATTGTTTTGTTGTTTCTGTTGAGGTGTATTTGGGGACAAAGTCGTCTTCGGCACACATGAAATAATTTACATTTATCTACTGAGAGTTTGGCACCTGAAGAATTTGACCATTCTAAGATATCTTTCACTGTTTCAGTTAAAATGTTTTTGCAGAAAGTTAGATCACTGGATTTACTTAAGATGTATATATCATCGGCGTAAATGCAATGATCTAGATGTTTCTGTTTGTGTATTATTGTACTTATGTCGTCAAAGGCGATCATAAATAGTACAACTGACAGTGGGGATCCTTGAGGGATTCCGTTGTGTAATAGAAATGTATTGGAGTAAACGTGGTTGGCTTTACATTGGAATTTTCTATTGCTTAGAAATGATTCAACGTACCTATATATATTGTTGCCAATTCTCCATTTTAACAATTTATTAAGTACGGTGTGAGCGCCTATTCTGTCGAATGCTTTCTCAAAATCAAGAGAGAGTATTGTGATGTGATTTTTGGCGGATAGAGCCTTTGAGGTGTAGTGGTCACTGTGGAGTAAGGCGTCTGTGCAACCTCTGTTGGATTTGAAAGCTACTTGGTTGATGGATGTCAATTTCTTTGTTTCCATAAACCAGAGTAGACGTTTGGCTACGATTTTTTCTAATACCTTTGCGGGACAAGGAATTAAGGATATGGGGCGGTAGCCATCCACCGTATCTTTATCTTTGTTCGGTTTGGGAATAGGTATACCGCGGTCCTGGTTTTCCATGTGGAATGTGTGATGTTTCAAGTATTTTATTGTATAACTTTATAATTCTTTGTTTTGCATAATGCGAAAGGTTTTTTAACATTGGGTAAGATATTCGATCTCGCCCTGGAGTTTTTCCCTTAGTTATACTAAGTGCTGACTCGAATTCGATAAATGAGATGGGTTGTTCAATGCGTAGAGCTGCAGAGTTAGGAGTTTGCAAAGATAGTGGATTGTTAACGGATTCAATTTTTTTGCGATTGAATTCGGGGTGAACATTATTGTTGTGTGAGAATTGCGACCAGGTTTTGGCGAAGAGTTGGCTTATTTCCACTGTGTCTGAGATTGTAATATTTTCGAAAGTAAGGGATGAGAGATAATTGTCGGATTGTGATTACCACTTAAGCTGCGTATTTTATGCCATATTGTGGTTGTGGAGGATGTTGGATTGATTGAGGAAGTGAATTGAAGAAAGCTTTTGCTTTGCTTTCTTTCATCTTCCTACGAAATTGTGCATTCGCTTTTTTGTATGCAACAAAATTAACCTGCGTTGGTCTTTTTTTAAATTTAGAGAGGGCTGACATTTTGCTTTTTCTGAGAAGCGTTAGGTCGGAGTTCCACCAAGGTCCATGTTGCCTGGTTTCTGATTTGGTTGTGATATTAGTTTGGGGCATTGAGAGATTGGCAGCGGATCTAATTGCTTTACTGATTAGCGCCGCTTCGTGATTCGTGTCAGGTGTGGGGGAATTGCTTGAAAGAAATTCGTCAACTTTTCTTTCAAAAAGTGCCCAGTTGGCGGAATCGGTTTTGTATTTTGGAGATCTTTTGTGATGGGTTATCGGCTGTTGATTATTTATTATGCTTAAAATGGGGAAATGGTCACTATTGTAGAGGTCATTTAGAACTTGCCATGAAGTTTTCGGAACCAATTCTGGGGAGCAACAAGTGATGTCTATATGAGTGAGGGTATTGTGGGTAGAAAGGTGAGTAGGGGAACCGTCATTCAGTAGGATCAGATTGGAGGTGAGGAGGAGGTTTTCAATTACTTCCCCTCGTTTGTTTGTGGAAGGTGAACCCCAGAGTGTACTCGAAGCATTTATGTCGCCTCCAAGTATTCTGGGCTCATTTGTTTGGTTGAGTATAGCCTGAAGATCATTTTTATTTAATGGTTGATTTGGGGGGAGATATAAGGCAATGTAGGTAAAATTTAAAGGGTGTTGTATTTCTACAACGACAGCTTGGATATTTGTAATGATGGGGAGGATTTTGTGGGAAGTACCTTTCTTGATTAGTAATCCTACTCCTTGCTTGTGTGATGTGTTTGCAGGTGAATTGTAGAAGTAGCCTACATAGGATTTAGGGATGAATGGTGTGGTGTTGACTGGGCAATGCGTTTCTTGCAGTGATATTATATGTGGGTTATGGTCCTTAATTAGAATGTTTAGTTCGTCAAAGTTATTGGTATAACGGTTCATGTTCCATTGTAGAATGGTGAATGGGGTTTGTTTTGGAGTGAGTTTTGGGCGTTCAGCCGTGCTAGCGTGCTTAGATCTTGATTTTGCAGAGGGATGGGGTTGTATATTCTTAAATGTTTTAAGGTGTTGGAAGGTATGGTGGGCGGGATGTATGTTGTTAGGATCAAGACTCCGCTGTTCCGGATGTTGGGCACTTGAACTCTGGATTGAGTTCAAGTGTCCAACCTCAGGAACAGCAGAGTCAGGGGCTTGGTTGTTAGTTTTATAGTTACATTGTAATATCATCATCTACTAAGGTGTGTACATTTTTATTAATATTTATATTAGTGAGAGACGGTTTACTTTTTACCTTTGATTTGGGTGAAGGGGTGCGTTGCGAATGGCTATTAGCAGAGCTGCTTGTCGTGGTTTGTGGAATAGTTTCAGTTTGGTTGTTTGTTGGCGAACTTGTTTGTAGTTGTGAGGGTTCGAATGTGGCTAGTTGAGTTGATGATGTTTGTTGAGTTGATGGCGTTAATTGAATTGATGGTTTTCGTTGGATTAGTGGTGTTATAGACGAAATTGGTTTGGTTGGGTTATGTGTTATTGACTTTTTTGGCTTGTGGGGCAATGCAATTTGAATACTGTTGACTGTAGCAGATGAGGAGGAGCTGGTTGGAAGGGATTCCTTGGGTGTCGTTTTTTGTTTGTTTTGTTCCGTTGAGGGTCCTTGTAATTGGCTCGATTTTAGTGTATCTGCAAAGCTTCCTGAAAGTTGATCAGGTTTGTGGATATTTTTTTCCTTATAAATTCGTTTGGCTTCTCCCATTGAACATTTGTTTGTGGTTTTTATTGTTAAAACTTCTTTCGCTTGGATATACAAGGGACAGGTTTTATCCGCGGCCGAGTGAGGGAGCGAGCAGTTTGCGCACATAGTGCGACTGCAATTTACGGGGCTATGAGGTGGCAGATTACACTTTTCTCACATTGTGGTATTGGTGCAGCGATTTGTGGTATGGCCGAGTCGTTGGCAGTTGCGGCATCTCATGGGGTTGGGGATATATTCGCTGACCTTAGCTTTATAAAATCCGATGTCGACCGAATTTGGTGGCTGGAATAGGTTAAAAGTAAATAACATAAGTCCGGAGGGTCTTCGCACTTTATAGTCATCTACTTTGGTAAATTTGTACACATCTGTGACTTTTTGTTGACCCATTTCGGCTATTATTTCCGCTTCCGAGATGTTTATGAGACAAGGGGCGTACACTATGCTTTTGCATTCATTTAATTTTTCGTGTAATTTTACAGAAACGGGACACACGTTGCCAAAGTTTGTTATTTTAAGAAAACAGTCTGCGATTTTCTGAGAATTAGCTTATACTAATAATTGTCCGTCTCGTAGAACCGTGATTTGTTCATACTCTTTGCTAACATCGTCTATCACTTTTTTAATTAAAAATGGGCTTAGAGATGAAATAGTCTTACCATTCTCCTTGGATGATATAATTAGAAATTTTGGATCTCTTGTATTGTTCATTGTTGGTAAGCTAGGAAAAAATTCCTCTGTTTTCATAAGTGTCCTTATCATTTTGTTTGGTCGAATATCGCTATTTGTATCTTCCGTAAGATCGCTAAACCGGTTACTATTCACATTTGGCCCGCAGGCCATTTCGTTGCAATTGTTTTGCACTACTCTTTTGTTTTATAAACACAGCACACTGCACAAGGGTCTAGTCTGTTTTTGTTTTTTGTTTTTTTTCACTGCACTATTACACAAAGGGGATGTAATATAATTTTGTAACGTAGGACTGATGTTACACGTACGGAACACAATTCGCGACGATGTAAACTCGACGACGGTTGGAAAGGGAATGGAGGCTTAAATAATATTTTGATCTCTGTAAGAAAAGCACAATACAAATTACCGTAAAAAGATAGACTTGTGATAAAAACGCCTGTTTCGAAATCTGAAAGAATTTTATGGAAATTAATTGAGGTGTTGTGAATGGTTTGCAAACCCCGTTGTAAACGCACGTAATGAGGTAAATAAAAAATGGAGTAATCGAGAAAGTTGCAAAATAAACGTAAATTGAGAATTAACGGAGGCCAACAACTTTATAATTAGAAGAAAACCCAATCAGCCAAATTATTGCGGTAATTTGTGGCATGCTGGGTTAAAGCGGTGACTTCCTGAGGATGGAAAGATGCGTCGCCAGCAGATATCGTATGCAAAAACTTAGCCTACAACAATTCTCGATCTCTATGAGATGTTTGTCTTTATAAAGTGATGTTTTATTAGGGTCGTGTGTGGTTGTTCGTTATTGTGGCGAGCTTATCTAAGAAAATACCGACTCCTAGATGAAGAACGCATGTCTTTGGTGTAGAAAACTAAAACATAACGATGGTCACACTGTCATTTCGATACGTCCTCTAGCTTTCCTGACTTGAACTATCACTTATCCTCATTCTCGCTCGGTGTTTTTTTATACTATGGGGGTAGTAATAGTATCATCATCATCGGCACTACAACCCGGATCCGGTCTTGGTCTTTTTCAGCAAGATCCAAGGCTTGTTGATTCTCCCATATTACTTTGTTTTTCCGGGCAAGGTTATAAGCCCTGCGACAGTAATAGTATCATTACGCCCAAAATACAATATATAAAAGAATACTTTGGAATCAAATTCTACATATTTTCATTCTGTTGAATTAATTGGTAGCAAATGGGTGTTTTAAACACCTTTGACTTGTTACGTAATAGCCTCCCCCATTACCATTGCCCCACCGAGAGGCAGTAAAGAGGATGAATTCTATTTCATTATAGTTTGAGTTTATTTAAGTATGAAGTTTATTCTAATACAGTTTTGGTTTAATTAATTAATTCTATTATTCTATTATTATTCTTTTCTTCATTAATTTGATTGATGGAGTAACGAATATAAATCGATAGTCCACTTTAACTTAATACTTTATATCGATCATGGATTATACGGTCTACAATTAACTACGAGCTGAGGCGCGAACCGGCAACGTGTTGATTGCAAAGCGTCGGTTAGGTAGGGTTTCCTTTCGGAGTATTGGCGAGATGGCGAATGTTGGGGAGAGAATGAATTCAGTTTTTTGTTCAGAAGAAAAAGTGAATCAGATCTGATCTCCTCGAAGGAGCACGTACAAATCGCATGAAGCGAATAGTTTTAGTTTCTTTTTGTAATTTAAACCTTTGTTCCTTTAATTATGTGTATAAATTGATTTTTAGTTGTAATGTTTGTGATAAATAAAAAGAACGTATAAAAAAGACATTTGAGTGAAAAGGAATTCAGTTCGTTTCAATGTGAAGTGGTTTTGTGAGGAAAATTCCGAGTACTTCGTTGTCCCGTTGCTGTCTTAGGGGAACACCACTTGCTTATCGGTTAGATGGCTGGAACCTGGACACGAGACCAGGAAGGACTTTATATAACAAACACCTTGACGAAATCCCCGGAATTTGAGGGTAAGTGTGGTGCGTGTAAACATTCAGGATGTTCTAGTGGCAAAGTCAGAAGGTCTACCGCGGTTGCCCCGTTGTCTGATCGGGTGACCATTACGGCACGTAACGGACCGTTACGCTGCGCTCAACTGTCTGTGCTGTGCGGAGAACGGGACATGGTAAAGAACCGATTTAAAAATAATTATTATATATAGAAAAATCATCACAACTACTGGCGCTGCGGATGTTCTATATTCCAACGGAATATATATATTACTATACAATATCTATACTAATAAACGGTGGAAAACAAATTCATATGTTACAATTGGCCCTGCGGACAGGGTATATATAAATTATATGTAGCAACTGGCGCTACGGACAGCATTTATATCTATAACAAACTGCCACCGAATTCCAGGTATAACAACAAATAATAACTGAAGTCTTATTGAATCGGCACATCACCTACCGTATTAACAATAGAAAATATATATACAAGTATTATTGAAACACGGGGGATGGGTGCGAACATACAGGGCAAAGTCTCTGATTGATTTCAACCCGGCGAAGGCCAGGATGATCCTTGTCCCTGTTCAATCCAAGTTGACACGTGACACCCCTGGATAGCTACTTTGACACCCGCCAAGTAGTGAACCAATGCATGCAGCGACATCCTGAGAAAGGTTGGCGCAAGGCTAATAACCAGGCCCGTAAAAATGAATTAATATGGCAAATTTAACAAGCCTCGGATATGGACCGGATATATGACGACGACCACGGAAACGAAAATGGCTAAATGATTTAAGAATTTTTACATGGAACGTACGCTCACTATACAGAGCTCGAGCTGCACAGCAGGTAGCCGATGTCCTGTCCGAATATAAGGCTGACATAACAGCATTGCAAGAAATAAGATGGACGGGGAGTGGTGTTATTCAAAGAAAAGAGTATGACATTTATTACAGCTGTCACACAAAACACCATGTGCTCGGGATAGGCTTTCTAGTCAGCCAAAAACTGAAGCCTGGCATCATCGGCTTTAATGCAATAAATGAAAGGCTATGCAATCTTCGCCCCCGCTTGGTAGAAACCTTGACGTGGTGCGGGGGCTTAAACTACGATGAATCGCTTAGGCTATGCTGACGGAAGCATACGCTTCCAGTAGGGCCACCCATGTCAGACAGGCTAGCGAGGAGTAACACACAAAGATCTACCGCCCCTAATCCAGGGTGTTACGCGTCACCGTGCCCATTGGATGGTTTGCAGCCAGGGGTATACCGGCTGTATTATAACGGCGCCTCTCTGACACCGGGTCGAATCAGAGCAGTAAGCAGACCTTACCATATCAAAGAGGGGCTCTGATATGGCGGACCATTTGAAACCCCAGAGTGATCCAATGAAATGAATGATCAATACACAAAAAACAATCTCACAAAAAACCCGGTAGGCGTAGGTGTGATGAGCCAACACTACCATAAGGGAACAAATCATCAGGAAAACACCGACTCGGCAAAAAGAAGACGTAGGGAAAAACGGAAAAAGCGGGATATACGCGTCGGGACGTGGAATGTTCGAACGTTATATAAACCAGGCGCGATACAGACGGTCGTAGAAAACGCGAAACAATATAAAATGGACATCGTCGCGCTCCAGGAAGTTCGACTCCCACATCAAGTAATCGAAACCAACGGGTTTACACTGGTGTGTGGAGGTACCGATACACATAACCTCGGAACTGGCTTCATCATAAGCAAGAAGATTACGCCCCATGTAAAAGATGTGCAATTCATTAATGACCGAATGTCTGTGCTAAAAATACAGGGCCGATGGTACAATTATGTATTTATAAACGTACACGCCCCAACAGAATCTGCGGACGAAGAAACGAAGGACACGTTCTACGAGACCCTAGAGGATGTATTTCATGGGATCTCATCATTCGATGTTAAAATCCTCCTCGGGGACCTCAATGCGAAAATTGGAAAGGAAGATATCTTCCAACCAACTATAGGTAAAGAAAGCCTACACGACGTGTCAAATGATAATGGAATTCGAATTATCACGTTCGCAGCGTCAAAAGATCTGTTAGTAAAAAGCACGATGTTCAAGCACAAGGAAATTCATAAAGCCACATGGATATCACCCGACGGCGTAACGCGTAACCAAATAGACCACTTCCTCATAGACAAAAGACACCACTCGAATATCCTTGACGTAAGAGCATATAGAGGAGCAGATTGCGACACCGATCATCTTCTAGTGATTGGCAAAATCAGGAGTCGCCTCGCAGCAATCCCACATGGGCAGTCACGGGAGACAAGCAAAAAGTTCGACACTGATAAACTGAAAGACCTACGCAAAAGGGCTGAATATCAAGACGAGCTAACGAATAGATTTAGCATTCTAGAGAATGTGAGCAGTGAGGAAGAGGAAGCTAATAGTGTGAACACTAAATGGACATCGATCAGAGACACAATCAAACTAACAGCCCAAAAGGTATTAGGATTTAAGAAAACAATTAAGTCCAAACCTTGGTTTGACGATGAGTGCAGGGCGAAGATCGAAGAACGTAAACGCCTCAGAGTGATCCACTTAGAAAGATATGATGAAGTCAACGCAGAAAGATACGCGACAATTCGGAGAGAGACAATGAGGCTCTTCAAACGCAAAAAACGCGAATGGGAGAAGACTAGGATCGAAAAAATCCTAGAAAATTCTAGGGCAAAGAACATCAGGGGTATGTATGTCGGCATAAATTCAATTAGAAATGGCTACCGAGGAAGAGCCAAAATAATTCGAGACGCAAACGGCTGTCTGGTCACAGAAACAAACAATGTCGTGACAAGATGGAAGCAGTACTTTGAAAACCTGCTTAATGTACGCACCCATCAACCACAGATAAATGTACCAAGCGTACATACAGCTGAGCCTCAGGTCCCAGAGCCGTCTCTCAACGAAGTTGTAGACGCAATAAATCGATTGAAAATCAACAAGGCTCCCGGAGTCGACTGCATACCGGCAGAGCTTGTGAAGCATGGAGGAGAGGCAACCGCTCGAAAGATCCACCAGCTCATCCAAACAATATGGGATAAGGAAGTCACTCCGGAAGAATGGAAAACCTCAATAGTCATCCCCATTTTCAAAAAAGGCGACAGATCTGACTGTGAAAACTACAGAGGAATATCATTGCTCCCAACCGCATACAAAATATTAACAAATGTCATTCTGGCGAGAATCACACCTTACGCAGAAGAGATACTGGGAGACTACCAATGTGGATTCCGTAGGAACCGGTCAACAAGCGACCAAATGTTCACAATAAGACAACTGCTGGAAAAGAAGTGGGAATACGGAGAGACGGTTCACCAACTGTTCGTTGACTTCAAAAAAGCCTACGACTCAGTCGCAAGGCAGAGACTCTACCATATTCTAGTTGAGCTGGGAGTCCCAAAAAAATATGCCGCGCTCATTCAAATTTGCATGAACGAAAACAAAGGGCGAGTTAGAATAGAAAACCACCTCTCAGAACCATTTGAAATCCGGGACGGACTAAAGCAGGGAGATGGTCTATCACCGTGTCTCTTTAACCTTGTGCTCGAGTATGTCATCAGAAAGGTACAAGACGACAACATGGCCGGATCATCCCTGAACGGGGTCACACAAGTGCTCGCATATGCGGATGACATCGCCATTCTGGGCGATAATCTAGAGACTGTTAGTAAAAACTGTGAAATCATCATGCAAGCGGCAGAAGAGGTGGGCCTAGAAATAAATGAAGACAAAACAAAATACATGATTACGGCGAGAGCAGGTGGGTCTCAGAGAACACATATAAACGTCAGAGGTAAGATCTTTGAAAAAGTTAAAGAATTTAAATATCTGGGAACGATACTGACGGCCAGTAACGACATGTCGAAGGAAATTAACAAGAGACTGCATTCCGGCAACGCGAGTTGGCACGCAGTCAGTAAACTGCTGAAATCCAGACTGCTATCACGTAACATAAAGCTCCGTGTCTATAGAACCATAATCATGCCGATTGTTCTATATGGATGCGAAACATGGGCTCTCACAAAACGGGAAGAAAACAAATTCCGTCTATTCGAGAGTAAAGTTTTGAGGGGTATCTTTGGAGGTAAATATGACGAGGAGGCAGGACAATGGAGGAGACTCCATAACCACGAATTGGAAGAACTATATCGCAAACCTACAATAGTGAGAGTAATCAAGTCGCGAAGATTAAGATGGGCCGGACACGTGGCGCGAATGGGGAACGATAGGACCGTGCATAGAATTCTTGACGGTAGACCAACGGGAAAGAGACCGGTAGGACGGCCGCGACGGAGATGGGAGGACAATGTTAGGTTTGACCTTGAGGAGATCGGATCGAATGGTCAAGCGTGGAAGGAGAGTGCCCAGGACAGGGAAGGATGGCGAAGCCGAGTCGGTGAGGTCATGAACTTCCGGGTTCCTACAGGCCAATAAATAATAATAATAATAATAATAATGCACTCTTCGCGTGCGAGGCAAGTTTAAGAACATAAGCCACATAAACGTTCACGGACCTACAGAGGAGTCCCCCGACGACGTCAAGGAGGAATACTACGAGAACGTCGAACGGGCTCTCAATGCCTGCCCACGATACGATGTGAAAATCGTTCTTGGTATTTTGAATGCAAAAATAGGTCGTGAGTCGGTTTTCAGGCACTACGCAGGTTCCCATAGTTTGCATGAGAACACTAATGACAATGGACTACGAGCCATCGAATTGGCAGCATCGAAAATCTTGGTCGTTGCGAGTACCAGCTTTTCGTGTAAAGATATCCACACAGTCACTTGGGTATCACCTGGTGGAGCCACTCGCAACCAAATTGACCACGTGCTGATAGATCGCCGCCACTCCTTAAGTCTGATGACGGTACGAACGTACCGAGGTGCCAACGTCGACTCGGATCACTATCTTGTTGGTACAGTTTTCCGAGCGCGGATTGCCTTACGGAGACGTATTGCATGCGCGGATCAGGTTCGAATCAACACGGCTGCCTTACGCAATGAGAATACCGGTAACACCTTTGGTCATGCATTAAGACTCTCCCTCGAAGAACTCGACGGAGGGGGAGTAAGTCCTGGGGCCAGAATGCTGGGCGTAGAAGAGAAATGGACACGCCTTAAGAATACTGTCATTAGTACTGCCAACTCCATCTTAGGTACTAGAGACTGAACGTAAGAATGCTGCATACCGGGCAATCCAGCAGTCTCATAGGACGCGGGTGCTCGAGGAGAAATACAAAGAGCTCAGAAGATCTGAAAAAAGACTTCACAGACAGAAGAAAAGTGCCTGGGAAAAAACCTTGTCTGTGAAATAGAGAAAAGTAGAGAGCGAGGTCCGCACCAGGCGCGGAAGTTCTACCGAATAATCCGCAGTATGACGCTGTACACACCACGCTGCACTTACTGCAAGGATAAAGAGGGTAATCTGATCATCGATCCTGAAGGCATTCTGAGGTGATGGGAAGTACACTTCAATGAATTGCTAAATGGTCAGCTCACAGAAGAATTGGAGGCTCCACCAATGCAAGACCAAGACCAAATGCTGCCGCCATCAAGCATTGAGGAAACATTAAAAGACATTAGACAGCTCAAATCAAATAAAGCCTCTGGAGCTGATGGCATACCAGCTGAGCTGATCAAACAAGGAGGGACAGCGTTACATCACGCAATTCCTGAGATCGTGGTGCACGTATGGGATCAAGAGGAGATGCCGGAAGATTGGCGTCGCGGTATAATTTGCCCCATACATAAGAAAGGAGATATCACACTGTGCAGCAACTATAGGAGTATAACATTGCTGAGTACCGCCTATAAGATACTCTCCACTATCTTACAAGATGGGATAGCCCCATACGCTAAAGCCATCATTGGTCAATATCAGTGTGACTTCATCCCAGGCAAATCAGCAATTGATCAGATATTCACCCTTAGGCAGGCGATGGAAAAATGTCTGGAATTTAAGATTCCATTATATCATCTGTTTATAGACTTTAAGGCCGCCTACGACAGCATAGCCAAAGTAGAACTATATAATGCCATCAGAGAATTCGGCATTCCAAACAAATTGATACGACTTTGTAGGTTGACCATGACCAACGTAACTAGTCAAGTAAAAATATCGGGATTGCAGTCCAAACCAATAAACATCTATAATGGACTCCGACAAGGGGACGGTCTGGCCTGCCTCCTCTTCAACCTGGCGTCGGATCAGGCAATCCGTGACTCTGTCATTACAACAAGAGGGACTATTGTCACCAAGTCCAGCCAGATACTTGCCTACGCAGATGACATCGACATCATTGGTAGATCCGATTCGGCTGTACAGGACTCATTCACCCGGATCGAGCAGGCGGCACAAAAACTGGGATTGCACATTAATGATGGAAAAACTAAGTACATGGTGGCAACCTCTGCGAGGAGAAGACCTAACGTTGGTAAAACGATCAGGGTAGCAAAGCACGAATGTGAAGTAGTGCAATCCCTTAACTACCTTGGGCCAATAGTATCAGCCGATAACAATATGGAAGAATAAATATGTGAACGGCTGATTAAATCCAACAAAGCCTACTATGATTTATCCAGAACATCCAAGCTACTACTGAACAAGACCATGGTATTACCAGTACTCATGTATGGATCCGAGACCTGGGTGCTTAATAAAAGGCACTCTGAACTCTTGGCCGCGTTCGAGAGAAAGGTGTTTAGGAGAATTGTTGGTCCCGTATGTGAGGGAGGACGATTTCGGAGACGCTACAACCATGAGTTGTACGCAATCTATCTTGAAGCTAATGTTGTAAGAAAAATCAAGCTCGGTAGACTCCGGTGGGCGGGACACCTAGCTCGAATGAGCGAAGAGGAGCCTGCCCGGAAAGTCCTCTGTGACAGGATGTATAGAAGAAGACAGCGCGGCAGACTGTGTCTGCGATGGAGAGATGGCGTAGACCAGAACGCCCAGACCCTGGGAGTGCCAAACTGGATGACATCGGCTCGAAATCGGGAGCGATGGAGAGATTTGTTAAATAAGGCCAAGACCGGATCCCGGTTGTAGTGCCGATGATGATGATGATGATGATTAGTGAAACACAATATTTCGGAACATACCACAATATTAAAATATCAAATATTAACCGCACATATACAGATACTATTACTGAAGCATACAACAATTGGCATATATAAATATGTAAATATCAAAACTACTATAACAAACTATTACATCTATAACAAATTATATATAATATTAATATATCTAACTGGCCTTATATACAATATATATACATACACACATATATATATATATATATATATATATATATATATATATATATATATATATATATATATATATATATATATATATATATATATATATATATATATATATATATATATATATATATATATATATATATAACAGATTGATACTATAACAACAACAAAAGGATGTTGCTATAATATATAAATTCACAATTTTTGTCATGGCCACAGAAAACGGCGGAGATGCTGCGGAAATTGGGACAGGTGTGCGAACGCAGATCCAACTGGCGATATTATGTTTGGCATGACATCTCTTGTATAATTGAAGTGCCCTGCATTAAATTCCGATTCAAAAACGGCAAATTTTTTTACATTAAATAGTACATAAATAATAAATAATATAACATAAATAATAAATAAATCTGCTATTTAATGTCGAAAAATTTGCCGAGTTTTTGAATCGCAATTTAATGCAGGGCACTTCAGTTATACAAGAGATGTCATGTCTGTCATAGATGCCTTACAGTCACTATTTATGCTAAGATTAAACATAGATAGGATTTTCAATGCAACATGTCGAGTCGGCTAGATTTAAGGACCACGCACAGATTTCTCTTGACCAACGTTCGAACTCACAAGTGTTCTAGGTTCCAAACCTGTCATTGATTTATAGACATTATTCGACGAATATCCCTACAGTTAGGAAAAGTAGTTACAAATGACCACCTTGCAGCATACTACACATTATATATTTCGTAGTTTTGAAGTTCTCTAAGAAATGTACCACCAAATCTGAAGTATAAGAATCGCTCGAAAAGTGAACAGGTTTTCTCATTAATAGTCGTTTGTCGATTCTTCGCCGCTCAACTGGTATTGAAGAATTTATCACCATCAAGAGACAATGAATTGCTCAAGGTAAGAGGGCCCTTCTAAAAAGAGATATGTGGCCTAATAGAATTGTGGATACAATTGAAGATTATTGGCAAAGTTCTAGGAATATAATCAAGATAACGCCAATAATTTCTTCCCACAGTAGGGATTGACAAAAGACCACATAAAGTCCTTCTAAAATGCTCTTAATGAAAATTCTACGTTCCCTATTTTAATTGATCAGCGAAACGTTCTAAAGTAACTGTGCTATCACCATCGCAAGGACAATTCGCGTGTAAATAATCATTATTACGCTTTCCCATTCAATGTCAAGTCTTCAAAGGACACTTGAGGAAACCTACAGAAAACAGAAAGAAAAACAAAAATAAATCAATAAAAAATAAATATATAATTCCACCCAGATGATTGAAAAGATTTTTGGGTGCACTGAAGTGAAAGGGGAGCTTTTGGGCTTTTGACCGTAAAACCGGAATTTTTCCGATCGATGAGCAAAAAATCTTCCCAGCTCCGGTTTATCCATAAATTATTTCAACCGTTATGTACGTTGCTCCTTTGCCCACAGCAAATAATTCTCTTATACCAATGCAATATTCGTTTCATGGTTTTTTGTTGTTGTTGCTATTTTTCTTTTCTGATTTTCTTTTTTGCGTGTTGACCATATATGTAAGGTCAAGGAAGACAAGTTACTGTGACTGTTGTGTAATGGAAACAAATGATACGAAAGTTAACCGAATGTTATTCTGTTTGATGATATTTGTTCAATTTGTTCTTTTATGTTAGTTGATTCCTCGTTGGCGTGCGTTGGTCAACGGAGTTGTTGTCAACTTGGGGCACACGACATGGCAATCACAATAATCTATGGGCGTTCTGATCCATGTCATCTACTAATTATGTGAGTCCACTCTATTTGTTTGACAGATGACTAATCAACTATCTAACCATTACTGAGAGCATTAATTATGTATCTTTAAAAAACTTACGTAAAAGTGAATAGGCGACCGCAATCAATATAATTAATAAGGTCCAATAATAAAAGAAGAAATACACACACACACAAAAAACTAAACACGTCTATGGATGTTTTTTTCGACTTACTATGCATATCCTTGTCTATCAACTTACCTGAAAAAGAAGAAGAGTTAAAAACATATTAGAATTGTATGTCATTTAGTTGTCAAACAATATTCGAACAGAAATTATTCACATATGAACAGCAAAGTATAATCCTTTAATTAGTGATAAGGACATGAGATTATCCCTCAAAAGGTTTATTATACCATGAGATTATTTTTAGTACTAGGAATTGTTTACCTCCTACACGAATTTGTGGTCAGAGCTTACGATTTCACAACTCTAAATACATTGTAAAGTACCTTTTCAGTATCCCATTGTTGTAGATAGTTTTGCAATCACCTTACCTATCTACTTCAAAATGTTCAGTCGAAGCTTAATTATAATTGAGTTTGAGGCACTTGAAGAATTTTCGAAAGCCGATTTGCTGCTTGGGTATACAGTGGCAGTGAAACCAATGGCACTCAATATTCTGATTGTGGGTATTGTAAAAGCTCTTGACAGTTTATAGTACAAAGTATGCATGAAAAACTTGTTGCAGTGAATTCAAATTATGTTGAATGGAAAAAGGAATGGATGATTTTTTATTAGATAGTTGTAGTGGTACTATCTCATAAATTAATATAATTCTATACTAAAAACCATTCCTTGATTGTTTTTCAGTTGCCAGTTATAAAGTGCAAAACAGGAAATTAACAACGAGAAAATTGGTGGTTAAACTTGTAAATGGAGATTATGGTTTCGAGACTGTCATACTCAATTGCGCAATTTTGTGTTCGTCAATTCTGTGCCAGTATTCTTGACGTTCAAGATGCATTTCGCATAGAAAGGCGCATCGTTGAAAATCTCGATAACATCATGAAAATTATCCAAGTAGACCGGAACATTAGCAGTCATTGCACACCGATCGAACAGGCGGTACAAAAACTGCGACTGCACATTAATGAAGGAAAAACTAAGTACATGGTGGCAACTTCTGCGAAGAGAAGACCTAACGCTGGTAAAACGATCAGGGTAGCAGAGCACGAATGTGAAGTAGTGCAATCCTTTAACTACCTTGGGTCAATAGTATCAGCCGACAACAATATGGAAGAAGAAATACGCGAACGGCTGATCAAATCCAACAAAGCGTACTTTGGTCTATCAAGGCTCTTTAAATACCGAAATTTACTCAGAACATCCAAGCTGCTACTGTACAAGAACATGGTCTTATCAGTACTCATGTATGGATACGAGACTTGGGTGGTCAATAAAAGGGACTCTGAACTCTTAGCCACGAGAAAGGTCTGAAGGAGAATTATTGGCCTCGTATGTGAGGGAGGACCATTTCGGAGACGCTACAACCATGAGTTGTACGCGATATACCTTGAAGCTTATGCTGTAAGAAAAATCAAGCTCGGTAGACTCCGATGAGCGAAACACTTAGCTCGAATGAGCATGTTCGGAAAGTCCTTTGTGGCGGGATGTATGGAAGAAGACAGCGTGGCAAACCTCGTTTGCGATGGGTGATGGCGTAAACCAGGACGCCAAGAGCTTGGGAGTGCCAAACTGGATGACATCGGATCGAAATCGGGACCGGTGGTGAGACTTGCTGGGTAAGGCCAAGACCGGATCCCGGTTGTAGTGCCGATGATGATCATGATAGAACACAACAATAAACGCACTTCACAGGAAAAAAAACAGACTTTTACTGACAGACATGACCAGGAGATGATATCACTGAAATCCCTATTAAAAAACCTCCAACAATTATTAAAGGCTAACTATAGATTACGAATTTGTATTGAAACAACAGAATTCGAGCTATAAAAACTAATAACCCGAATATGTTTCTACAAATAAATAAGATATTCAGGAGAAATAATCAAAACGAGATTCAGTGTCTTGAAATTCCACGTACCAACGTTAACAAGCAGGTACTAATCAACATCGGCATAGATACAGAGAACACTATGCTCAATGATGATCTCTTCGTGATCGGGGATCCTTTGGAGAAGGTGGCAATCAGAGAATTTCTTCGGATTTACCGAATTCAATGATGATAATTTGGCAAATGGTATAACAGGGCTAATAGTCTATTAATAACGAAGGAGGAGATCCAGGGTATCTTCGACTCACTGAGAAACAAAAAGTCAGTGTAAATAGATGGAGTACCAAATATTGTACTTAAGTATCTACCACCATTGGCAATGGACATATACACAGTTCTATGTAACAACGCGTTAAATAATGCACACTATCCCACGCGTTGGAAAACAGCAATAATGCAGCCTTTATCAAAAAGAGGCAAGGACTGTACAAACCCTATGAACATGCGTTCGACAAGTTTACCTGCAAGCATCAGTACATTATTCGAGGAGGTCATAAACAAAGTTTTGCTCATATGGATTGATGCCAACAACATTATTCCAAATAACCAGTTTGGCTTTAAGGCGGGTCATGAAACCACACATGCCGTAGCTAAACTGGTTTGTCTAGTTTCCGACACACACTGGAATAAATGCAAGAACCAATGCACGGGGGCCTGTCGGATCGACTTGGAAAAAACCTTCGACACCGTTTGGCTTAAGGGAATATACTACAAGATTGTCAGACAAGGCATATAAAAACGTTTACTCTATATACTTAATGATGTGTTAAATAAGAAGAGGTTCGTGGTCAAAAGTGGTAAAGTGATCTTCAGAATAACGTATAATTTCAGTAATGGTTTGCAACAGGGAGCGGTACTTGCTCCGATTCTTTCTAGCATTTACGTTAGCGACACATATAATATAATTTATAAAACAGTGTTACGTGCGGTTTCCGCCACCACCATCATTTGATAATTTGTAATTATAATATAATCTGGTTTTAATGTAGTTTGATGGTAAGGTGGTGGAAGAATTGGCGATCCACAAGTGAGTGTTCGAACACACCCCGATTCGAGTGTGGATCGTGGGCGGTTTCGAGTTCGATTTTCGGAGTGGACGTTGAGGGAGAGCGAGAGAGGGGAACGCCAAGGAATTTGTCGATTTGGATAGTTACTGTTTTGTTTTTTTTGGATTCCGTTGAGTGGACGGTTTTTTGTTTTTTTTGTGTGTTCAGTGGAAACCGGAGACCGTTGTGACACTTTTGAAGACAGAGTTAGTTTAGTTTTCGGTGTAACGAGTTATTTTTTTGGATGTAGTGAGAATTTAAGTATTGCGAATGGAATAAAAAAGAAAGAAAGGAAGAAAGAGTTTAATGGTCCAGAATTTGGTTTTTTGTTCTTTTTCCGTCCTTAAGATTACAACAATATATTCGAAAAATTTAGTTTGAGACAATTATCAATAATAAATAATATTATAACGAGAGAAAGAAACGAGTTTTTGTTGATTGTGCTTGCCGATTCATCGGGCTGGATTTACGCCTAGTGCAGGAGTTGATGAGGCGATTTTTAGCGGTACGAGTGGAGTGGCTCGTGGACGAACGACAGTGGAGCGGAGCCCTGGTGGGACACCAGGATCTATTGACATAAGTGATGGCACACGTGAGTACCTATAGGGTATTTCCAAGGTACGTTTCAATTAAATTTACTATATAACAAACTACATATTGTATACGACACAATATATACGTATATATAAACCCAAAAACTTCAACAATTAAAAGTACAACAGTGAGCTAAAGTAGACCAAAATAAACTACAATACTATACACTACAAGACCTTTTACAACAAACAAATTATACATCACCAAAAATTCACTTCATTTGGCGCAGCCTAATATTATATATTACAATTATGCAATACAACTATTACATCACAATTTGATTACATCACATTTGGAGTAGACAATCGATAGTTTGTTACACCAGTCCCGAAAATTTAAATCATAAACAGTTTACTACGGCGAGACTTCAATAAAGTGCAGCGATATTGCGACGACTTGAAACTTAAGAAAAACTTGTAGAAATGTGAAGCTATTCTATTCAGAACCCCGTTGCATAAAGCCACGAACGATACAAGAAAAAACTGGCGAAAATTATTTATCATGGGACCGCATGAACACAAACCGAAAACAAAGAGTATGGTTAAATACCTTGGTATCTGGCTAGATCAGTACCTGTATTTTAACAGACATTTGGAGGCTGCTTTGGTCAAGGGCAAGAAAACTTTGACTTTGACAAAAGGGCTATTCATTGTAGCTAACTTGATGGCAGAGTAAAAGTTATATGCTATATGACCCTAATCAGGTCCATGATAATATATGGATGCCTAGTCTGGTCAATATTGGTCCAAATATGATGGAAACGATTCGGGTGTTGGAAAGAAAATATCTCACTGAGAGAGATTAGTTGATGTTGCTGTGTAGTCAGTTTTAAGCACTGCCATTTAAGAGTACCTCAAAATCCCTTTTGTTCGGGCAACCGTGAAAAAAGGGTATCGGGCTCAAATCTGGTTACCAATAGAATCTAACTCTTCACTTTGTTATTTATTTTAGCATTAGACGTACAACAAAGGATAATACGTACATTTGGCACACAGACATATTGCAGCCTGCAATTGTGGGAGCGTTATGTGTCTGACGAATTTCAAGTACAACATTCCTACAGTTCATATCGGTGTCATAGGTAAATATGCTGAGTACTTGTAAAAATATTGAAAAACCGCGTGAGGAATATTGGAGAAGTCAGTCATTCATCGAAACAAGTTTCCAAGTTTTATTCCGCTCATAAAACTGAGCATTACATTTTTGTAACATATTTCTGTCACTACCCGTCATGTTGAATCGAAATGGTCAGACGGCCTTAAATCTTTAAGGATGCCACCTAATGTAATCCTCCCAAGACAACTAAATAACCCTGGATCTGTTCTTACCAATTTACCCAAATTGAATTTCGATTCTCTCGGACATCCTTCGCCCGATTCGAAGCTGAACCCGATCCCATCTAGCATCATTTACATTAAGAAATTACCTTTATGTTGGATTTAGGGCATCACGTTGGATGTGGTGTTACTGAACACACTTTCGTAAGTTGCCCAATTCAATTTAATTACTTAAACACTGACACAAATTCAATATGTTACGTTAGTGTAATTTTGTTCGCACAGAAGAAAGCCATCCTGAACCACTTCGGACGAGTTTTGTGGATAAGAACAAGTTGGCACGCAGCATTGCCAGCTAAACATTTTTACTGTTGTTATATGTTCGTACAATGTAACCCAATCACATGAGAGCTTAAGACGTAAAGTTAAGGTATTCTGCTCGTTTTTGATTGAGATTTAAATCATTTGACTGCTCGTTATGAAATTTAGTCTTCTGTAGAGTTCGTTGAAGTTGGTTCCTGTTCGGGATTCCCGGAATCCCAGAGTTCGGGATTCAAAAACGAGTGGGTAGTAGACCTTCAGGCTTACGTCAACTGTACGTCAAGTATGCTCTGAAAAGTGAGGAAACAGTAGGAACATGCACGACATTGAAGTGAATAATTTTAATGGGCGTGGTGTGGGTTAGTAATTGAACGTGTCCTGATGAGGCCAGGAGACGGATTTTTTAATTTGGGTTAGTGGTACCTATTGCCTCTAAAATGTTGCTCCATTGACGTGCGTTTCATTTTCTATTTAAGTTTTATGTATTTTTACCTCCTCTTTAATTCTATTCTCGACAGAAAAATATTTAGGTCCTTTGTCGGTCTGTATGGATTCGCGCCATATATCTCAGTGGGTTGTTGCCTGGGGCAGCTCGAAGCATAGATGTCGAAAAATCATATGTTTCTTGATTTCTTATTATTATTAATTTTTTACACTAACGCGTGCACAAAACGGGATTTTGGAGTACGTTTAAAAGTCAAAGCGCAGTGCGAGAGGAAGGAGAGGAAGTGGATATGAAAATGAGGTATAGGTGTACATTGGTCTTAATTACAACGACGAGGAAACACATGACCAGCCATTCCACATTCGTGTGGTTCGGCTAAAGAATGACTCTGAATGTTTATTTGCGCCTGAAGTTGACTTTCAACGTGGATTGATGCGCATTCACAGACTGACGAGCATCGCGAAAAAATCTCTCAAGGAATGGAACATATTCAGCAAGTGCAGGTGAACAACGACCGTAAAAATACCTATAGAAAAGAGACTGGCGTGATATGTTGCGCCTATGTTCTAACGACGGAATTGATCGACTTAGACCTGGGTCCTCAATAAGTTTCACTATTCGTTTTTGTATTGTATCGAGGACGTGTAGTGCAGTTTTGGATGCGCCTTACCAAATATGAGAGTTGAACTCCATTTTTGGACGAATATACGCCTTATAAATAGTGGCCAGATTGGATGGAGTAAAGCATATTTTGCATCTCTTAAGGAACCCCATAAATTTGGCTGCACTTTTCCCAGTTTTTTCCCTCATCGGCAAAAAGAATGTCTCCGAAGTTGAAGCAACATTGGGAAGGACCGTATAAGATTCTCACAAGAATTAACGACGTTGTCTATAGGATTCAGCGAGGACCGAACGCCAAGATGAAAGTGGTACATCGTGACCGACTGGCGACTTTTGTTAACCCAGGAAACCAGTGAACTTAGTTCGGGACGAACTAATCTAGGCGGAGGGTAGTGTGGCTCATATGACAATCAGTACTAGAATATTCTAGAAAGTCCAAAACAAAGTACTAGAATATTCTAGAAATTACTGGAAAACCGGAGACTACGAACAGTAGAAATTCGTGGTTATGGAACGGACAGAAACGAAACGCCGAATCAGAATGAGGAAACGGTATAAATACGCCGCACGCAGATCGAAGAAGAAAGAAGTAAGAAGTAAGAAGCAAGAGATAAGCAGTAAAAGACGCGATAAGTTAAGAAAACGTTAAGTGTACGGTAAAAGTAACGGTTGTTATTAACGGACTAATAAAGTGTTGCATTAATTCAAAATCAATTTAACGGCTCTTATTTATTAAAAATAATTAATCCAGCGAACCCTATGCTCGTTACAATATAATATAATTCAGAGAACCATATTAGGAAATATTATTTTTAAAACGTATTTTATCTTTTAATCTAGAAATACTACATTTGTGAAGGTCTTCTGTTTTTTCCTTTATAATAAATAATAAATCCTTTAAACATAAAAACACTGACAAAAATACATTACTATAGGGTATCTTGGGATTGAAAATTATCCGGCGATTGAATAAAGTAGAACATACTATAATCCTGAACTGGAGTATTTCGAAGAATATAAGATTACGTGCATCAGATGTTCAATAATCATGTTTGTACGATTGCACTCCCATATTCTCAATGGAATCAACTATCACCGAACACGGTGTATTTTCCCATGGAATGTCACACGTCTCACAACCAGTAATGACAACTGGTACATAAACCCACCGAATGCATTGTAGTTTCGTCATTGCCCGGTCACGGTGATGGTAGTAAATGCAACATCGACTGTCGTAAAAAAAAGAAATTCCCACCCATAATGATTTCCTGTGTTGATTTACATCATGCAGCACAACGTCTCTCGTCTAAAGGTAAATATCAAAAAGTTCTTACCCATATCACCGTGTTAAATATTCGAGGATTTCATTCCAATTTAAAGAGATCAACCTCATAAGGAGCGAGCGCTGGAGGTGGCGGCCTCAACAGACTGACTTTGGAGTATGAAACAGAATCTAATCTCATAATCCCTACAAACGAGTATAGGTACAAGAGCTCTGCTCATTGTATATGGTTTCAAACGTGAGATAAAAGTTTTCAAACTTCCGCAATATCGAGCAAATTCGAAGGATTAGCAAGGTAGTTGAAAACGACCGAATACGACAAGGGTTCACATAACTTTTAGTTTACTAAAACAGTGAAAACGGTCCAATGTAAAAAATCATCGAATAGCTTTTTATGTCGTATTTTTGATTTGTATTTTTTTAGTTTGGACTCACTTCAGGTTATACGCACTTCGATGGCTTACGTTTTGGAAAAGACTTTTGTAGCGCTGATCGTTGATGATTTTTACACTGTCGTGGTTTCGTATGGAGAGATGTGGGTGGTTTATGCTTTTGGGCTTTGTAAAAAGGGTGGGATGAAATAATTTTAAAGTACCTTCGTTTTTTATTTTAAATTCAAGCATGTGTTAAGGATGTTGGTGAATACCTCACTGGGGGTCCTTTCAGTGACAGTATGGTCAATAACAGCAGATTCTGAATCATGGCAACGAAAATGTGAAGTTTCTTCGTATTATTCAACACTTTAAGAGTTTCTCGCAATCATATAAATGGAAAGGTAAAGTGAAATTATGCTATTTAATATTATTGGGCTCTTTGCATTCCGTCACAATAATATGAACGGAAATGTAGGGTGGGATATTCATTCATAATGGAAATGATTGAACACCTTGAACTTCAGCAATAACCGTGAAGTGCAGAGTTATATTATTTTGTTGAGAACTTCACATCACCGTTACTGAAGCCTGTTGAGCCCGAGTTAGAACAAAGGGTCAAAACAGAAAGAAAATTTAGTGTGTATTTAATCTTAGCAAGAGTCGGTTTTCTTGGTGTCAAATGAACCTATATGCAACTTAAGTAAATGTGCTGTAATTAAATTAAATTAATTCATTTGCAATTAAAAAAATATAAAATTGGAAAAAAAACTGTAACTAACGTAAAATGCTTTATTGATGAACTTAAATGTCGGTGAACTGAGTGTGGGTAAGAAGTGAGAGACAATACCGAGAGAGATACCGTACATTGGTCCTGAAGGACTGAAGATTATAATCTCTGGGAATCACATGGGCAGGCACGCTCGTATGAATCGGTTGAGGTACGATTGTCTTTGTTTATCAGTTCGTTATAAACCGCCCTTAATGTTAAGTAAATCCTTGATGGACAACATTCATGAGAGTTATGAACTCCCATACTCCACACAAAATATGATATGGACTCAGTATTAAGTGAGACGCGATCGTGTATCCATGGCTACTAATAAAGTGTATATACGTCCCTCCAATGCGTGTATCACTGAACTAAATAAGTACTAAATTAAAAGCTGAATAAAAATTCATTGACCCTAAGAGATATTGTGTAAATAGTAACTCTCTAATTTACGTACGGCTTGTTTGCATATTAAACGAAACACACTCCACCGACGACGTCAATACAAATACCCGACACAGAAGATGCATATCAAATTAGCATAAAATTGCACAAATCAAAACTGTATTCATATAATTAATCCAATTCATAAACAAGAACGAAGCCACGAAATAGAAAAACAGTGACGTGACGTGTTGTGACAACTAAAACAAAGTGCAACAACAACAAACAAAAAAATGTTAAAAGTGACAATAAACGTGCTTACAAAATAACTTCAGTAAGGTGCAACAACAACGTAAGACAATTTAAATATATTACCTCGGTCGTAAAAGTGAAAACTAAAACAGACAATATATTGCTAGTTACGCACAGAGTTTTCAAAGCATCATTTCGCGGGAGTGCAAGTTCACTGACTCTTAGCCGACGGTAGCCGAGTTCGAGTCGGCCTACGGAAGAAATCGACTTCGTGGTTCGTATTGCTGGTCGCCTTTGTTTTTTTTTTTTTAATGAAAACAAACTGGAAAGAACCAGCATGAACACGGAGGAAGACAAAAACGTGACAAATAGACGAAAAGGTACATCGAAAATCTCCATTGTGACGGGAAGTAAAACCGCGAAATTAACAATGGAGAGAAAAGGTCAGCAAATGGAGGAGGACAGTGAGCGTCCCTCTCCCTACAATTTTAATATGTATGGGGCAAACAATTCGTTCGCTTCTCTTGCATCCTCAGAGTCTGAGGATGAAGAAGAGGAAGTTACTGAATTGGAGGCGAAACTTGCGATGGCAAGAGCCCGTCTAGAAGAGAGACGCCGAAGGAAAAAAATAGCGGCACTCGAAAAAGAAAAAGACACCGAACAACAACAAAAGCCGAAGCCAAAATTCGGCCAACAGCAACAGCAACAGCAACAGCAACAGCAACAGCAACAGCAACAGCAACAATCAACACAAAATCGACCACAGCAAGCAACACAACAGCAGCAAAACAACAATATCAGCGGAAAAATAAAGATGCCACCAATCAACACCATAGATGTTGACTGTAAAGAATTGGTAAGTCTTTGTAAGCTAGCCATAGGTAACAATTTTGCAGTTAAAAGACTGACGGGTAACAGGCACGCCATTCAAACATATACGGTGGCAGACCACGAAAAAATTAAAGAGGTATTAAAAAGAGCCACCGCGGAATTTTACTCGTTCACGCCGAAACAAACGAAGAGCGTAACGGTTCTATTAAAGTGTGTCGACCCTGAAATGGAACCGGAGGCTCTGCTCGAAATGCTTCAAAACCTGAAGCACGAAGATCTCGAGTTTACCGCGGTAAAACCATTCACCACACCCAAGGCAAGAAGGGAAAACCGCAAGCTACCCTTCTTTTTGGTGCAATTAACACCCAGTAGTAGAATTGGTGGTCTACGAAAAATTACAGTCTTGGATTATCAAATAGTCACATGGGACAAATTAAAAAAAGGCAGAGACATCCTGCAATGTGTCCGTTGCCAAAGGTTTGGTCACGCGGCGGCTAACTGTGAAATGCAGCGCCGTTGCGTAAAATGCGGAAAGGACCATAAGGCAGAAGAATGCCCTCTGGGAAAAGAAAGGGTAGAAGACAAAGCCCTTCTAAAGTGCGCAGTGTGTCGGAATGAGGGACACCCCGCTAACTATCGAGGATGTCCTAAATTCCGAGAAATAATGGCAAGAAGTGTGACCCGGCAAAAAAACACAGAGCCAGCTCGTACTACAACAATGCCCGTAACATCGCAGCGGTCGTACGCACAAGTTGCTTCGGGTGGGAGAATACCAAATCAGGCTACATCACAGGTAGCCACAAATACTCCCACACGGACGGAAACAACACCGCAAGCAGACGTGGTCACGGTTCTGCTTAATCTGCAGAGACAGATGACACAGCTGCAAAATCAAATAAACGAGATCTACTCGTACTTGCCCAATCTAAACAAAAAGTCAATATAAACCCTCTAACCACAACATCAATAAAAGCTCTTGTCGTGAATGTAAACTCACTAATAAGAACTGAGAGAAGAGCAAATCTTTTTAACCTGTTGCAAGAGGAACAACCTGATGTACTTCTGGCGGGGGAAACAAAGTTAAACCAGAGACATAAGATAGGACATAAAAACTACGATATTATACGAAGAGATCGACCTAACTCCTCTCAAGGGGGGGGGGGGGGGGGGGGGGGGGGGGTGTCGCAATCTTTATTAGAAAAGGGATCAATCATAAAGTAATATATAGTGGAGAAGTGCGCAGGTTCCGGGTGCTGGAAGCTCGTATCGTCCGCATACCCCTTCAGCAAGGAAGGGGCTTGTATGCGATTGCGGTCTATGCACCTGAGGAGCACCAACAAAACCTATTTATAGCGGAGCTAGAGACACTCTTTCGATGCTTACAATTGCACCTGGGCAAAAACTACTTTATCCTAAGGGGAGATATGAACGCCAAGCATAGAAATTGGGGAAATTATATATCTAATGCCAGAGGAAATCAGTTGGCTGGTTGGTTAGATCAGTATCATATTGAATATAGAACTGACCTGCTAGCTACGAAATATCCATCGTTCCCCAGAGGTAGATCGTTCTTAGATATCTTGCTAATCGACTCACGACTGAGATTACTTAACACCAACAGACGAAACACAAACTGTTTACGGACAATTGAATACGACAGTGACCACTGTGCATTCACGGCAGTAATAGAGCTTCCGAACGAGCTCGCAGATCTGGAGGAATTCGTGATCCCGCAACCCTATAACTACAGGGCAATGCGATGGCTGCGGTTCACCAGATCATTAACAAGAGAACTTTGTTCGAATGACTTTAATCTGCCAGTAAACAGAAACCTGACAAATGACGAAATCGACAAATACATTCAACAAATGGACGAAACCGTAAAACGAACAATGGACAAAACAATTCCCAAAACAACAGTTACAGATCACACTAACATGTACAGAAACGCAACAATAAACGCACTCCACAGGCAAAAGAGCAGACTGCTATCGAAATTAAAACAATTACACAGACAGTTTACAGACAGACAAGACCAGGAGATAATAGCACTGAAATCCCGATTAAAAAACCTCCAACAATTACTTAAAGCTAATTATAGATTAGCAACAAATTTGTATTGGAACAACAGAATTCGAGCTATAAAAACTAATAACCCGAATATGTTCCCACAAATAAATAAAATATTCAGGAGAAATAATCAAAATGAGATTCAGTGTCTCCAAATCCCACGTACTCAGGTAAACAAGCAGCTGCTAACCAACATTGGCATAGATGCAGAGAACGCTATCCTCAATAGTGAGCTCTTCGTGATCGAAGATCCTTTGGAAAAGGTGAACGCTGTGGGAGCTGTCTTTCAGGAAATGTACAAGGTGAATGAAAGCATTCACCGAAATCACGACCTGGAGGACAGAGTTCTACTCAATCACCTGCACCTCCGGAATGAAATTTCACTTTGGCAATCGGAGAATCCGGGTTTTACCGAATTCAGTGAAGATAATCTGTCAATTGACATTAATGCCAATGGTGTAGTGGCTAATAGCCTTCTAATAACAAGGGAAGGAATCCAGAGTATCTCCGACTCATTAAGAAGCAAAAAGTCAGTGGGAATAGATGGAGTACCTAACATCGTACTCAAGAACCTGCCCCCAATGGCAATAGATATATACACGGTCCTGTTTAACAACGCGTTGAATAATGCATATTATCCCGCGCGTTGGAAAACGGCTATCATTCAGCCCATCGCAAAAAGGGCAAAGACTGCACAAACCCAATGAACATGCGTTCGATAAGTTTACTCCCAAGCATCAGTAAAGTATTTGAAAAAACCATTAACAAAGCTCTGCTAAAATGGGTAGACGACAACAGCATTATTCCAAATAACCAGTTTGGCTTTAAGGCGGGTCATGAAACAACACATGCCGCAGCTAAACTGGTCTCCGACATACAATGGAATAAATGTAGGAACCAATGCACAGGTGCCTGTCTGATCGACTTGGAAAAAGCCTTTGATACCGTCTGGATCGAAGGGTTGTATTACAAACTGGTCAGATATGGCATACATAAGCCTTTACTATATGTACTTTACGATATGTCAAAGGACAGGAGGTTCGTGGTCAAAAGTGGTAATGTGACCTCTAATAAAACGTATAATATCAAGAATGGCTTGCAACAGGGTGCGGTACTCTCTCCGATTCTTTTTAACATTTACATTAGCGACTTATTAGATGCACTTCCGCAGGCTATTGCGTACGCAGACGATCTCATAATTTACAGAACAGCTCCGAAAGTTGAGATCATAAATATTTTAATACAGCGAGATTTCAACAACGTGCAGCGCTATTGCGACAACTGGAAACTTAAGATCAACTTCCAGAAATGTGAAGCCATCCTATTTAGAACCCCATTATATAAAGCCACGAACGACACAAGGAAAAACTGGCGAAAGCTAGTTATCGTGGGACCGCATGGAGATAAACTGGAAACCAAGAGTTTAGTTAAATACCTGGGCATCTGGCTAGACCAATATCTGTATTTCAACAGACATGTAGAGGCTGCTCTGGTCAAGGCTAGAAAAACGTTTGCTATGACAAGGAGGCTATTTCACAGTAGCCAACTTGACAGCAGGGTAAAGGTCATATGCTACATGACGCTAATCAGGCCAATGCTCATATATGGCTGTCCAGTATGGTTTAACATAGGTCCAAATTTGATGGAAAAGATTCAGGTGTTCGAAAGGAAGTGTCTGAGAACCTGTCTCAGATTATATCGAACACCGGAATCGGAATACAAAAAGTACTACTCAAATGAGACTTTGTATAATGAAGCCTGGATAAATAGGGTGGATAATTTTATGATTAAATTAATCAGAGGACATATTGCGAGAGCAATAAGCTCGTCCAATGACCTAATTTTCGGGGCTTATTATCCAAATACCCTGTACTATGAGAACGTGCGTCGCAACGGTTTTGTTCCACCAGAGGCGTTCTTTGATTTGGACATGAAAGGGCTTATACAGGATAGATCCGGAATTCCGCTGATCTATCATGTGAGTAGATCATCCGTAGACGGGCGATTTTGCTACGACCGGGAAGTAACGCGCACCGAAGAAGAGCTCCTACGCTTCAGTAGGGCTATCTCCCACAGAGACCGGGACGATAGTATTAGACAGCGTCAACAGTTCTGGTGGTTGAATGGCATATAAAGACCTGGATACCAAAGTCGGTATAGAATCACACTATCATCAGCTAGCTTACATAGACTTAGCTTTTCTAGAATTAGGGTAGTATAAGATTTAAGTTAAGTTAAGCTAAGTGATTTTACATTAAATTAAATTAAAAAAAAAAAAAAAAAAAAAAATAGATAAGTTTAGGTAAGTTAAGTAAGTTAAATTTTAAGAAAAACAAAAAAAACAAAAAAAATTGACAAAGTTTTTCAAATTTTTCTTTGTCTTTCAAATAATTATAAGTATTGCCACAAAGTTCTGTCGCCGAAAGGCAAATTATACAAATATTAAGTAATGTTTAGCTTAGAGCGTCTGCGAAGGACCAGTAAGTTATTATATAAGATATTTAAGCTAGAATTTAAGCATTTTTTGTCTAGCCTTTAATTTAGAAACTAAGAATATAGAAAGAAAATAAAAAAATGTTTAAAAATGAAAAAAAAAAATTATATGGACTTGACCACACCCATCTAAATATAGAATCGACGCCAAGTTGATAGAATCTTCCACATGATATCAACAAAATCCGATACAATGGAATCTTCCACATGATAACAACGAAAGCCGATACAATGGAGTCTTCCACATGATAACAACGAAAGGCGATACAATAGAATATTCTACATGATAACAACGAAAGTCGATACAATTCCATCTTCCACATGATAACAAATAACAGTATTATCAGCCAGCTTACATAGACTTAGCTTTTCTAGAATTAGGGTAGTATAAGATTTAAGTCAAGTTAAGTTAAGTTAAGTTAAGTTCTCTTAAATAAAATTATTTATACAAAAAAAAAATGTAGCTTAAATTTTAAGAATTTTAATCCACATGATAACAACGAAAGTCGGGAGAATAGAATTACATATCAAAAATCAATAGAATTACATATCAAAGTAAAGTCGCAGTAAGTTACTCTTAAGCCTGGATCAATGAATTTACCAAATAAATTTAAATGAAGTTTAAATAAAGTAATATTTATATGGACATCCCGTATTTGACTCATTAATTGACAATCCTGCTAGACGTACCTTCTCGGACCATGCAAAAAAACCACAAGTTGCGTAGCAACTTAATAAAGTTTTCATATAGTGCAAAAAAATCTACACTAATAAAGTGTTCAGTGTTCACTTGACGTTCGAACGGCAAAGACGTTTTAAATCGCGCTCCTCGCCACACATTGAATACACACACACAAAAAAAGAAGACAAAACTAAAAGTAAATAAACGCGTACGCGGGTTCTCTATCAACAGTGCTAAGTGAATAGTGTAAATCACAAAAAAAAAGTGCAAAAAACAACGACAAAAAGTGTGAAAAACAAAATAAAACAGGTGTAAAATAATACATAATATTAATAATGGATACTACATCATTCAACCAACAAAATATCAACTAAGTAATACGAATAACGGCAACATTATGACGTATGAACAGCTAGTAGCAGCATACCAACAACAAGCAGCTATGTGTCAACAACAACAAGCGATGATAAATCAAATGCTCCACAAAATCAACACAATGGAAAACCAAATGCAATCGCAGGTATGTGCCACTATTCCTTTGCCAACAGAATACCATAGAGATGAAGAAGAGATGGGAAGGGAAACCTCTACAGTTTATAAGAAAAGAAAAACTGACAACAGTCATAAACAAATTCAATATCAACTGTAAACAATATGACGTCAGTTCGTGAATCAAAAGAAAGGAAAATTCCCCTGCCACCACCAATCAATGTGAGGAATATAAGGGATTTTAATGCATTTAGAAATGCCATTTTGTCTGTAGTGAAAGACAAAATTCAATTTAAAGCATTATCTAATAATGATATAAAAATAACATGCGAAACAGAAAATGCATACAGAGCAGTTAAACAGAAATTACAATCCCTTAAGACGGATTTAAGAACCCAAGATTTAGAGTATCATACCTACCAACTAAAAACTGAGAGACTATTTAGATTCGTAATCAGAGGACTTCCAGCTTCAATGTCCATAGATATGATTGCAAACGAATTATGCTCACTAAACCATAAAGTGGTAAAGGTAACAAACATCAGGAAAAGCACCACGTCAAATAATGGAGAAAAAATCTTTAAAGCCTTCCCTTTGTTTTATGTCGATATAGTTCAAAAAGAGAATAATAAATCAGTTTATGAAATCCAAGAATTATTATGGTGCAAAGTATCGATTGAACCACGCAAAAAGGTCAGATCGATACCTCAATGTAATAATTGCCAACAGCTTGGTCATACCAAAAATGTCTGCAACTGTAATTCAAGATGTGTTAAGTGTGCTGGGCCTCACCACACAACCCAGTGTTCGAAACAACGCAACAGCATAGCAACATGTGCGCTTTGCCACGAGAATGGCCATCCAGCTAGTTACAAGGGATGCTCAGTGTATCAAAAAAACCTAAAAGCACAACATCCAAAGAAAACTACAGTCACTCAAAGACTGCAATCAAAAAATACAGAGCGAGCGGGGCCAACCACAACCGGTACTAACAACACACAAATGAACAATAAACCAAATGAGAAAACAGATAATAAAAGCAGACAACAACCTGCCAATAACGAACCTACCATCATAGATATGATGAAGATGCTCAGTGTATTCCAGGACGACATCAAAAAAAGCATCAACTAGCTAGCAGAAAGGGTAGGTAAACTTGAACATTTTCAAAAAACTGCCGATCAAGAAATCCAAGAAATAAAGACAATGAGTAATCGGCTCCTACGAATAATCACTTGGAACGCAAATGGGCTGAACCAAAGGGCTCAAGAATTAGAAATATTTATAAGAGAGCACAACATAGATATTGCGTGCGTTGATATCAGAAACACACTTTTCTCATATGAGCTTCATAAAAATCGGCGTTTATATGGCCTATTGGACTACGCACCCCAGCGACCGTGCCCGTGGAGGTACAGCTCTGATAATAAAACAAAATATACATCACTTCGAACAAGAAGAAATACAAGAAACTATTATTCAAGCCTCCATTGTCACTATCAACCTTAATGGATCTGATTTAAATGTAGATGCTGTATATTGCCCACCTAGACACACAATCTCAAAACAACAATTCACGGATATCTTCAAGAAACTCGGACCGAGGTTTATAATTGGCGGAGATTTCAATGGCAAGCACACTGCTTGAGGGTCAAGGTTGATTACTGCAGGCAAGGGAAAAGAATTGCTTACAGCCATCAAAGAAGCAAAGTGCGAATTTCATTCGTCTTGTTCACCAACATACTGGCCTACTGATAGCAACAAAACTCCTGACCTGATCGATTTCTTTATTTCGAAAGGATTGTCATCGAATTATATTGAAACGGATAGTTTAGTTGATTTAACGTCTGACCACACTCCAGTACTACTAAAACTGAATGCAGCTGTTCCCAGAAAGGACAGAAAACTAAATCTTACAAACAAATATACAGATTGGAAAAAATTCCGAACAGAGATTGACAATCAGAGTGAATGAAGCGCTAAACTTCAAGATTGTGAAGAATTGGAACAACAAGTACAACAATTTATCGAAACAAGTGCCAAGTGATAAACCAGAACCAGCAACCACATACCCTATTGAGATTAGAGATCTAATCAAAGACAGGCGCAAGGCTAGACGAACCTGGCACAGATCCAGACACCCTAACGATGAAAAAGTATTCAACAAGGTGTAGCGATCCTAAATCGCTACCCCTATCCAAATCCCCAATATTATCATTAACCTACATCCAAATCCCCAATATCACCTTCAACCCACATCCAAATTCCAAATTGAGTCACATGAGCAACGAATTAAACCAAAAGTTAATTCGTCGCACATTGACTCAATTCCCAAAATCCTGACATCATGAAATGCTTAATTCAAAACGCATTTCATGATTTCCCTTCCAGGAACCTATCCAACCAAACCCTTAAACAATTCCTAGAACAAAATTCCAATTGAAGCACACGAAGTCTTGTGTGTGTGTTGCAAATGCAACATGAAACACTAGTGGAAACAAATTATTACACAGTCATCGACATAAAAAGAGGAAACACTAGTGAAAAACCAATGTAGTCAACTTCCTTAATAAAGAAAGGGACTACTCGGAGGAGCCGGGTTACCTCGCACCCAGGGGTATGCAATGGAAGGCCCGCTCTGATAAAGCTACGATTGGAGCTGAGCTTTTTATACCAGTCCCCCGTTGTGAGATTGAAGAGTGATCTCAGGCAATGGAGAGTAACAACAAGGAGTGAATAATTCGAGCCATTGAGACCAAGCCATAGTTTTATCACCAAAACGGATCTGGACACCTTGCAATTAAGACGGAGCTGGCCTTTTGCAATCTATAAGATCTACAGGAAGCCGCAAGTCCTTGAAGTCTACAAGTTAACCACACGAAACCTGGAGCTACAGGGAGGGAGCGTCTGTGAAATTAAGGTGGGTGGTATTTAAACTTATCAAAAACCGATCCCAGTGATCTTAATATAACCGAGTTGTGTTCTGTGCATTTAAAATTTAACGAAATTCGGAGGAATTGTTGCCTGCAAAGCGAAAATTGCAGAAATTTGTGTGTTGGGTGGAAGGCAATTTGGAAGTATTTTTCACTTATTTATTCACTGTGGTTCGGGCAAATCGAAATTCGGAGGAATTGTTGCGTGCAAGTCGAAAGTCGAAGGAATTGTTGAGTGCAAAACGTAAATTGGAAGTATTTTTCACTTAGTGATTAATTATTCACTGTGTTGCGTGCAAGGCGAATTTGGGTGATTTAACATAAAGCGGAGAAAATGAGCAAAGCACGAATGGCCAACTGGATTGACTCTCTAACAACCATCGCCACAGAATTAACCGCGGATCACAAGGCATATATGGCTTTGGATCAATCCGCTAAAACCATCCACATGAATGAAGCGCGGTTAAGGAATTTAGAGCATTCCTTTGAAGAAGCAAGGGGATTGCATCAGAGAATAATTGCAGCCCCGAGCGATGACGCCAAAACAAAATATATGGAAGAACTCACAGGCAGAACAACGGATGTCAATCACAGTTGCACTGTTCATTTAACAGCTCAGTTGGAGGAAACAGGGAGCCAACTACAGAGTTGAAGCTTCCACCAATGAAGATCCCGTCTTTTTCTGGTTCCTTTCAGACATGGCCAGAATTTAAGAGCCTCTTCGAGAGCCTCATCATTGGGAATTCGACATTGTCTGATATACACAGGCTGCACTATCTGAAGGCCAACTTGACCGGAGAAGCTGAGAGATTGTTGAGGAACACCGCGATCGTCGAGGGAAATTTTGAGTCGGCATGGGCAACCTTAGTGCAGCGGTATCAAAACTTACGGTTGCTGAAGGATAATCAGTTCGGCTTGCTGTTTAACCAACCATCAGTAGGTCATGAATCAGCCGATGGGATTAGGACCTTGGTGGATACCACAAACGAGGCCAAACAATCACTGCAAAACCTCGGAGTTCCGGTCACATCATGGGAAAATGTCTTAATTTACCAGACTATACTAAAACTTCCGCTTCAAACACGAGGGCTGTGGGAATCTCACATCTCGTCGTATGTGGACTATCCCACTTATGACACGCTGGAAGAGTTCCTGCTTACGAGGATCAGAACGTTGGAGGTCATGGGGCAAACATCATCAGCCAGGTCTCGCGAGGGAACCAGAAGTAAACACTCCGAGGTTCGCGTCCACAACTCTGCCATTCACGATTGTGCAATGTGTTCAGGCCCGCATCTAACCCAAACCTGTGTCAAATTCAGGACACTCAGCTCTCGACAGAGATGGGACATCGTAAACAATCGCCAGTTGTGCATCAACTGTCTTTCAAGGGGTCACAGACGACATGAGTGCACAAGTAAATTTACTTGTGGACTCTGTAAGCGGAAACACCATACACTGCTACACTTGAACGAAGAAAGGGGTGTAGTCCAAGGAAGGGGAATTGCTTCAACAGTGGACACCCCGACCACTCCATCATCAAACTACAACTTCCCAACAACTAACCACAGGAGGCAAAAACAATCGAACTGCAATGCAAGTTTGCAACACTTACGTGGCCAAAACTAGCCACACATGGACTGCTCTATTGGCCACAGCGCTGATTAAGGTTTTTACTACGGGGGGACAACCGGTGGTGCTTCGAGCTCTCTTAGACCCTGGGTCGGAAGCTTCTTTTACCTCCGAAGCTGTGGCACAACGGTTGGGTCTCAGGAGAGAGCGGAGTTACGTGAATGTCCTTGGCATTGGAGCGGCTAACGCCAGCATTGCCAAACACAAGGTGTCCCTCCTAGTTCACTCACTGATAAAGGAGGATTTCAAAATGGAATTGACGGCTTTGGTACTACCCAAATTAACCACGAATCTTTCAACACATCAAATTTCTTGTGCGGATTGGCATCACATTGAACATCTGCAGTTGGCTGACCCGACATATTACAAACCTAGTAAAATCGACATTTTGCTCGGTAGTGATGTCTATCCATCAATTCTACTGGAGGGCTTGGTCAAGGGCAGCACAGGTACCCCTATGGCGCAACTAACGGAGTTTGGATGGGTACTGTCTGGCTACATCACTTCCAATAACCATCCTACAATCAGGGTTCATCACACAATTGCTGAGGATCTTGAATTGAACAAAATTATGCAAAGGTTCTCGGAGTTGGAAGAAATTTCAGAAAGAAAACCGCTATCACCACAAGAAGAACAGTGTGAAACGCACTACAGCCGAACACACCAGCGGCATTTGGACGGAAAATACATCGTTCGATTGCCCTTTAAGGAAGGAACGCACCCGGTGTTGGGGCTGTCACATCGATCAGCGCTTGTGAGGTTCCTACAACTGGAAAAAAGGTTCCAAGCCAACGCCCTGTTCTACGAAGAATACAAAAGGGTATTTCAAGAGTACAAGGATTTGGGGCACATGTGTGAGATAGATCCCGCCCTACTTAACAGACACCACTATTTTATGCCTCATCATGCAGTGAATAAAGAGGCCAGTTCAACCACAAAGCTGCGGGTCGTTTTTGACGCCTCTTGCAGAACCTCGGATGGGACGTCGCTCAATGACCATCTGCTAAATGGACCACGACTCCAGGATGACATTGTCGACCACATTTTCAGATTTCGAAGGCACAAAATAGCCTTCGTCGCAGACATTCACAAGATGTACCGCCAAATCTGGGTACCACCAGAGGATGCATCATATCACCTGGTGCTGTGGAGAGATCTGGAAGGGGAACCCATCAAAACATATAAACTGAACACAGTCACATTCGGTACCGCCGCAGCACCATACCTGGCGGTACGCACTCTCGTACAATTGGCATTGGATGAACGAGCTGACTACCCAATATCCTCACAAATTGTTCGCAAAAATTTCTATGTCGACGACGTCATGCACGGAGCAGACTCAGAAGACGAGGCCATGGTAATGCGAGACCAACTCGTGGCATTGTTGCAACGTGGAGGGTTCCCTCTTAGGAAATGGGCCAGCAATAGTGAACGATTAATGCGCTCCATTCCAGAGGAAGATAGAGAAGTCCAGGTGCCACTTTCGATTGATAAGGGAAAAACGATAAAAACCCCGGGAATCCAATGGCACCCTGGAAGGGAGACCTGTTCATTCAGAGTTGGACTTCAGGAATAAAAAAATCCAACGAAGAGGTTGATATTATCAGACATTGCCCGTTTATACGACCCAATAGGATGGATATCGCCCTGCGTCGTCATTGGAAAGATAATTATGCAGGACATTTGGAAGCAGGGCCAAGATTGGGACAGCCAACTTCCACCAACGATCATTTCGGCATGGTCCAAGTTGAAGGCCGAACTGAATGCTCTCAACAGCATAGAGATTCCTCGCTGGGTCAACATCACCGAGCGAGCAACTCTGGAGATCCATGGCTTTTGCGACGCCTCAGAAAGGGCATATGCTGCGGTAGTGTATCTTCGTTCAATAAATGGACAAAGGACGTCAACTGAACTGCTCGTTTCAAAGACGAGAGTGGCACCACTCAAAAGCAAGTCATTGGCTCGATTGGAGTTGTGTGGAGCTCATCTACTAACACACTTGATGGTGCACACGGTAACAAAAATGGACCTGCAGTCAGCGAAGGTATATGCTTGGTCGGACTCGCAAATCACGCTTGCATGGATTAAGAGCCCGCCACACATACGAACCACCTTCGTCGCCAACAGAGTAGCAGACATTCAAGAACTGATAGACCCTAGCTGCTGGAGACATGTATCCTCGAAGGAGAATCCGGCAGACATGGCGTCCAGAGGTCTCTCCCCAACGGTGATTCTGGGGATGCATCAATGGTGGCATGGGCCCGATTTTTTACAAACATTTGACAGCCATCATGGACACCCAGAGGAGATACAGTCCACGGAACTCGAATTGAAGGATAAAACACCACGTAAAATGAAAAATGAATTTATCACAACTGGGTGCCCCATCAGAAACATGTTTCAGCTATGCTTACACTTCACCGCTCTCGAAGACAACGCATTATTTATTCGATTTTCTTCGTTACCGCGCTTAATTCGAGCTACAGCATGCTGGCTTCGCTTTTTTACAAACCTACGTTTGAAGGCCAAGAAGATGCCGGGTCGTGTCACTGGACCGCTCTCGGTGGAAGAGACTGCTTCAGCGCAATCACGATTAATTAGAATCGTGCAACAGGAATTTTTTGATGACGAAATCAAAAGCATCACAAGGAGAGAAGCAATCACCAAAGGAAGCAAGATAGCAAGACTCTCCCCTATATTGGACGAGAAAGGTGTTCTGCGAGTCGGGGGTCGATTGGAAAATGCAGATCTACCCTATTCACAGCGCCACCCGATCATACTACCCTCCAACACCTTCTTAACTTCCCTGATCATCCACAATGCTCACTTGAAAACGCTGCACGGTGGTCAACAACTGATGATGGCAACGATTCGAGCTGAATTCTGGATATTACATCTCAAATCCAGCGTCAAGGCTTGCATTCATAAATGTCTGAAGTGCTATCGACACAAATCAGTACAAATGCAACAAAAAATTGGTGATCTACCCCCACCCCGTGTAAACCAAGCACGCCCCTTTCAAACTTCGGGAGTGGACTATGCCGGCCCAGTACAGCTTAAGGCATGGAAAGGAAGGTGCAACAAAATTACCAAAGCGTACATAGCCATTTTTGTATGCTTCTGTACGAAGGCAGTGCATCTCGAGCTTGTCAGTGAGTACAGCACAGCCGCTTTCCTAGCGGCTTTCAAACGCTTCACGGCACGCCGCGGGATCTGTGCGCACATCTACAGTGACTGCGGAACCAATTTCCAAGGAGCCGCTAAAGTGATGAAGAAGGAACAGGCACACGCCTCAAAACAATGGACCGACGACATCGTTAGGCAGATTCAGAACAATGGCACATCGTGGCACTTTAACCCCCCTGCAGCCCCTCATTTTGGCGGATTATGGGAAGCCGGGGTGAAATCTATGAAACACCACCTCAAACGAGTGATAGAACACTACACTCTAACATACGAGGAATATCTAACGATATTGGCTCAAGTGGAAGCTTGTCTAAATTCGCGTCCACTCTGCCCAATATCTGAAGATCCTGAGGATTTGTCCATTTTAACACCAGGACATTTCCTAATTGGCAGTGCGCTCAACACCATGCCGGAAGGGGATTTGACCCAGACCAAGTCCAATTACCTGAACAGATGGCAGCTAATGCAGAAATTACAGCAGGACTTCTGGAAAAAATGGAAGGCTGAATACCTCGCTCGACTGCAACAACGTCCAAAATGGCTTGCATCAAGTCCAGAATTGGAAATAGGTAGTTTGGTGCTTCTACCTGATGAGCAATCACCACCTACCCTGTGGCGACTAGGTAGGATCGTAGCAACGCATCCAGGAGCCGACGCAAGAATTCGTGTTGTCACAGTGAGAACAGCCACTACAACATTGAAACGCCCAATAGCCAAACTCCGTCTCATGCCCTTGGTCAATTAGAATTTCACACACACACATACACAAACATATATATATGCACACACACCCATAACATGAATATGCCACTGGATCATAACCAATTTAACAATTAATTTAAGAATTAACATAAATCACCCCCTCTCTCTTTCACATCGAAACAAGCTACTGACCTTGAGTCATCCTCAAACTAGGATCCATCCGAGCTGATACGCCGAATTTAATGGAAGGGCAATTACGACCATCTGCTGACGCATCGTCGCTGCCCCGGCAAGATGTTGCAAATGCAACATGAAACACTAGTGGAAACAAATTATTACACAGTCATCGGCATAAAAAGAGGAAACACTAGTGAAAAACCAATGTAGTCAACTTTCTTTAATAAAGAAAGGGACTACTCTGAGGAGCCGGGTTACCTCGCACCCAGGGGTATGCAATGGAAGGCCCGCTCTGATAAAGCTACGATTGGAGCTGAGCTTTTTATATCAGTCCCCCGTTGTGAGATTGAAGAGTGATCTCAGGCAATGGAGAGTAACAACAAGGTGACGTCAAGGGAGACCGTTGCCAGCAGAACAATTTGCAGTTCCACTTGAGACACGGGATCGAAGAAGGCCCCGCTGCAGCCAGCGGGAAGTATAGCCGAAAGAAAAAAAAAACGGATTGCTCGATATTCTTGGAAGTTCTGAAAAGAGTTAAGTTAATCTAATTTTTGCTTAGTTACAATAAACATTACAACCAGTTAATTGTGTATTATTTTTTTGCTGGATCGAAACGATCACAGTGTGCTTCTTGGAATTTTTACACCTAAATAGTTGACAATTTTCAACTGAAAAAACAATAAAAAGGCGGTAATTTCCAATTTCACATTAGTAGATCTCCAGAGGCCGAACCGCTGGCCAATAGAATATAAATATAAATTCGTAATCAATAAAGTTCAAAAAGACAGAACCGAGTCAAAATAACCAAAAAGGGGAAAATAAAGAAGAGATAAGAGACTTTAAGAAGAAAATAGAAGCCCAGTATTTCATTTGCCAACGGAACACTCTCCCCGGTGGGAAGTAACCAAACACACAACAAAGAGATCTTAACTAGATGCTGCGGGCCCTAGGATGGGAATCCCCCCCCTTCAAATTAAGCTCCGCCATTTCCTACCAGAAGATATCGCGAGACCGAGCCTTAACTTAGTAAGCCCACACGCGCAAAAGGCGGAAGTTGCGAGGGCACACGGGTTTCACCCCATCCACGTCAGCCCAAAAGCGGCCCCGATAGCACCACATCCGCTCGCGCTGAGTTCTGACATTTAAGGGTACTTCACGTTGTGCGCGTTAGTGTTGGGACGTGCGGACAACGAGGAAGATGTGGAATATGTGGAGCGTGTTGTGTAATGGGTGACACATCTTGTAGAATGTGTAGTGGAATATTTTTTTACACTAACGCGGTACAAACGGGGATTTTGAAGTAGCCTTAAATGTCAGAGCACACTGCGAGCGGATGGAGAGGAAGTGGATACGGAAAGGAGGTGTCGATGTATATTGGTCTTGAATGCCTGGACATCACAACGGTCAGGAAACCCATGTTCAGGCAGAACATTCCACATTCGTGTGGTTCGGCTAAAGAATGACTCTCTATGTTTATTTGTGCGCCTGAAGTCCACTTTCAACGTGAACTGATGCGCATTCACAGATTGACGGGTATCGCGGGAAAGTGTTTGAAGGGGTAGAACACATTCAGCAAGTTCAGGTGAGCAACGACCGTGGTAATACTTATAGAAAAGGGATATGCATGATTGTTGGGCCTGTGTTCTAACGACGGAATTGATCGAATTAACGCTGAGTCCCTAATACGTTTCACTGCTCGTTTTTGCAGCCTGTCGAGCACGTGTAGTGCAGTTTTGGATGCGCCTGACCAAATATGGGAGTTGAACTCCATTTTTGGACGAATATACGCCTTATAAATACTGGCGAGGTTGGATGGAGTGAAGTATTTTTTGCATCTCTTAAGGAACTCCATACATTTGGCCGCACTTTTCCCAGCTTCAAAAATGTGGTCGCTCCAATTAAGAGTCGAATTAATTCGAGTGCCGAGGATTGATAGTTCCTTGACTTCGTCGATGCAAGTGCCCTTCATAGACAGTATATTAACTTTGGGGCTCGCCTTTGACAACAAGAGACAGGACTGAGTTTTAAGGCATTGAATTCTACTCGGTTAGATAATCTCCACTGATATATCTTCTTGAGGTGTGAATTAAATGTATCAAGCATAAGTTGCTGGTTGGTAGTGACGTTCGAAGAGTCATTTCATTTTCATGTTTAAAACATTCTTTTATTTTCTTTTTATCTTCTTAGTTTCTAAATTACATGCTAGACAAAAAATGCTTAAATTCTAGCTTAATTATCTTATATTATAACTTACTGGTCCTACGCATACGCTCTAAGCTAAACATAACATAACTACTGTATAATTTGCCTTTCGGCGAGACGTTCGAAGAGTTTGGACGGGAGTGTTCGTATGAGTATGAGAAATGTGCTATCATCAGCAAACCAGTGAATTGGCTTGTAAGTAATTGACAAGAGATCATTTATAAAGATCAGGAAGAGAGTGAGTGAGAGTACCGAACCCTGAGGAACACCTGCATTCATTTGATAGGAGACAGATTTAACACCATCAAGAAGCACTTGAAGTGAATGGCCAGAAAGATAATCTCTTATCCATTGGAATTGTCCCCTCTATAGGAATGTAATTTGGACGAAAGGGCTGGATGCCAAACTCTGTCGAAGGCTTATAAAATATCCAATGCGAGTACCATTCTTTCACCGAGGTAGTGGATGGAATGGCTCCACTTTTCGGTAAGGTACGCCATCAGATCTCCTGTGGACCTGTTGCTACGAAAGCCATATTGGCGACAATTGAGGAGGTCATTTGGTTCCAGGTATTTCGAAAGTTGACGCTTGATAAGTGATTCCATTACCTTGGAGAGAATAAAAGTTAGTGATATGGGTCGATAAGAAGAAAGGGATGATTTGTCATCCTTTTTGGAAATTGGCTGAATGTTCGCTGAGTTCCATATATTTGGGAAACGGGCAGTAGAATAAGACAAATGCAAGAGTATCCGTAGTGGTTTGGGGAGTGAAGAGGAACATCTCTTCAAGAGGATTGGGGGAATGCCATTCGGACCAGCGGATTTGTTTGCGTTTAGCTCTTTGGGTGCGCGGGCAACAGTACGCGTTCGGCAGCGAATCTGGCTCACGGTGTGCTGCTTATGCTCAAGTTGAGTCGGAACTGATGTGGTATCAGGCAGCGCTGAGTTGGCTGTAAAGTGTGCAGCAAGTAGATTCGCCTTCTCTATTGCACTCGTGACTGGTCTATCATCGACTATAAGCGATGGAATGGATAAAGAGACTGAGTTTTGAATATTTTTCACGAATGCCGAGAAGCTTCTACTACCTGTGGGACAGTATAGTATTTTTTGTCTCACTGTCTGGTCATGCAAGAACTTGGCGCGTTGAATATACGCATTGCGGTCATTTCTAGCTCTATTAAATCTTTTCCGGTTATCCTCAGTATTGTTTGATTTATAGACCCGGAAGCTTAACTCTTTAGCCTTAATGGCTTCTCTGCACCCAGAATCGAACGACATATCCAGTAGTAGTAGTAGAATCTGGTCTGTCAATGTGACCGCTATAGAGTCAACATCGCTATTCAGAAAAATAATGACCAATTTAACTTTCCAAAAAAGTCGTTCAGACCTTTCCAGCTGGCTTTCTCGTAGAACCACACTGTTCTTTTGGGAGCTTTCTTATTAACGTTACTGTTGTTTAGACCAAATTTAGTTGACAGGATACAGTGGTCTGAAGTGCCCAAGATCGAAGAAACTTCAACTTTGGATGGGAAGTGAGAAACAAGTCCAGTGTGTTGGCGAAATGACCATATATATCTAGTACCCATGTTGGCTCATTGACAAGTTGAGTTAAACTATTTGACTCAGCAAAAAGCTGAACATATTGACATTCAGGTGTTGTGTGTCCAGAGTGACGAAGCCACTGCGAGTTATGCAGTATCGATAGAATAAGACAGAGCATTAAATTCGTTAACGGATGCGTTTCTATCCAAGTTTGGACTTCTGTAAAGAAAGCAGTAAGGTATGATATCCTTACGGACGTGAAGTTTTAATCAATAGAAATTAAATTCTGGGTTGGAGCAGAGCTCATATTGAAGCTGAGAAGCAATATCATTTCGTATGTACGTAGCTAAACTGTGGCCTTTGTAACAGATACACACACAATACACAAGGAAATAGTGAAGAGCAACAAACGAAAATCGAAAAAGAAAATGCATCAGAGCCGTATACCATAGCGATAACATAACAAATCTACATCAGTCGAATGTACTTGCGTTTTAAAATCGAATTCGTACACACGGCGAAAGCCTGATGGGTTGCGCTTTGGTTCATTTTTTTGTGGTTCTAACTGTCATAGCTTCAGTTCGAATCACACGTTCTTCACTATTATCCCAAACGCTATAATTGGTCACTCCGGCGTGATATGTGTACACACAGACACACTTTCCCGTAGTAAAACAGTTCTTCACGACACGATCACAACTTCCGCATAGAGCACCGGCATACTCGCCTGCTCCGACGATCTCTCGCTCGCTCGTTCCTCGCTCGGTCGTTTGCACACGAAGCTGATCGTAACAAAGTTACTGAGGAGGGAGTAGTGTGGCGTTTGTAACAGATACACACACAATACACAAGCAAATAGGGATGAGCACCAAACGAAGATCGAAAAAGAAAATGCATCAGAGTCGTATACCATAGCAATAACATAACAAATCCACATAAATCGAATGTACTTGAGTTTAGAAATCGAATTGGCACACGGCGGTGGCCTGATGGGTTGCGTATTGGTTCAATTTTTGGTGATTCTAACTGTCATAGCGTCAGTTCGAATCACACGTTCTTCACTATCATCCCAAACGCTATTATACCACGATGTGGAAAGAACAATGGCACTAAGTTATATCCAGGTAGATTAAAATCGGAAATATCTGTATTAGTAATTACCTGGGTTTCACTAAGTGCAAGGATAGTTGGTTTCTGGTTAGGAACGTGGACAGACACAGAAGAGAAATTGCATCTCAAGCCGCGAATGTTACACAAATCAACGCGAAATTCCCGCTCCATTGAAATGGCCCTACACAGAAAACCAATACCGGCCCGGGAATGAATGCAAATTCGGACCAGCAATAGATAAGCGAAAGCAATCACTACAGCTATTATTCCTTTGTAGTAGGTGCCTCACTATATCCGTGCCCAAATCCAGGTCACATCCCTTCCATGACTAACATCATGTCACTCAGACACCAAAAACTCTCCAAATATTACAAATCAATTGAGAGTATCGATGCCTGAGGTACGCAAACAGAGGTGCGAAAAAAAGGAAAACACACACACGCGATGGAATGAGTAGAGGGTTTTCCGCACTGCACATCACTCGCATATATATCCTCGCACTTTTCACAGCACTAAGACGCGTGAGTGGAGAACCGATTATTTGCATAGGACCGCGCAGGTCCTACGCTTCGGTATCTTAGTCTTCACAACCTGATGATTTTCATTGTTGTTGGTTTGAGGTACAGTTCTTCCAATTCACGGTTGCGGAGTTTTCTTCAGTGTCCTGCTTCCTAATCATATTTAGCGCCAAAGACACTCCTTAAAACTTTATCCCTGAATATGCGGAAACCGTTCCCTCCTCGTTTTGTAGGCACCAATGTCTCGCATCTGTAGAAAGCAATCGGTATAATTAGGGTTCTAAAAGTATGTAACTTTATATTACGCAATAGCAATCTCGATTTTAGCAGTTTGATAACTGCGTCCCTACCTACTACTTTTTGGTAACCGAATCTAACACTTGACTCCAACTCGTTATATTATGGTAACGCGAGTTATGGAAGTCACCGTCCGCTCTTTTACTCCACAGAAGTCCTTCAATGTGGCGTGAAGGGTACCGTCCTACGAAAATGAAATATTTTTGTAAATAATATAATTAATTTGTGTGGTAATTGCCCTTAGGACGAATACATAGAATCGGTGCCTACTGAATTTCTTCTTGATTTCAAAGATAGATGAACCTTGACCTATTCTCCCTCGTTTACATAAGATCGGATTCAAACATTTCCAAATTAATAGCTCAATTATTAGGTATATGTAAACAATTTCCTTCAGTCACAATCCCTATAAAGTTTCTGCCCGGGAGCCATCCTTTATACCTACATTTGATTGTTTATATATATATATTTAAACTGCGCTGTAGGGCATTACGTTGAATGTGGAATGCTCTAATCATGCGTTTCCTCGTCGTTTTAATGTCCAGGCATTCAAGACCAATATACATCAACACCTCCTTTATTTATCCATTTCCTCTCGGTCCGTTCGCACTGTGCAAATCTGACATTTAAGGGAATTTCAAAATCCCATTTTGTGCGCGCGTTAGTGTAAAAAAACGTAGTCAACGAAGGACACCGTGCTTTATTTTGAGATTTTTCTTTATGAATAGTAGTTACTTTAAAAAAAACCCAAGAAGTACTACAATGTTCCATCTCGACTGACGTCGAATTGATTAATCGATCTCAACGGAGCGGTATTTCGGATTTTTCGTAAACGCAACCCTTCATGGGAATATTTAAATTCCATTACTTAAAAAGCTTATGTAAAAATCTCCCGTCCCTTCTTGAGATACCAGTTCTGATTCTCACCTGCTATGCTAAAAGTTGATGTAAGCTAGTCGTAAGACTAGGCACAGATTGATGATTGTATTAAGGTTAAATAAATAATGCATACAATTTTGGATTATAAATAGAAGAAATCTTAGGTTCAATAACGTTTTTCAAGTAAGTAGACAAATAATACTTTTACTACTAGTATGTTCTAAGCCTTCATAGGAAAAACATTTGATAACGACTGAATGTTTCAAAAAAGAGTGTGTACTATTATATAAACACGTTTCGTAAAAGCGAACCCCTTTTTATTCTGAATTTGGTTTAGCATACCTCAAACTAGTATTCACGCAGTTTTGTGTGTGTTCCTCTTTTATGTACAAAACATTCTATGAGTGCTTACTTCCACCGTCCCCATTACCCTTGAATAACAACTCGCAACAAAGTTTTTTATTCTTTCCAATGGTAAAATTTGTCATCTTACAAAGCCATTGTGTTCTTTGTACAGAGTCCGTGAACCTTTAAATATATATTCAATCTAAAACGGGGAAAAGCCATAAGTAAGACTTTTTACTCAAAACTACAAACACCGCCGACTGCCCTCTTGAGAGACGTGGATCTATATGTGTGCGCCTAGGGACCAACCCTCAACTGGTGGGCTTTCAGAAAATTGTCGCTTAAGCACATAATTTGACAGTTTAACAACTCGAGCATTCGGAGCGCAAATGTCAGGCACTTGTCTTTAGAGTGCGTCCTATTCCAAATTCAATCTAAAACTTGTCTTTATATACCTGCTGATGTTATTACCAGTCGTTGGTTTACTTTTACTTTTATAGTCCTTTCAAAAATTTTTCAATTCTGCCTGCTCGTCAAGTGGGTCAAAAGGTCCTTAGTCTAATACGATTCTCTGCCATAATCGTTTCATCAGCTTGACGTCGTGGGTGTTAAGCTCCCTCAAAAATCACATTTTATTCGGTTGTTTGTGGTTTTGTTTTGTTTTGTTGTTTTTGAGATCACGTTGGGGTTTTGGGGCTCTTCGATCTTGTGAGATATTGATTTCTAGGTTTTCCAATTATCTAATTCTTTTGAGAAGTTTTGTTGGATATGAGATGTTATTCTTATGTACACCAATGAATGCAATTCATTTTTCTAGGCTCAATCAACTGGGTAATTAATCGCAAAAAGACAAATACGAGGGTTGCCTTTTATATTTCGGGATTAGAGAACAAAAACAAATATTGATCATCGAAAATCACTTTATTGTTTTTCAAAATATTCCCCATGATGATCTATACACTTTTGCATGCGTTTGAACCAATTGTCGAAGCACTTTTACCACTCTGATTGAGGTATCTCCAACACATGCATTCTGAATGCAGCAACCGTTTCTTCAGGTGTCGAAAAACGTTGCCATCTCAGTTTTTTTTTTACGTACGGGAATAAAAAGAAGTCATTCGGTGCCAAGTCAGGACTATACGGCGGATGACCCATCAAATCGATGTTTTGGGTGCTTAAAAATGCAGTTGTCGCAGCCGATGTGTGAGAGCTCGCATTGTCGTGGTGAAGAGTGATCCGTCTTCGGCGGTTGGTTTTCCTGATTTCTTGGAAGACAACTGGCAAACAAATGGTTGTGTACCACTCAGAATTGACTGTTCTGCGTTGTCCTAGTGGTACGGTTGCGACATGTCCAGTTTTTCCGAAAAAACAGGCGACCATTTGCTTGGAAGTGCTTCGTGCGCGAACAACTTTTGTTGGATTTGGCTCATCTTGAAACACCCCGACAGTCGACTGCTGATTACTTTCGGGCTCATACGCGTAAATTCATCACCTGTCACGATGTCATAGACGTGTTTCGAAGCACTGCGACCGTATTTTTTAAGCATTTCTTTCGGCCAATTGACACGAGCCTTTTTTTGGGCGATTGACAAATTGTGTGGGATCCAACGCGAACAAATTTTTTTGACAGTCAAATGTTTATGCAATATTGAATGTATGCTGGTCCCACTAACGCCTAAGGTCGTCTCAATCTCACGATAGGTCACATGACGATCTTCCAATATGAGTTCGCGCACAGCATCAATGGTTTTCAAAACAACAACTGATTGTGGACGACCTTCACGAAATTCATCTTGGAGTGCACTACGACCACGATTGAATTCACCATACCATCGATAAACAGTGGTCCTTGATGGAGCTTCATCGCCAAAAATTGAATTAAGTTCATCCATGCACTGTTGCGGAGTTAATCCACGCCGAAAGTTGTAAAAAATAATCGCACGAAAATGTTGACGATTTAATTCCATTTTTGGGCCGAGATGAATCTTTTAAGTTACTGTAAACAACACAAATAGCGTTCGTATGTCAAAACGTTCTGAGTGCGTATAACCTCAAAAATGTCCAACTTTACGACAGAGCTGTCAATTGCCGGATTGCAACACTAGGGTTGCCAAATCCCGAAACATAAGAGGCAACTCTCGTATACGCTATTTCAAGTTATTAAGCTAAGCTAACCGATATTCTATGTCGACAATATAGGACATATAGGGAAATAGCATTATAGATTTCTTTGAAAAAAGTGGCAGTAGCCTTTTCAACCTTTAGATGTTCAATGCGAAATACGGTTTGCTAAGATGCTCGTTTATAAGGCGGAAGTTGGCTTTGCGGAAGTTGTAGGGAAAGCGGTTGTGGGGTGATGAGGGTTGGGCCGAGTAGTCATGGTAAAGGAATAAGAGAAGCAGGGTGTGGTCATTGTCAATAGTTGAGAGGATGTGAGGACTAAGGGCAACTGAGAAATTATAGGGGTAGGTTGTGAATACTAGGTCAAGTTGCCCGCCCATATGGTTTGGAACATTACTTACTTGACAGAGGCTTGAGTCGGTGAGACCGTCTATAAAGAGACATTGCTTGACACTTGTGGGATTTGAGATGTAAAAGGATTTGTGGGGGAGGAAGTATTGCGCCAATACACGGGCGCTCCGTTCACTTCCTCCTCCATCATCACAAAGATAAAATTCCGCCGAACACCAAAAGCACCGAGTTCCAACCACGATCACCAGGGGAACAACAATGGAAAAATGAAACACCCGAATTTAGTTTTTTTTGTGTATTATAAGTTGTGTGTATTGTTCTGCTTTAGGTACAACTATTTATTTAAGCTTTAAAACTCAGTATAAAGATAACCGTAGCACTCAGTCAAAAAGAAACTCAAGATCTGTACTCACTTTACACAAATACTGGTGAGAAAAGAAACCACTCCGACTTCGAACGGCACTCGACACAAATACTCGACCGAGACGTACGCATCTCCGCAGCTTACGGAGAGCGGGAGTGACGCGTGGCCGTGGCGGTCAGTGGATGGAAAACGACTCCCAGAGGATAGAACTCTGACATGAATTCCATCCTAGGTTAGGGTTAAGAAAAGGGAAGAGAGAGAGAAAATTTTCTCTTAAGGGTGTGGCCGTCACAGAAATGCACTCTCTAGTGCAGTGGTGTGTGTGCATGGTTCTTTCATGGATGAGAACGAACCTCGAACAAAGAAAGGGCATAAAGTGCATTCATGGGATACGATTTCGGTAAAGCAAATAAAACCGAAATCGTCGGATGCTAATGGGATCTTATGCATCGTTCGGTAATGAGGGTCAGCTAACAGAGACAATATATAAAACGTCCGATGTAGACGTGCAATTCAGCTCTCTAAGTAAATCTTTATCAACCGTAGTGAATTTATTATTATGAAATATTAACCGCTATCAACTCATTAGACTATTTATTCATTTATCGTGCATTTATTTCGGTTTTGTGCACATTTAATACACTTCTTCATTGACAATCATACAATTACATTACTAATTAAATTGCTGTTTATTACATAACCAATGTGTTTTAATGTCACGAAAACATCGGCTTTCACCCCGTGAATACTCGGTTTCAAAACGTGTGTTTAAAAAACGAACAACCTATTGATATAATTAATCTAATTGATAAACGGGAACGAAGCCACGAAATAGAAAAACAGTGACGTGACGTGTGTGACAATTAAAACAAACTGCAACAACAAGAAACAAACAAAACAAATGTAAAAAGTGACAAAAAACGTGGTCACAAAATCACTTCAGTGAGGTACAAAAACAAAGTAAGACAATTAAAATATATCACCTCTGTCGTAAAAGTGTAAACTAAAACACACAATATATTGCTAGTTAAGCACAGAGTTTTCAAAGCATCATTTGGCGCGAGTGCAAGTATACTGACACTTAGCCGACGATAACCGAATTCGAGTCGGCGTACGGAAGAAATCGACTTCGTGGTTCGTATTGCAGGTCGCCTTTGTTTTTTTTTAATGAAAACAAACTGGAAAGAACCAGCATGAACACGGAGGAAGATAAAAACGCGACAACACACAAACGGAAAGGTACACCGAAAAACTCCATTGTGACGCGAAGTAAAACCGCGAAATTGACAATGGAGAAAACAGATCAACAATTGGAGGAGGACAGTGAGCTCCCCTCCGCCTCCAACTTTAACATATATGGGGCAAATAATTCATTCGCTTCTCTTGCATCCTCAGAGTCTGAGGATGAAGAGGAAGAGATGAGTGAATTGGAGGCGAAACTTGCGATGGCAAGAGCCCGATTATAAGAGAGACGCCGAAAGAAAAAAATAGCAGCGCTCGAACAAGAACAAAACCTGCAACAACTACAAAACCCAAAGCCAAAAATCGGCCAACAGCAACAATTTCACCATCAACAGCAACATCAACCTCAACATCAGCAGCATCAACAGTAACTACCAACACAAAAGCGATCAACGAAACAGCAAGCAACACAGCAGGAGCAAAGCAACAATAACACCGGAAAAATAAAGATGCCGCCAATCAACACCATAGATGTTGACTGTAAGGAATTGGTAAGTCTTTGTAAGCTAGCCATAGGAAACAATTTTGCAGTTAAAAGAGTGACGTGTAACAGGCATGCCGTTCAAACATATACGGTGGCAGACCACGACAAAATTAAAGAGGTCTTAAAAAGAGCCACCGCGGAATTTTACTCGTTCACGCCGAAACAAACGAAGAGCGTAACGGTTCTATTAAAGTGTGTCGACCCTGAAATGGAACCGGAGGCTCTGCTCGAAATGCTTCAAAACCTGAAGCACGAAGATCTCGAGTTTACCGCGGTAAAACCATTCACCACATCCAAGGCACGAAGGGAAAACCGCAAGCTACCCTTCTTTTTGGTGCAATTAACACCCAGCAGTAGAATTGGTGGTCTAAGAAAAATTACAGTCTTGGATCATCAAATGGTCACATGGGACAAATTAAAAAAAGGCAGAGACATCCTGCAATGTGTCCGCTGCCAAAGGTTTGGTCACGCAGCGGCTAACTGTGAAATGCAGCGCCGTTGCGTAAAATGCGGAAAGGACCATAAGGCAGAAGAATGCCCTCTGGGAAAAGAAAGGGTAGAAGACAAGGCCCTTCTAAAGTGCGCAGTGTGTCGGAATGAGGGACATCCCGCTAATTATCGAGGATGTCCTACATTCCGAGAAATAATGGCAAGAAGTGTGACCCGGCAAAAAAATACAGAGCCAGTCGCAATCTTTATTAGAAAAGGGATCAATCATAAAGTAATATATAGTGGAGAAGTGCGCAGGTTCCGGGTGCTGGAAGCCTGTATCGTACGCATACCCCTTCGGCAAGGAAGGGGTTTGTATGCGATTGCGGTCTACGCACCTGAGGAGCACCAACAAAACCTATTTATAGCGGGGCTCGAGACACTCTTTCGATGCTTACAATTGCACCTGGGCAAAAACTACTTTATCCTAGGGGGAGATATGAACGCCAAGCATAGAAATTGGGGAAATTATATATCTAATGCCAGAGGAAATCAGTTGGCTGGTTGGTTAGATCAGTTTCATATTGAATATAGAACTGACCTGCTAGCTACGGAATATCCATCGTTCCCCAGAGGTAGATCGTTCTTAGATATCTTGCTAACCGACTCACGACTGAGATTACTTAACACCAACTGACGAAACACAAACTGTTCACGGACAATTGAATACGACAGTGACCACTGTGCATTGACGGCAGTAATAGAGCTTCCGAACGAGCTCGCAGATCTGGAGGAATTCGGGATCCCTCAACCCTATAACTACGGGGCAATGCGATAGCCGCGGTTGAAACTTGACAAATGACGAAATCGATCGACAAATACATGCAACAAATGGACGAAACCGTAAAACGAACAATGAACAAAACATTTCCCAAAACAACAGTTACAGATCACATTAACATGTACAGAAACGCAACAATAAACGCACTCCACAGGCAAAAGAGCAGACTGCTATCGAAACTAAAACAACTACACAGACAGTTTACTGACAGACAAGACCAGGAGATAATATCACTGAAATCCCGTTTAAAAAACCTCCAACAATTACTTAAAGCTATTTATAGATTAGCAACAAATTTGTATTGAACAGAATTCGAGCTATAAAAACTAATAACCCGAATATGTTTCCACAAATAAATAAAATATTCAGGAGAAATAATCAAAACGAGATTCAGTGTCTCCAAATTCCACGTACTGAGGTAAACAAGCAGCTGCTAACCAACATTGGCATAGATACAGAGAACGCTATCTTCAATAGTGAGCTCTTCGTGATCGAAGATCCTTTGGAGAAGGCGAACGCTATGGGAGCTGTCTTTCAGGAAATGTACAAGGTGAATGAAAGCATTCGCCGAAATCACGACCTGGAGGACAGAGTTCTACTCAGTCACCTGCACCTCCGGAATGAAATTTCACTTTGGCAATCGGAGAATCCGGGTTTTACGGAATTCAGTGACGATAATCTGTCAATTGACATTAATGCCAATGGTGGAGCTAATAGCCTTTTAATCACAAGGGAAGGAATCCAGAGTATCTTCGACTCATTAAGAAGCAAAAAGTCAGTGGGAATAGATGGAGTACCTAACATCGTACTCAAGAACCTGCCCCCAATGGCAATAGATATATACACGGTCCTGTTTAACAACGCGTTGAATAATGCATATTATCCCGCGCATTGGAAAACGGCTATCATTCAGCCCATCGCAAAAAAGGGCAAAGACTGCACAAACCCAATGAACATGCGTTCGATAAGTTTACTCCCAAGCATCAGTAAAGTATTTGAAAAAACCATTAACAAAGCTCTGCTAAAATGGGTAGACGACAACAGCATTATTCCAAATAACCAGTTTGGCTTTAAGGCGGGTCATGAAACAACACATGCCGCAGCTAAACTGGTCTCCGACATACAATGGAATAAATGTAGGAACCAATGCACAGGTGCCTGTCTGATCGACTTGGAAAAAGCCTTTGATACCGTCTGGATCGAAGGGTTGTATTACAAACTGGTCAGATATGGCATACATAAGCCTTTACTATATGTACTTTACGATATGTCAAAGGACAGGAGGTTCGTGGTCAAAAGTGGTAATGTGACCTCTAATAAAACGTATAATATCAAGAATGGCTTGCAACAGGGTGCGGTACTCTCTCCGATTCTTTTTAACATTTACATTAGCGACTTATTAGATGCACTTCCGCAGGCTATTGCGTACGCAGACGATCTCATAATTTACAGAACAGCTCAGAAAGTTGAGATCATAAATATTTTAATACAGCGAGATTTCAACAACGTGCAGCGCTATTGCGACAACTGGAAACTTAAGATCAACTTCCAGAAATGTGAAGCCATCCTATTTAGAACCCCATTATATAAAGCCACGAACGACACAAGGAAAAACTGGCGAAAGCTAGTTATCGTGGGACCGCATGGAGATAAACTGGAAACCAAGAGTTTAGTTAAATACCTGGGCATCTGGCTAGACCAATATCTGTATTTCAACAGACATGTAGAGGCTGCTCTGGTCAAGGCTAGAAAAACGTTTGCTATGACAAGGAGGCTATTTCACAGTAGCCAACTTGACAGCAGGGTAAAGGTCATATGCTACATGACGCTAATCAGGCCAATGCTCATATATGGCTGTCCAGTATGGTTTAACATAGGTCCAAATTTGATGGAAAAGATTCAGGTGTTCGAAAGGAAGTGTCTGAGAATCTGTCTCAGATTATATCGAACACCGGAATCGGAATACAAAAAGTACTACTCAAATGAGACTTTATATAATGAAGCCTGGATAAATAGGGTGAATAATTTTATAATCAAATTAATCAGAGGACATATTGCGAGAGAAATAAGCTCGTCCAATGACCTAAATTGCTTATTAGGCTTATTATCCAAATACCCATTTGCGTACATTTTTTCCGTTTCCACATCTTTATTTCTTATTGTTCAAATGCAAAACTTCGCATTATTGGTGCGAGCCGGGAGATGATCCATTTACTCCTAAGTTCGACCTCGCAGATACAACCACTTCCCATAATTCGTACAGATTTCCTGTGGAAATCTCATAGGGTTAATGACAAAAGGGAGCTGAATTCAATTATGCATTATCTGCATAGAATAATGAATTCAGCTATGCGTCCATTTGGGAAATATGATATTTCAGAAGAGTTAGCTGAAGGGTGGGATAGGGGTTGATGTGACGCGCTGTTAGCGATCGAAATTAGGTTGGGATTGTGGGTTGCTTCTTCATGTAATATAGAGAACCCCCACAGTACCTTACCGAAAAGTGGAGCTATTCCATCCACAACCTCGGAGAAAGCAAGGTAGTCGCATTGGATATTTCAAAAGCCTTTGACAGAGTTGGGCATCCAGCCCTTTGTCAAAGTTGCATTCCTATAGAGTGGACAATTCCCTGATCCAATGGATAAGAGACTATCTTTCTGGCCGGTGAATTCAAGTGGTTCTTGGTGGTGTCAAATCTGTCTCCCATCAAATTAATGCAGGTGTTCCCCAGGGTTCGGTACTCTCGTCCACTCTCTTCCTCATGTTTATAAATGGTCTCTTGCCAATTACTCACAACCCAATTCATTCGTTTGCTGATGATAGCATGTTGAGTTTCTCATACTCACACGAACACTCCCGCCCAAACTCTTCGAACGTCACTACCAACCAGCAGCTTATGCTTGATACATTGAATTCAGACCTCAACAAGATATATCAGTGGGGATTATCTAACCGAGTAGAATTCAATGCCCAAAAACCTCAGTGCTGTCTCTTGTCGTCAAAGGCGAGCCCTAAAACTAATATAATGTCGATGAGCGGCACTTGCATCGACGAAGCCAAGAAATCCTCTATCCTCGGCACTCGAATTAATTCGACTCTTAATTGGAGCGACCACGTTTTGAAGCTGGGAAAAATGTAGCAAAATCTATGGAGTTCCTTAAGAGGTGCAAAAAATACTTCACTCCATCCAACCTCGCCAGTATTTATAAGGCGTATATTCGTCCAAAATGGAGTTCAACTCCCATATTTGGTCAGGCACATCCAAAACTGCATTACGCGTGTTCGACAGGATGCAAACGAGCAGTGAAACGTATTGGGGACTCAGCCCTGAGTCGATCAATTCCGTCGTTAGAACACAGGCGCAACGTGTCATGCCTATCTCTTTTCTGGTATTACCACGGTCGTTGCTCAACTGAACTTGCTGGATGTGTTCCGCCCCTTCAGACATTTTCCCGCAATACCCGTGAATCTAAATTGAAAGTTCAGACGCACAAATAAACATAGAGAGTCATTCTTTAGCCGAACCACACGAATGTGGAATGTTTTGTTGTGTGTTTCCTGCCGTTGTGATGTCCAGACATTCAAGACCAATATACATCAACACCTCTTTTTCTTATCCACTTTCTCTCCAACCGCTCGCACTGTGCTCTGACATTTAAGGGTACTTCAAAATCCCCTTTTGTGCGCGCATTCGTGTAAAAAAAAAAAAATCTATATATATATATGTGGGGGCGGAGGTATGTGTGCCGGCGTACGGCACTGGGTTCACTTCCAACCCCACGACGTTGTTTCTAGGAGGCACCAATTGTTGTAGTTTAATCCCTGTTATTATTTTACCTGCGGCGGACACGGCACTGAAACAAACACACCGGATCCCACCGCCAAACGATCACCAGACGGGGATGGAAAAATAAACACAAGATTTATTATAGTTGTAATCGGATTTTTTATTGTGGTTGATTTTTATAGTTTACATGTACATTTCTTGGGTTTATTATTTTCACATCAGTTATAAGATATTTCAATAATATTACAAAACGCGTACGAAATAATGCTAGCACTTAGTTAGGCACTTGATATTAGTAATTACTTTACGCAGATAACCCACTGAGTCGTACTTAAAAGGAATTGCATGTGTATACGCACCGTACCGTGCACACGGTACGATGGGTGGCGACGCGACCGACTCGACTAGCGGTTGGAATAAGACTGACTGAATGAATGTGAGAATCCATTCGGGGTGTCGTGGCAGTGGGGTCATTGCTAAGTGAACTTGTGGGGCTGGTCTTAGTTATGTGCCGACATTGGCACGGGTTGACTAAGATCTCCTTACAAGTTACCTAATCCACGTCTTCAGGTAAACCGCAGCCAGATAGAGCTTCCTCAGGATTGGACGTTGCACTGTCACTTCGGGATAAACTTCACAACGAGCGCTCAGACACAGCTCAGATACCAGGCAGAAAATAAAACATTAGGTTGGTGATACTGTTTGTTTTTATTGTTGGAAAACTGTGGCGGATCTTTACAATATCAGGTCCGGCACTAAGTTCGTAAATTTTACTGACACAAATATTCGCGGGTGTTTATAAATTTACCAAGGTCCTAATTCTATTTAATTTACACTGATTTTTCTTATAGGAACTTCACTATTCCATCTCTTGCACTAACGCAGGCGAAGTCCACCGTGTATCCGACTCGACACATTTACAACCGTTTAATCGACTAAACTACTTTTGTGCGCGGATCACCTTGTTGGCTCGTGATGCGAGCTCATGGGTGGTCGAACCGTGGGAATAAAAATTCATTAAAAAGCATCTTTGGGATTAGGATGCATTTGGGATAATTACACAATGATGGTTGTGTTTACAACCAAGTTAATTGTGTATTGCAATCCTAGGGAGTCATGGGTCGAATTCCAGTGTGAGTATTTACACTGGCATTGAATTCGGCTCTTGGCAGCTAGGCGCGAATTGCGCCGGTGCTTTGAAGATTGAATAAAAGCCTCCGTGAGTACTGGTGCAACATGAAAATCTGTTGCGCACGTGTGGGACAGTAAATGCAGGCAGACAGGGGTTCTGCTGATTGTTTTTATAATCCACTTCGGTTATCTAGTATGGCAACCGAAATGTTTTCCTTTTAGAACAATGCTGAGATGCATTGATGTATGCGGTACTGGCGTACCGAATTTCTTCTAGGGAAATTTATATAACGCGTTAATTGCGTGAATGTCCTTGATGGGCAGATGCTTGATGTTGGATGCTATTTTCATAACCGAAAGGTAATGAAATCGGTGGGAGAATGCTTGGGGAAGTTATTGCGCTTGCATACGCAAAAATGACGAAATTAATGGAGCTTTAGGAGGGAAGATTTTGAGGTAGATTGAAAAGGTAGCAGTGGTGTTAGTAGAAACGCCACAAACTCACTGCCGTTTACTAGGAACATGAAGAAGGGTTGCTATGCGTACATAGAAAATTTTGTTACGGGGAATTTCTGCCGTACAGGCGGGATTACCGTCCTCTGTTGCTGCGTATACGGGGAAATTGGTCTCGGTGGCATGACCAAGTATGGGCATGGGTTGTCGGTTTGACAGAGGAGCGTGGGTCTTGATCGTTGCGATGGTTGTTTCGTGGAAATGCAACGGATCGTGCTGGTGACTTGCCAGTAAGGAAAATTGGTATTATTTCAGATGATTTAGGTAGGATGAGAGCCGAAATGGTTTTCGGGGAAACTAATGCTGCTTGGTTGCAAGCGAGAAATATAGTTTAAGTCGGAAATTAAACGAAGTGGTTTTTGGGAAAAATGCGTGCAGTTTGATGTAGATGAGGGAGATGATTTAAAATGTATTCTGTTGCAAGATTTGGGGTATATTCTGTTGTAGATTGGGAAATGAATTCTTCGTAAGTTTGGGAATGTATGCCATTGCGGATTTGGGAATGGGTGCTGTTGCAGATTGGGAAGTGTATTCTTTGCAAGTTGGGGAATGTATGCTGTTGCAGATTTGGGAATGGGTGCTGTTGCAGATTGGGAAATGTATTCTTGCAAGTTGAATGGGGCGTTGGGCAATGGTGAGCGCTGTTAGCGGTCGAAATTAGGTAGGAATTGTGGGGTGGGTCTCCGAGTGACATAGAGAACCCTGACGTATATGTATATATATATATATATATATATATATATATATATATTTATGGTAAACAAAAAAATAAAAGTTAAAAAATGTATGCATATTTAAAAAAAAAAAAAATAAACAAATAATAAAAAATCTAAAAATCATAATAATGTAACCACATTCAAGTTTTCCTTTTTTCTTCTCTGATATAATTTGAAAGTTTAGGTTAAAGTAAAAATAACAGAAAATAAAATACTATACATCGAAGGATAACATATTTGTATAGAAAACAAAATAAATCTACGTAGAATTTAAAGTGCTCATACAGAGCCAGTAAATTACATGTTAAAATAGTAATGTAATATGTTAAAATAGGCTTACGATTTGGTCTAATATTGTAAAAAACCTTATCTCTGCGTAGTTTTCTTTTGCAATAAATGCGTTAAAAAAAAAATAAAAAAAAAAAAAAACACAAAGTCAGATACTAGGTGATGATGACGACATTTAACATTTCATAATTATTATTGTATTTTCTTTGCATTAATACCGATGAGCATTCTCTGGTGATTCTGAGACAACAAAGACTCTATGGATTTCACATGAGTCGGCTCTTTCATTGTACTTTGTTACTTGTGTTCATATAAGTTTTCAAGTATACTTCTTTAACACAAGTTCATATACACTCTACTGACATGTATTCATAAATAAACCTTGCGTACAACTTCTTCAGAAACTTCTACTCATTTTCACATACTTCAGCTTACGCAAAACACAACAGACAAGGATTCAATGCATGAGCGCACGTCTAATAACCAATATTAAATAATTAACGAGCTTGTCATCGCCCTCTCTCCTTCTAATTATCCAAGTTTGTAATGAAGTCCAAATTATTTTACCAAATTATTAGGAAAAACAATCTTAACATATCCGAAACTTAATTCCGACGAAGCTGCTATCGCACTTGTTCTGCACAATTTATCCTGTCGAAAGTATCTTAAACATATTTCTCCAAGTCATGTACTTGAACGCTCTTGGAAATGTGTAGATTCCTTTGGCTTCACGTCTACTACCACCCACACACTCGACTCAAGGACTCAAAGACTCTGGGATTCAGGGACTTGGAATATTACCACAATTCGCTAACAAGGGCTCCCTCAGGCTACAAGGATTTGAAGGTAATAACTTTCATAATTGGCTGTGAATCTTGGATTTCTTCACAACATTCATGCGGATACCTCACAAACGTAAGCTTCAGGAAACTTCAAAGAATCCTTGAAATTAATATAGCTTCCAGTAATATCACACAGGCATTAAATTTCTTCAAGATATCAAACAGAGTACTCAAAACCAGGGATGCTCCAAATGACGAAACACCTGGTAGACAATCGCAGAAATAGACAAAAAATAAAACCAACACAACCACAAAACGGGGGATAATATTACACTGTCCAGTCCTCCACTCAAAGAGGAGCGGATTAAAAGTTTGGTCATAACAAATGCAAGGAAGTCTTACCATTGCCTCTGACAACGAATTCCTTTCTATTCCTGGGTTTTTTATCTCCTGCATTTTTTTTTACCTGCCCCGTTTTTATCGAAGATGAGAAATGTCAAAATGAACACAATAAGGGTATTCGGAAAAAGTTTGAAAGTGTAGCAAAAACAATGGAGAAAGAACTTTTGTCCCTTGCCCATATAGACCGTCAGCTGTACAATTAGAGTAATTACGGAGGGACTTTATTTGAGGAGTCATTGTTGTAGAGCTTAGTTTTAATAGCCTTTTGTCCTTGAGTTCGCCTTAATTTTGAATAATTTAGCCAACGTTATTCGGCCCTTGTTATATCAATCGTTGGTTGACAAATTTTTATTAAATAATTGTTTTACGGCTTTTGAAGTCCTCTGTTCTATCCACAGCTAAAGGCTGGAATGAATTTATTTCTATTTATTCTCATTCTTTTATTTCAGTTGTTTCCTTGTTTTTGTCGTTTTCTTTCACAGAAATTATGAGGACCATTACCAAGAGGCTTAAGGACCGGTTCAAGGTATGCGAATGGAAAAAGAATACCCCTATTATTCATAAATACCTTCAGGGGTCAATTTATAGGATTGAGTGTATCAAAAAGGACGTTGTATGCCAAATTGGAATTTGAGGAATTGGAAAGTTATTTTCCTAACGTCTTGAGATCCTTTTGAAGTAATTTTTACATACCTACAGCATTTCGCTTTCTGTCATCGTTTTTGTTTTCATGGGGAGAGTATGGTAATAAAAGCATATTTATTTATATATATATAAATATGTATATATATATACATATATATATATATATATATATATATATATGTTTATATATTTAGGAAATCAATAACACCTATGAGTACCATCATCATCATTGGCACTACAATCATTATGGAAAATTTAACAAGCCTCAGGACCTTTGAGTATGAAACGTGAATATTTACGGAAATAAGCTGCACCACGTGCGGCTGGCTGCCTTTTGTGTGTTTTTTAGGGTAATTAACTTTCGCTTTTGACAGTAAAGATACTTAAGAAAAAAGGCTACCCCACGTGTGATCGGTTTTAGCATATTTTCTAAGACTAGGGAGCGGTTAGTCTTCACCAGGAAGAAAAGTTGTATGTTTTGAGTGAATATTTGCCCTGTGAGTAGAGCGTTAGAATATACTCACAGCTAGGCCGGCTTGTCGTACGAGGCGACTAAAGGCCAAGGGGTAGCCGGGGTCCCAACGCCCTGTGCGCCGGGTGAAATACCACCCCATCAAGCTATAGGCTCCGTGAAATGGTCGGGAGAGATCCCTGGCCATCTTTCGGAGCTTAGCTGATGGACCGGTTCGAGAAAAGGTTGGTTAGGTGGTAGTCGGTCCCAAGGTGAGATACCACCCCGTCACGCTGTACATTCCGCGATATTGCCGAGAGAAATCTTCGACTGTGTTTCGGATGTGGGGCTGACGGCCCGGACAGACACGGGGATAAGTCATGATGGTACCTTCTGATATAAAAAATTCCGGAGGTAAACTAGTCTCCCATTCGGATCTCCGGGGGGGACTATGTCAGGGGGAACTTCATGCAGATATCATGATAAATAATAGAACTTTGAGAGGTTCGTCATCGCATAGTCGGGTTCGCTCTCGAGGCTCTGGCCACACTCGACTGGTGGCGGCATTTTGTAACATCAGGGGCATCGGTTTCACCAATACCAATGTAAACAACGAAACCTGATATCCTTGCCCTAACTGAGACCCAGGTCGATTCGTCAACTGATTCGACATATCTTCGTTGCTCAGAATACGACTTACATTCGAGATTCCGTTTTAAGGGCGGAGTCTGCGTCTTCGCGCGGTTCGATCTAGCTTGCCAGAGGATGGGGGCGTTGGAACCCAATAATATGGACATCATGTGGATGAGGGTCGCGCTGAGGAATTCCGTTAAATTTCTTTATTGTCTTTACCGCTCCCCGAATGACGATCGACCGGCGACATTTTTCGAACATCTTTCACATACTGTCGACTGGATACAGATCAACCAGCCAGCTTCTGAAATTGTTGTCCTTTGCGATTTTAATGTGCACAATTCCGGCTGGTTGTTACATTCTAACAGAACCGACGAGGCTAGGAGGCTGGCGGAGATGTTTGCTGTAAGCCACAACTTGACTCAACTCGTGGGGGAGCCAACGCGAATGCCGGATGCCCGAGGTGATTATGCGAACACCCTGGATCTGTTTTTGACATCCGAACCGAGTATTTATGCCGTGGAGGTTTCTGTGCCACTGGGAAACTCAGATCACTGCTTGGTATCTGTCGCGCAAGCACTTGCATACCAAGCGAATAACCGGCCTAGGCAGCTTCGCCATGTATGGAAGTATGGGTCCGCTAACTGGGACGATTTGCGAGACTTCTTCGCATCCTTTCCGTGGTCCGAGGTGTGCTTCGGAAACTCCGATTTTAACGCTTGCGCGGAGTCTGTATCAGAGATTATTCTTCTGGGGATGGAGATTGATATTCCACATTACATCAAACGAAGTTCGTCTGATAAACCTTGGTTTGACAAAAAATGCGATCAGCTTACAGCGGAAAAAATAGAGCTTTTAAGCAATGGCGCTCCAATCCCACCGATGCTAACAGAATGAATTTTGTTAGAACCAGAAACGCGTGCAACCAGGCGATTGATACTGGGAAGAAGGCTCACTTCGACAGGGTGATCAACAAGCTCCTTCGGTGCCCAACTGGTTCGCGCTCCTTCTGGTCAATGGCAAAAGCTGTCAGCGGCAACTTCGCATCCTCCTCTTTCCCCCCGTTGGTGACAGACAGCGGGACGTTAGTCACGAATCCAAAGGATAAAGCTGGTGTGTTCGCGAATTTATTTTCCGCGAATTCAAACCTCGATCCCGGCCATTTGGAGCCACCTGTGATCTCGCCGGTATAGTCTTCGATGCGGGATGTGAGATTTCAACCGCGCACTATTCAACGTATTCTACGTGAACTGGATTGTAGGAAGGCAACCGGCCCGGACGGTATACCAGCAATAGTCCTTAAGAACTGTGCTCCAGAACTATCGCCGGTTCTTGGTAGACTCTTCCGCTTATCTTATGCACGGAGGACCTTTCCTGCCTACTGGAGAATCGCTCCAGTTCAACCAATCGCAAAGACGGGAAAAAAGTGTCTCCCACAAATTACCAACCGATAGCATTACTGTCTATTTTATCTAAGGTAATGGAAAAAGTCATCAATACAGACTTCTGAATGATCGTCAATACGGATTCCGTGGCAGGCGGTCCACGGGAGACCTTTTGACACTTATAACCGATCTATGGACATCTGCGATTGAACGGCATGGTGAGTCAAGGGCGGTCGGATTGGATATCTCCAAGGCTTTTGACCGCGTCTGGCACGGGGCATTGCTGAACAAACTTCGTTCATATGGTCTTTCCCAGCAGCTTTGCGACTGGACGAGGAGCTTCCTCGAGAATCGATCGATCCGGGTTGTTGTGGACGGCGAGTGTTCGGATCTGTATCCTGTTAATTCGGGGGTGCCCCAAGGTTTTATTTTGGCTCCAACCTTGTTCTTGCTTCACATAAATGATTTATTGGAGACAACGGATAACAAAGTGTTGGAGGGTGAAGAGGCTCTGTAGGGGTTTCTCTATACTATAGGAGAAACAGCCCACAATTCTAACCACAATACCTACCCATTTCCCTTGATAGGTATTTACCAGCAGGACATGTCAAAGGGACGCATAGCTAAACTCATTTTTCTATGCAGATAATGCATAATTGAGTTTAGCTACAATCAACAACATACGGCAACACTATTGCGCTAACCATGGGATTTCCACCGGAAATTCCATTCGTATTGGTTAGCAACAACCAAGCCAAACCAAGCGACGCGGTTACGTGATAGTCCATAGGCTTGGATATTATTGAACATTCCACAGAATGGAATTATATCCCCAGCCGATGCGGCGTCCTATTGACTTTTCCCAGATCACCCAGTCGCTTGGGACCAATGATCTCTTTTTGCTGGTGAATAACCTTAGCTATGTTTGCCCTCTCTCTCGTATTTCTGTCTTGCTATAGTGCGTTGACCTAAGTGATAGTCACTAGGTCAGTAGACCAGCCGTATACACGGCATTGACGCACACACACCTAGCCAGATCCACCCTGGGTTATTGTGTTTTCCCTTTTGATTTCTCCATTCTGGCTACGTCCATCGACGTCGAACGAATACACAAGTACGTTTCGACCTGGATGAGTGTGGTGAGTTGGGGAACACACAAGAGAGCATGATTACCATTGGCAGATCAATGTGTAAAAGGCAGAAAGTACGATTTCCACCCTAAATAGAACCAGTCACATCTCAATCGTGATGGCGAACAGACGTGCTGCCGCTATAAGTCGCTATTCAATATTCAACTCGGTCGGCCCACCAGGTGATTGTTCAACCACCGCAGCGTGTGCATGCAAGTGCAGAAACTTAGTATAGACGAAAAGTGTTTGTAAATTGTTAATGGACTTAAATAAATAAATGTCAACATAGAAACTTAGTATAGACGAAAAGTGTTTGTAAATTGTTAATGGATTTAAATAAATAAATGTCAACACAGAAACTTTATATAGACGAAAAGTGTTTGTAAATTGTTAATGGATTTAAATAAATAAATGTCAACACAAAAACTTTGTATAGACGAAATTTGTTCGCGTAATATCATGGGGATAGGAGTGAACCGCGTGCCCGTGTTTAGCACATACATACTTCTACCCCCACAGCTCCAAAAGGTGATACTGGGAAAACCAACATTATGAAAAGAAAGAGACCACACCCGGACGCTATAATAATATCCAAAACCGGGGAAAAAACATATGCGGATATATTGAAGTTAATGAAGGCCAAGCCCGACCTAAGTGAACTGGCGTGAATAAAGTTCGAAAGACAGCGAAAGGGGAATTGCTGCTAGAACTGAAACGCCGTCCAGAGGCCACCACCGAGACATTGAAAGCAAAGCTACAACAAGTACTAAAGGAGGATGGTAATGTGAAAACAGTGTTACACCTCGCTTTACACCCCCTCTTAAACAATAAATATTCAAGCATCCTCACATCCAATAATCATTCAGCATAGAATGCAATACCCGCCATTTACCCACAGGCAATTAAAATTCGCATATGATTACTCATTGATTTCAAAACAAAGCGCTGCCATCTTTTTCACAGGCAATTCATTCATACCCACCTACCAAAGCTAAAACAGTTATCATATATCAATGTAATCAAACGCTTGACCCACTCCCCAGGGCCACTCCCTAACTGCATTCTGCTTCACATTTCAAAAACCAAGCGAGCACCTGTCCGCGGACCTACACGGTCTCATATTTCTAATGCATATTTTTTGCTTCATGCCCGAAGACAAGTGTCATACAAGTTATATGATACGACCGGTGCTTTTCAAAGGCTATTAACGACGATATAATTGGGCGTCAGTCAAAATGCTGAGTTCTGCGAAAGAACAGACACAGCAACGAAACGCAAATTGATCGGATGATACGATTTGAACGATACAATTTGTACGTAGAGCAATGTACTATAATTGGTTCGGTCATTGCCACTACAGTTTGATAAATGCTTAAACCGATGCCGTTGCATCCAAGCGAACGTTAATGATAATTAAGAAATGCTACTGACATGTGCCAGGCGATTAGCCTTGAACTGAGACATGCGTTCTGGAACAAAGTCCAGGTTGAGCAAAATGCATCATTTGCATTTCCTTACCAATAATTTCGGTATAAAAGAGTGGATGCGCTTGGGCAGAACTTGCAGTGTAGAACTAATCAATCAAGCAAGGATTGCGGCTTTAGCGTTTGTACAGCGGGTCTTTTGTCTTGGTTAGATTATAATAGAATTACCAGTAAAGTGCTCCGGGGTGGTTATTCCCAATTGATAGACAAATACAAATAAAGTTAAAGTTACTTAGAAAGAAGAAGTCTTTTTATTCAACACAACAAAGGAAAGCCAGCCATCTGGAGAACTAACCCCCTTACAGACTGCTAAAGGATCAACTCAACACAAACAGGTGAATATAACAAATTAATAACCTCGGAGGAGTATCCTCCGAGAGATAACCTAAAATATTAAATGTCATTGTCAGAGGTTTGCACTCTGGTGTTACATTTTGGCGCCCAACGTGGGGCCTAATAAAAGAGAATATAAATAATATAAACCAACTTTATTTCCGATAACTAAATATTAAATGATAATATCAGAGATCACAACTCTGATGTTACAACAGTGTCACAGGAAATCACGGTTGAGTCCTACAAATCCGAAAAAGATCGTTCGGAAAACTGTTTGAAATACGGTGAAAAAAGCCACAAAGCAATGGGCTGTAAAACACAACCCAAATGCATTTTCTGCGAATCAGGATGAGAAGGCGGTAACCACGACTCAACACGGAGTTACAAATGCCGAGCATTTAAAAACGCGATGTCCAATTTCCTCAATAAAAATTGACAGATTTAAGTGCATTACTTAAACTATTGTGGAGCCACACAATATCTCCCAAACGGTTAAGGAATATGGTGCCGACGTGGTATTCACCAATGAGCAGTACAGGATGCCTGGCACTGGTACTATTACATGGGAGGAAGACAGCAGCGGACCCCCGACCATCTGGACAACTGGAAATTCCCCCATGGAATGCAGAAGTGTCCAGCGGCTGGAAGGAATTGCCTATGCTAAGATCAGAGGAATTCATTTCTACTGTTGTTACACTCCGCCAAGGTGGGAAATAGAATATTTCAAATGCTTTTTAGACAGGATAACACAAGAAGCTAGAGATATGAGCCCCCTTATAGTTGCTGGGGATTTTAAAGCTTGGGCAGTAAAATGGGGAAGGACAAGGACCAACAGTAGAGGCCAGGCACTACTTGAAGCCTTCACAGTCCTAGATGTGGTGTTACTTAATGAAGGTGTTGATGACACCTTCATAAACGAGAGATGCCGATCCAAAATCGACATCACATTGCCAGCTCCACGTTGGCAAAAAGTATGGAGTGGCGAGTTTTGGACACCTACACCCATAGTGACAACCAAGAAAAATGGATGGAAAGAGAAGGACCTCGATGCGGAATTGCTCGATTATATACTGGAAGATCAAATCGCACAGTTTGACGCAGAGGCAGATGCGCACAGGCAGGCAGGAAAAGTCATGACATGCTAACTACCGCATGTGATGCTTCTATGACACGGTAAAGATAACCAGCAGGAGATATCAAACCAGTGTGTTGGTGGAACTCAGAAAACGCCCATGTGCGATGAGGAGTACAACAGGTAAAGAAGCCTGCAACAAACAGAAAGAAAACGTAACACCTCCCACAGTTGCATGCGGAATTCGTCAACAAACGGAGTATGACTGAAGGGGAGATGCCTCCCACGACAACGGAAGCGGTGTTCTTGGCTGCAATAGTTGTCAAAAAAAAACAATACCCCAGGATTGGATCGTGTCCCCAACGCTGTAGCGAAGACTGCTTTTACAAAAAAGCCGGAAGTCTTCAGCAGTCTCTTCACAACCTGCCTTCAAACAGTACAATTTCCTAAACAATGGAAAAAACAGCGGCTTGTGCTTACACCGAAAGGAGTTAAGCGCCGTCGTCTTATCGGCCGTTATGCATGCTGGACACAACGGGAAAACTGATTGAGCGAGTAATTGCCACTCGCCTGGAACAATTCACTGAGGGGACATCGGGGCTCTCTGAATCGCAGTAAGGGTTCCGGAAAGGTAGATCAACCGGTAAGGCGGTGGTGTGCGACATCGCTCGCAATGCGATAGCTGGAGCACGATGGCTCGGTGGTACAAAGAAATATTGCGCGTGTTAAGTGTCATGCCTAAAGATAACAAATTCTAAACCCAAATGACCCCACAGAACGACAACGCAATCGTGTCCGTAAGCCCATTAAGCAATTCAATCGAAAAGGATTAATTTCAATTTCAAATTGGTAAAGCAATTAACAATTACATAGGCTGGAACAATTAAATTGCAGAAACGTTTAAACTGTATGTTCCAGCACAAACGGCAGATGTGCAATTAATAGGGTCAGTTCGCAACCGTAGAAGTTGAACCCGAGTTCAAGTCGCTGAAGAAATATTAACTGATTCAGCGATACACCGCGATTGCGAACTGAAGTCAACAATCGGAAATTGGGGCAATTAAAATTAAATTGCATTGTCGACAACGGGAGGTGTTGACCCCGAGGTGACGAGAGTTGATGGTTAATGGAAGAAGGGGCAGTCGTGGAAGTGGGTTTTTTGTAGTGAACTTAGAAAGAAACTGTTTAGAGTAAATTATAAATGAAGTATAGAACAAATAGTAAATGCTAATTAGTGTAACGTAACGCTCCTCGTTAGTATAGTGGTTAGTATACCCGCCTGTCACCCGGGAGACCGGGGTTCGATTCCCCGTCGGGGAGCCCCTGGCGCAAGACTAATGACCTTGCCCAGAAAAAATAAATCATTATGGAAAATTTAACAAGCCTCAGGACTTGCTAAATAAGGCCAAGACCGGTTCCCGGTTGTAGTGCCGATGATGATGATGATGATGAAGATTAACAAAATGGAATACTAAAAACTGTTTGGAGCAAATTATAAATGAAGTATAGAACAAATAGTAAATACCAATCAGTGTAACATAAGAATGATAAAAGTGGAATATTAGAAACTGTTTGGAGTAGATTATAAATGAAGTAAAGAACAAATAGTAAATACTAATTAATGTAACATAAGATTGATAAAAGTGGAATACTAGAAACTGTTGGAGTAAATTATGAATGAAATAAAGAACAAATGGTAAATACTAATTAGCGTAACATAAGACGAATAAAAGCGGAATACTAGAAACTGTTTGGAGTAAATTGTAAATGAAGCAAAGAACAAATAGAAAATACTGATTAGTGTAACATAAGAATGAATAAAATGGAAAGTAAAGAAAGAGTGACTCCGAGTATTTCTTATTCTTTATAAGTTTTTGGTGTGTAAAGGAAGATTTGATCGCCATTCCCAAGGCATCGTGTCTCTAGTTTCTCAGCGAGACAAAAAACCATAACTCGCGGTGGTGACGCCAGATGTTAAAAATGCGTTTAACTCGGTGAATTGGAATCGGATTCTAGAGTTGCAAACTATCTCTCGGGTAGAAGACAGCTCTATGACACAGACGAGAGACCACAGGAATATAAAAGAACAGCGGGTGTACCTCAGGGATCTGTATTAGGTCTGCTGTTATGGTATATAATGTATGATGGTGTGCTCAGGGTCAATGTACCAGAAGGGGTTAGAATCATTGGGTACGCAGATGATTTGGCAATAGTGGCCGTAGCTAAACATCTAGATGACCTGGAGAATATTTGCTTCCAAGCAATCCAGATCATTAAATGCTGGCTAGATATGGCCGGACTGAAACTAGGTGGACATAAGACGGAGGCAGTTTTAATAAGCAGCCGCAAGAAAGTTGAACACCTTGATTTGGAAATGGAAGGACAAATAATCAGATCCAGTCCCTATATTAAATATCTTGGTGTTATACTCGACAACAGGTTGAGCTTCAAGGAACACCTGGGGAAAACGAGTGAAAAAACGGCAAGAGTATGCAAAGTTTTGGCGAGACTGCTACCCAATGTTGGAGGACCCAGGCCCCACATAACGAAACTCATAACCAGTGTCAACACCTCCATTATAATGTATGCAGCTCACATATGAGCAGGAGCCGCACAGTATAAGTCATACATGAGGGGAGTGAACTCACATAGGCTGGCATCTTTAAGAGTATGCTGTGCATTCCGAACGCTATCAGAAGATGCTATAAATATTTTGGCCGGGATGATACTACTTCACATTGTAGCTAAAGAAAACGCTGCATTGCATAAGGTCTCCCAAGAGAATCGTCGGCGAATGCGGTCACAACTAGAACTCTCAAGCCTAAGAGAATGCCAGCGAAGATGGGATTCTTCCACCAAAGAAAGATGGACCCACACCATAATACCTGATATAAAAACATAGGTGAAAGGAAAATATGGCGAGCTGAATTACCACTTGATTCAGCTAATATAAGGACGTGTATACTTTCGGCAATACTCACAGAAGTATAAGCATGTGAATCACCCATATTGCTTGTATTGCAAAGACAAAATAGAAAATGCGGAACACGTACTCACAGAGTGCGTTTAATTCGAGACCGCACGAACGATTTGGGAGAGACATATGAAACGGGCAGTTACTCCAGTAGGAGTAATAGAATACATCATCATCATCATCATCGACACTACAACCGAGAACTGGTCTCGGCCTTATTTAGCAAGTCCTGAGGCTTGTTAAATTTTCCATAATGATTTATAGAATACATGTTGAGTTCAAAACAGGCATGGTCCGTAACAAATGGTATTCTCTGTGAAATGATGCAGCAGTTGCGACGCGACGAGCGGAGTAACAGGTAAACTCCGTCCCGCCCCGTGGTGGAATATCTAAAAGAAAGTTTGCCGGGATCAACGGGAATATGTTCCAGGCGGGAGGTGGTTTTAGTCGCTAAAAACCCGGCATGTTTCTGGATCGGTCCAGAGGTATCTTTTGAAGATTTCCATCTTCCTACCGAAAACAAACCAAAAAACAAAAGACTATATCGTTTAATGTACGAACCACACAAATGGGGAATATTCTTCACGTGTTTTCTTGTATTTATAATGTATTTCATTTTCTTATCCTTCGTTTTCACATTTAAGATTATCTTGACATTTCTTTAAACGAACGCATTTCGTGTAAATAAAAAGTAAAATGGAAAAATTAAATTATAATGCAGTTTGGTCGTGGTTACATCGTGGTATTCTTCAGAGGGAATTTGACAGCTTGATTGAGGTAATTCCCAAGTTGTATAAGCCGTCTGAGATAAATCCTTTCCCGCTTTCATTTTCATCTAGACGCAATTGTAAGGGTGGTTATTAGCATAGATACCAAGACTGAATTAATGATTTAAAAAGGACAATACATACAAGACCTACTTAGTTACAAAACAAATAAAATAAATAAAAGGTAAAATAAAAACGGAACTTTCACTAAACCTCTCTAATACTAACCCATCCTATAAGATTAAGGCTATAAATGATGCTTGCCGAACTGTTTTATTAGAAATTTATTGAACAAGGATGGTTGTTGATTAATAGACTAACGAAAATAGGTTATTCCAAAGAGCGACTACTTGGTTCTTTCTACCCAATGTAGTAACCTTACACGTTTCACATTCTCAGAATGCATTGCTTTTGAAAACACGCTTGATGCCAAATGACACAGATATATCTAATTCCCTTCTACAGTCGTTAAGGAGGATACCACTTGAAGTTTCTTCTGCTTTTACAGTGTCTTTCAAAGTGAGTTCGTAACAGTTTCTTCCTTTTCAAGTGTTCACGTATTTCTCTGTCAGCAAAGCAATCACCTGAGCAACATTTACGAACATCTCTTCCTAGAAAAGGCATTCTCAAATTCATACATGAACACATCCACCCGTACATAAATCGCATACAATCCACGAATTTAAGTAATCACACTGAGGAATGTACCTACCCACGCCCCCCACAAATATCCCCGACAGTCTCGAGATGAGATATCAGAAGATTATTCCACAAAGCGCTCCGAAGTGTAACTGCCATCGAATCTACAGCCATTACAATGATTGTTTTACTTAAAGATGTACACATAATGTCGCATCCTACTGCTTAAATAAACCTCCCAAACCACCCCCAATAAGAATTCGCAAAGCGGATTCAATTTCATACTCCCTGTAATAGACATTCTCACCGAATGACAGCTAAGGATATGTTCCCCTTTCGCCATTTTCGTAAAAGCAATGAGAAATTATTTTTCATTAGCGTCTGGATCTTATATTATCCCCAGGTTATTGTTTTCGCGATTCAATTTATGAATAAGTTCCAGTTCGTCCTTAGCTGAGCGTCCTTAACGTGCTTTAGCTTATCTGGCGAACTAATCAAAATTTTATAACGTGCAGAACATTCATTTAGTCGCGAACAGTTGCCGGAAATCAATTTTTAAAGATGTAAATCGATTTGAATGGCGAACAACGAGGCGGTAGGACGAGAAAAAAACGTAACACAAGTTGTTGAGCACGATGTTCCATGGAGTCTGTAAAAGCAAAGATGTTTGGTGAGAGTGTCACGGGTTTCTCTGGAACATGTACTCCATCTTTTGCTAAGGGCGTGCTGTGGTAGTTGTCCCTACTTTATCTAGACGTCTTCAGTTATTCTGATACCATGTCCTGGAGTTATCTTTGTTATTTGTCCTCGCTAGGCAAGTGAATAGAAGCGTAGCATATAAATAAAATATTTGGACACAAAAGTTGCTTGTGGTGTGTTTCAGAATAACTAAACAGGTATTTTGCGACCCTTTATGAGACAGGGTTTGTTAATAACTGGCCAAGTCAAAAATCATCCGCCTGTGGCATCATTTTAAGCATATTTAATTATACCTCGAATTATTTTTCAGTCGAAGTACTTCAATTCGGAACTTTTAGTGTGATCACATGTTACCGTAACCTTGCAATCGTCGACGTAGAGTATCAATTAATTGAGCCGACTTACCACAAAAAGCAATTGAAAGAATAATGCAATTCGGTTCAAATACATCAACATCAATAAATCCACAGGATGGTTGCATTTTTTGACTATTGTTTGCCTCTTTCGTGTTCTTTTTTCAACAGAACTTGAATTGCAATGGCTGGAGTACGCCAATCAAACGCCTAAAAGCGGATCAATCATGATTGATTGTTTAGAAGACTGAACGACTTGGCTTGGCTTTTTTTTTTGTCAAGAGTCTTTAGCTCCCTAATTCGGGAATACGACGATTGAAAATCAATAAAGGGATTATGACTGATTATTTAGAGTAAAAGTGCCACGATCACCATGTCGAGCAGAAGTTGTTTAGAGGTAAAGTAAGAAACGGGGCTGGGTAATTTAGACGCCGTGAGCTGAATTCTACTGTTTCTATCAGGGGTGGAAAGTCCGAAGGTGAGATCCTTCACTTAATAAATAAAGCAGGGCACGAATACCATACGTATCTGTCAAAAGTCAACAAAGGTGACATCGATGGGCAGGGCACGAATGCCATCGGTTTCTGCCAAATTTAGGAATGAGAAGCGATGTAGATTGTGGTCTGATTGCATCCGATTTATTGTTTCAAATTTCTGTTCTTAAATACTATTTCTCCCATCAACATTTCCAACGCATACCAATATCAAGTAGGTCACATGCCATTATATTTCGGCTGTCCAAATCCTGACTTGAAAACTATGTTCGTCATTTCAAATATTCATTACACATTGCATGGCCAATCCGCAATGACTCACCTCTCCGATGACATGTTAATTATTAGGTGAGTGTCATGCACAGTGATATCGTATACCATACATCACACACATCCATTGGGACACCTGGAAAATTAGTTTGTCAAGACATACTTTTTGTCTTTGCTTTGGCGTGTGCTGACCGGTATTTTATTTCAAGTCCGTGGATTTTGAATTATGATCTAATTATCCGGTGTATATTATAGGAAATGTGTGGGGGTTCGAGTAGGTGTGCCAAGACACGGGCACTGATACATTTTCTTTCCACTTGTCACTGATCCAATAGTGTTGATATTATTATTATTATTATTATTATTTATTACAATGTAATTAATTACACAATAACTTAATTCTAAATAGCGCTAGCTGCTAGGGCTTTCGGCTAATATCGAGTTACTTTAAATTTTGTTATGAAGGTTAGTAAGTGTTAGTAATTCGTATGTGTAGTTGATATTCTGTTCTGATGGTTTTGCCAGAATGTTGCTGAAGGTGTCGTTTCCAAATAGTTGGTTTGCGATGGTTTGGACTTTTGGGCAGTCGAATATGATGTGATGTGGAGTAAGTGGGACTTGGTTGTTGCAGTTACTGCATTGTGGGGGCCTGGTTTTTGTAAGGATGTGTTGGTGTGTGATTTTGGTGTGTCCTAGCCGGAGTCGTAGGAAGCATTTTATTTTTCTGTTTGAGACTGTTGTTGGGTAAGTAACGGGTTTGGTGTCCTGTTTAATAGTGCTGTACAGGTGGGTGTAGTGGTGCCATTCCTCTTCCTCCACGTTCTTAAGGGCATTTTTTACCTGTCTTCTTATGTCCGTTTTGTTAGGATAATAGAAGGAGACGAGAGGCGACTTTGTCCCTAGTTTTGCGGCCGCGTCGGCCGCTTCATTTCCACTAATGTTACAGTGCCCGGGGGTCCAAAGTAGCTTTATTTTATTAGCTTTCTTAATAATGTTATCTTGGATTTGACGAATGACAGCATTTGTGGAGTTTACGTTGGTTATTGCTTCTAGAGTTGAAAGGCTATCAGTACAGATAATCGTTGGGATTTTCTGGATCAGTTTTGTTGCTTCCAAAATTGCCGTTGCTTCCGCTGATAGGATGGAACAAAAGGTGGGAAGTGATCCCATTCTGATTATTTCTTTGCGATCGTTGACTATAGCAAATGACACATTTGATTCGTTTTTGGAACCATCTGTGAAAAACAGGTTCCAGTTTTGATGTTTGTCGATGGTATCCTTGAAAAGTTTTTGATAGATTATCTGATTTGTTGAATGTTTTGGATAATGGGACAGGTCATCTAAGATTGTATTTCTCGGAATTAACCATGGAGGGTGTTGTGTGCGGTGGGGTTTTGAAATATTTATAGGGATATGTAAGTCCTTGGCTATATCGATGGCCCTTTCCAGTCCTGAGCGGTATCTCGACCTTCGTTTTTTTTTATAAATTTTTCGGATGTCCTGCACTATGGGGGTTGCTATAGACATTGTAAATTTGTAAGCAAGTGTAGCTGATATATATTTTAGTCTCTTTTCTATAGATGGGAGACCGCATTCGACGAGGATGTTTTTAATTGGTGTAGTACGGAATGCTCTGGTATTTGCTCGAGCTGCGGCGTGATAGGGAGATTTTATTGTTTGCAGGGTCGTTTTGCTACATTTTCCGTATATCATTAGTCCGTAGTCGATTTTAGATAGGATGATGGCTTTAGTTATGTTAATAAGGGTGTTAGTATGTGCAGATCCATTCTTATATGCTAGGTATTTTACAATATTTAATCTTGCAGCTAGGCTTTTCTTAAGTGCTAAACAATGTTCTTTAAAATTGTATTTACTGTCAAAGAGGATACCGAGGATTTTCATGGATTGTATTGTAGGGATTGTGTGATTCTGAAAGGGAAGTGTGATGTTTTTGCTGCAGCTGGTTTTTCTACAAATGTGTAACATTTTAGTTTTTTCGAGGGAGATCTTTGCGCCTGAGGTTTTACACCAATTAGTGATGTCGTGTAGTATTTCTGAATAGGTAGATTGTACTTCGTTGAGATCGTTTACGTTTGTTAGAATAACTAGGTCGTCAGCGTAGAGGCAGTGTTTTATGTTTTTATATTTTACGAGAATGTCGTTTATTCCGTCAAAGGCTATAGCGAATAATAGGACTGATAGTGGAGAACCCTGTGGAATACCGTTTTTTATGTTGTATATTTGTGAGAATGCACCACCTGTTTTGACTCTAAACTTCCTGTTAGAAAGAAAGGACTTGATTATGTAGAACATATTGTTACCAACTCTCCATTGCGCTAATTTATTCAAAATCACATGAGGACCGATCCGGTCGAACGCTTTTTCAAAATCTATGGAGAGAATTGTTGTATGCTTTTTGGTTGACAAAGAAGATGTGATGAAGTTGTCGATATGGAGTAGCGCATCAATCGTTCCACGTCCTTGCTTGAAACCAACCTGTTCAATGCTTATTAGATTGTTTTTCTCCATGAACCAGTTGAGTCGTCTAGATAAAATTTTTTCAAATGTTTTTCCTAGACATGGGAGTAACGATATTGGGCGATATCCTTTTGCCGAAGTCGGTTCGCCCGTGGGTTTTGGAATGGGTACAATTGTGGCTATTTTCCACACTTGTGGAATTACACCTGTTTGGAGTATGTTATTGAAGAGATGGAGTATTCGGTGTCTCAGGACTGGTGGACTGTTCTTTAACATTATGTAATCGACTCGATCATATCCTGGTGTTTTACCTGTGGCGCCATGTAGGGTTGACTCTAATTCAATTTTATTGATCGGGAGATCTATTAATTTAGAGGATGGGCTTGTGTGAGGGGACGGGCTAATTGTGTCTCTTTTGGCAGAGAGAAATGACGGATGGAAGTTTACGTCTTCTGCGTAGTTTGACCATGTTTTGCCGAGATGGTCGGCAATTTGAAGGGGAGATGTGAGAGTGCCTGAGTCGGTGTTCATGCATTTTATTGAGAGGGGGCGATACTGCCCAGTTAGCGTTTTTATATCCGCCCAGATTTTTCTGGGAGTGGAGTTCGGATTTAACTTTTCGGTAAATGTTTGGAAGGCTTTTCTTTTTTCTTCCTTGGCATTTTTGCGAAAAAGAGCATTTAACTTTTTATAATTAATTAGGTTAAAATCGGAGGGGAATCTTTTGAAAATTCTCCAGGCTTCTTGTTTTTTCTTCCTTAGGTTGTCCAATACTGGATTCCACCAGGGAACTACCGCCTTATGGAGTTTTCGACTTGTTTGTGGTATCGAGGCATTTGCTCCTATTCGGATTGCTTTAGTGATTATGGCTGTTTCTTGATTAATATTTTGACTCTCTACATGTTGACTTAGTGCCTGGGTAGCTATATTTTGAAATTTACTCCAATTAGCAAGTTCGGTTTGGAATTTAGGAAGAAGTTTGGAGGGTTTGGGACACATGCTAGTGTTAATGTTTATTATTATTGGAAAGTGGTCGCTCCCGTGCAGGTTGGGTAAAGTATTCCAAGTGCACATTGGGGCCAATTGAGGTGAGGCTAGTGATAAGTCTACATGTGTGAAGGATTTGTGAGTGGAAAAATGTGTATGGCTACCGTTATTGAGTAGTGCTAGATTTGCGGTCAGTATGTATTTCTCTACGGTTTTTCCCCTTTTATTAGTGGACGAAGATCCCCAGATGGGACTCCACGCATTAAAATCTCCGAGGAGATTTGGATGCTATCTGTGATAGTGGTAAGATCGTGTATCGTTATTGGTTGGGATGTGGGGGTGTATGCTGATATTATCGTGAGGTTTCTGCCGATATTTATTTCTACTGCAACGACCGAGATTGCAGAGTTTACTACTATAAGTTTATGTGGGATTGATCTATGTATAAGTATACCTGTACCATGTTTAGAAGCAACATTTTCCGTAAGGTTGTGAAAGAATGCCGCGTATTCTTTGGGTCCTGTGGCCCGAGAGTCGTGGCGGATGTGCGTTTCTTGTAGAGCTATGATGGGTGGTTTCAGATCTTTGATGAGTATTTGGAGCTCATGCATATTGTTTTTGAGTCCGTTCAGATTCCACTGTAGTATTGTGAGTTTATGGACATGAATGCTATTGTGTATATTAAACCTGCTGCTGTTGGGGATTTTGTTGTTGTAAGGGTTCAGTCTCCGTGTCTCGAGTGTTGAACCATTCAAGCCGAAGCCCTGTCTGCTTCGGCCCGAGTTGGGATTTTCTCGAGACACAGAGACTGTGCTTTCGTTGGGAGTGTTAGGGTTATATGTGGTTATTGTGAGGGAGTGGGGAGTTTAATAATTCTTGAATGGTGGGTTCATTTATTTTTATGTTAGTGTTTTTTTTAATAGGTATAGGTTCGTTGTTACGGTTGGTTGTTGTGGGTTTTATGAATAGAGGTGATTGGTTTTGTATGGCTTTACGGTATTCTGCAGATGTAGAAGCGCAGTTTGAAATGAATGAAGTGTTTGTCGATGTTGGTTGGAGTGTAGTTTTTGTTGGGCTTTGTTTTGTAGTTTCTTTTATTGGTGGTGTTATATGTGTGGCTGTTGTTTTGAGGAGTGCGGCATAGGATTCCTTTGGTTTGTTTGATGGCGTGGGATTTCGTTCCCTATATATCCGTTTCGCTTCGGATAGAGAAATTTTATTTCTCGTTTGTATTTCAAGAATGGACTGGTTTTCTATATATTGGGGGCATAATGGTGATGAAGCAGGGTGAGGGCCTTGACAGTTGGCACAGTGGGTTCGGGTGCATTCTAAGTCGGGGTGTGGAGGAAGGTTGCAGTTGTTGCACGCTGGGTTTCGTTTGCACCATTTGGCTGTATGTCCGAGTAGTTGGCATTGGCGGCAGCGCATTGGTCTTGGGATATACTCATTTACTTTGGCTTTGTGCCATCCGATTTCTATGTTACTCGGTGGATTGAAGCGGTCAAATGAAAACAACATTAGTCCGGAGGCCCTGATTTCGCCATTTTGCGATTTTTTAAATTTATGGACACTTACCACTCCTTGAGGTTTCATTTCTTGGACGATGTCTTCTTCCGGAACATTAATTAGGTATGGTGCGTAAACAATACCTTTCGAGAGGTTTAATTTCGGATGCAACTTTATTGTTACCGGACATAGTTGATCGAACCGTTTGGTATTTACAAAACGTAGAGCTGTTTGTTCATCTTTCACTAGTAAGAGAATTGAACCGTCTCTTAGCATGGACACTTTTTCATATTGTGTACTAATTGAGTCTATAGCTCTTTTTAACACGAATACGTTCACTCCGGTCAGAGGTTTTGTCGCGTGATTAGGAACAATTTGAATAAATTTCGGGTTTTTTTCACTTGTCTTTGTTGGTAATTCCGGGAAGTTCGATTCAATAGGACTAAATGCCTGCCGTTTTCTTTTATTGACGGGGACGTCACCCAAGGACGTTTCCTGCAACATACCGAATCTGTTGCCGGTGTGCTGCTTTGGCCCTAAGGCCATTTTTTATTTATTTCTCTTTTCTTTTGCTTTACTTTGGAACCGGTTAATTTAAAGTACACTAACAAAAGCAATACACTTACAACACGCACAGTACCGTAATAAAATATTCACACGCGGTTTTGTGTTCACAATTCTTTCACTGCACAATACGGTTAAAATTTGCGTCTTTACTGTTCGAGAGTTCGTCTGGCAATGCCAATAGTGTTGATAAAAGTTCGCAACATACCCAAGAGTGGCAGGAAATAATGAAAACGCCGGCGTGTTGTTTTTTCTTTTTTTTTTTAACTGGCAGATGATCCGTTTCTTTATTTCACTTATAACTTATTCTTAATATTATTAATTGTTTTTTTTTTTTTTTTTTTTTTTTTTAATAAATATTGTACAAGTTGAACTCTGCTTTATTTACACTGTGATCGCCATAATTAAAATTTTACCAAATGCTGGTGAGCACATTGATGCCGGGATGTGCCTCGCGCAACGACTATATTCGACTGGTTAAAATTGAAGTAAATAAATTTGCCTCTAAGTGGTAGCGTAACTGCCCGCGGTTGTAGTTTGATAGTGACTCATACCAATTAGGGATGAAATTTTGGATTTAATTTTGAACACAGGACAACCAATAGAGATCACGCTTCTGCTCTCTCATTGTCATGCCAGTCGAGGTGCGGTGAATACAGCGGTTAATTCGATAGTCGACGAACATGGGAGAATGAGAGAACAGAAACACAAAGTACTATGATCTCGGGGTGGGTTTGGTTGTGTGTGCATGAATCAATGCAGCTCTGAGGATAACCCATTGACCCAATTCGGTTAATGCGGTGACCTCAGAGTGCATTGAACTGTGGGAAGGTAAAATTGAGAAGGAGAGGAAAATTTAGCTGGTGCTATTCACCTGCGAAAAGAGATCATTGATCCCAAGCGAATTGATGGTCTGGGAAAAGCCGAAGTGACGCTACAGGCTAGGTAGCTAGGGTAATATTATCGTGGGAACCAAACTCGTATAAGTTGGAATTACCCCAGCCGTTGCATGATTATGTAACCGCGTCGTTTGGTCGTACATGGTTGTTGCCAACCAAAACGACTTGAATTATTGCAATAGTGTTGCCGTATGGCAAGAAAACACTGAATGCAATTGTGCATTAACCGAATAGATTAATGACTTCCGGCCAGTCTTCATTTAGGGATTTATCTATTGCAGGTGAAATAGGCGGCGGTAGGAATTGGGATTGAGGTGACGTGCTGTTGGCGGTCGAAATTAGGTTAGGATTGTGGGTTGGTTCTCCACGTAATATAGAGAACCCCCATAAATGTGTTTCTGTTTTAATGGGAACACTACATTCGACCAACTTGACTTCAGTTTGGCTTGCAATGACCTTAGGTCACATGTACCGGAAAATGGCGGATTATGACTGATTGTTTGGAGGATTGATCAAAATAGTCTGGTGGTTAAAAAGAAAATGATGGGGGGGGGGGGGGGTGGGGTTGGACTATGACAATCAAACCCCAAATATTCAACGGACTTTGACTCACAATAGCTGAACTATGACAATAAAATCGTACATATTGTGTCATAATTCATTGTTTAGAAGATTGACCAACTTAGTTTGGCTTCCGGTTTTCAAAAGCTCACAAACACTGGGCTGGAACGATCGAAAATCAAATAGCAGATCCCTAGGAAGGGTGACCAACTCTATTTGATTATCATTTCTCGACAGACTTTGGCTTATAACGGCTAAACGAATTGATTGATTGTGTAGGGTTATACTGTTGTTGTGAGTCCCGCGCCGTGCTTCCTCTTTCTAGGGAAGAGCGGGGACCTTTTATTATTCCTTTTCTTCTTTTGCTAGTCCTGTACGCGCAACAATCTTATTAGAACTTTTCCACTCTGCTGATAGAAGGCAGTCACATCCGCAAATACTTAAACCAATTAGGTCACTCGCTCTGGTTCCTAATAATTCTCCACGTATTATGATCCGCGTCCCAGGCGGACCTTCCTTTGGTGAAAGTCCAGTTACAACTGGCTGAGGCGCCATTAACAAGAAAAACCCTTTATTAAATTCAACGGCTCTTAAAGGGTTTTAGATGATATTAAAACTCATATATTATCAATATATTTAATATATTTATATCAACTTAGGGGTTCTTAACTCAACTTTCCAAACTCACAACTCAACTTACAATCTCAAACTAACTGAACTGAACTGCTTTTACAATTGAATTTTTTCTCTACTTATAGAACATTGTGTTCTAATTACTGTAAATTATAATATGAACAAAACAAATTTTCTCAAAGTATTCCTTTAGTTTCTGTGACTTTTAAATTGAATAAAATTTGAACGAAAATCAAAGTGCTCTGTTTTGAAATAAAAAGGGGCAAGTTATGAAAAGGGGCAGTAAGTTATGAAAAGTTACAGTTGCTGTAACTGGCAATATTGTCAATGTTTATGAATGGTATGTATTAAGTGAGAATGTAATATATGTTAAGGGCAGTTTTTAAGGATGTGTAAGGAGATTCAGTGTTAAATTTAATAAAGGGTAGTATTCTGGAATACAACACTGTTTATGTAACGTTATGTTGTATTACTTTATCTTACCAAGGATTTCTTAATGCTAAGTATTACCTATTGAGCGGGGTGGGACGGTCGGGCCTCTTGTTGGCTATAGAAAAATATTCCTACCGTCGTAAACGGACCTCTCAAATTCCACTCAGTCGGTTAGCGATAGAGCGGGAAGTATACTCATGGGTACCCCAGAAGGGGAAATTAGCGTCTCTGCGTTGCGTAATTGCTATGGTTAGTTGATTCTCGGCGTTTCACTTTTATTGGTCTCAAAACGGACGGGTTTGTATATTTCCCAATAAACACTGTAAGCACATACGTTTCGTATTCATAGAAAACAGTTTTGTTTGACGCTGTTATATTCAAGGTTTTATTTTAATTTATGTTGACACCATTTTAATTCTTCTTCTTTTTACATTTCTTCTAATTACATTTAACTTGAAACTTTCACTTCTCTTAAATTTGTCCTTATTGACTAATTTAATTCAAACTTCACGAACTCCCGATCCGTTCCATACACTATCTCACCAACAACCCGAGACCGCCCCGGTCAAATGTCTAGAATCAACTCTATCCTTTTTTCCTTAGTCTCTCCGAACAAAGACTTTTTCTTAAATTCTGCAGATCGATATGTCCTTTTGTCTGCATGGCCCTTTTGCCAGCCGCTATTTCCTTTCTGTATTTTTCCCGGCTTGGGATCATAAGAGGAAACACAAAGGGAAAATCAACAGAGGATCGTTCTAATGCACATTTACGATCCTCTATGTCGGTGGGCGCTAAAACGAACGTGTGGTTCATTTTATGGCGCAAGTTGTTTGTTTTAGAAGAATGGAAAAAGATATATCCCGCGGGTAATGGCTTGGGTAAACAAACCTTTAAAAGGCCATAAAATTGCAGACTTTACTTGAAAGTTGGTCATCTGCTCCGCAGATTTGGGTCCGGGGGATTTTGCGTGTTGAACATATGGTTCGTTTATCACGTCTTGGGTTTAGGTTAAATTCAATATGAGCAAATTGAACGTGTAGTTCAATTTGTTTGATATTGAATTGATATCGCGATATTTAATGTATGCGCGATTAATGGTGGGGACTAGCTCCAAACAAATAGGTATTAAGGGGTTGCGGGTTTTGTGCGTAACAATTGTTTGGAGGCTTGATCAACTCGTTTTGCTTTTTATTACCAAAATATCATGACGGCTCATGACTGATTGTTTAGAAAATTAGCTATTTTGGTTTGGGTTTCTTTTTTTAAAAAAATTAGTTTGCAATGATTGAGTTATGACAGTCAAACGTTAAACAACAGTTTATGATGGAATGCTTAGAAGATTGACCAACATCGGTAGCTGAATTGAATGTTGTTTCTGGGTTCGCTTATCGAAAGTAAGTTTTTGGGTTTTTCTTTCTTTTCGCGGACGTATATATATTCAAGATGTCTTCGAGTTCGGCGTCGAGTTCGACGTCGGGTTCGACGTTGCGAATCGAGTTATTGTCGACGGACAATGGGAGTAGCAAGTGAGAGCGCTGGTCTTGAAACACGATCTGTAACAATAAATGAACGGTAACTGAAGATGTCCGTTCGATGAGCACGAACAATGGTTGAGACAATGCATACCAAGCCGGTTTCGTAATGTCTATTCACCTGTTATCGTCTACCAACTGTGTTTCTTCCTTAAAAGAAGAGTTGGATAGCGGAGAGTGAAAAAAGAAAGAAACCGGCAATACGTGCACAATAATACTTTATTTTGCTTTCGGTGATCTTCGTTGTCGCTACACTGCTCACACTCGAGGAGTTAGCCCAAACCATGGTAAGGTTTTCCCAAAAGTCAGAGCGATGCACTTCATGGGATATGATCGACCTCCTACAATTCAATGATGCCACTGAAGAATAGCTGACATTCTGGAGAACGTATGATGATGTATACGGCGTCCGACTTCACTCGTGCGCAGAACTTGGAGCGTTTGCTTAGAGTTCTCCAAGCAAGAGAGGCTCTAAAAGGTTTCTTAAGAGTGTCATAAAAAGGCTAGAAATACGCTTCGGGAGCCAAGAAACATAGCTTCACTAACGAAGTTCAATAGTCCACCTCGGGCCAGGAAAGATAGTAGTGAGGTATGCATGTTCTCTAACCATTTGTGAAACACCATCAGAACACTAGAGGAGGCGCAGTATTTGAGTTCATCGGTGACCCTAAAGAACAAGATACCATGAAGGCTCCACGAATCCATACAATTTCCCTCTTACATACATACTACCCCCTAATCAATATCCCCATACCCATACATATACAATACCATACATAGCATATTCTATCAAATAAAATCCAACACGTGATATACGAACCAAATGTTCATTTGGTTCGCATACACGTAAAATTACCAAACCAAAATTCCAACTAAATGTGGGGACCAGATGTCCCATCGTCGAACATGTATTGTTGAGAATCATAAAATGCGATTGGTGATCCTCTGCGAATTTGTTTGCACAAATTCGGCCCCACAAACTCAAAATCCATTTATACTTTTTACAACAAACCATATTCGAATACAAACAAATTGCGCCATAAAACGAACCGCATGTTCATTTTATCGCGCATCAACATCTAAGATCATAAATGCGTATCCGCAAGATCCTTTATCTATTGTTTGCTGCCGAAGTGGGTTTATGACCTTTGTTCCTTTCTTTTCCTTTTCAAGTATCCCAATCCAAGAGATAAAGAAAAACAAATGAATGACGGAGGGTCAAGAAAAGGCAACTGAGTTAGTTTTTTGGTGTTGGGCGACTTTAGACTCAGACGAGTTGATATTGGGTGCCGTGCGAGGCTAAACGTGTCGCGATTTCGGTGAGGGTCTACTGTAAAACCCTTTAACTTTTCTGTTTTTGTTGATAATAAAGAAAATTTAAATGTTAAAATGATACTTTTAATAAACCCTAAACGGCCACCTACTCTTCTCGGAGGTCCTGGAAGCACGATGGTGTGCCAAGGAAGAATATTACAATACCATAAGCTATGAAATACGGATGGTTTATGTACCATCGCAGTCATCTAAAGGAAGAACAATCAGAGCTAAAACTTCTTAGCGAAGCTAAGCGTTTTGCAAATAGAAACCGACATGTGTGGTACCTTTGTTCCATCCTATATATCCTGGGAGCCAAGGAGGAACCATCGACAACATATTCGTTTCGAAGTAGTAAAAGGAATGCCGGCCAGAACCGTCTAGATCTTTCGGGAAGACGAAGCCCGAAGTAAAACAAAGTGCCCGGTATGCTATGAAGGGCCCTGGCTCTCTGAATGTCCAAGGTTCAAGAAGGCCTGTACTAGTGGAAAATGAGAGATTTTTCTTTACATTAACCCGTACAGAAGAGGATTTCAAAGTATCCTTAAATGTTAGAGCGGAGTGCGACCGAAAGAAGAGGTACAGATGACAAATAAAGCCAGACTCTGCTTACAGTACTTTCACCACTAACATGGGATGTTAACCTGCGCACCTCTATAGCGTTTTGGATGATAGTGAAGAACGTGTGATTCGAACTGACGCTATGACAGTTAGAATCCCCAAAAATTGAACCAAAGCGCAACCCATCAGGCCACCGCCGTGTGTACGAATTCGATTTCTAAGCTCAAGTACATTCGACTGATGTGGATTTGTTATGTTATCGCTATGGTATACGGCTCTGATGCATTTTCTTATTCGATTTTCGTTCGGTGTTCTTCACTCTTTGCTGGTGTATTGTGTGTGTATCTGTTAGAAACGCTACAGCTCCAATATGCAGAAATGTGCTACGACGTTCTCCATTCAGACGATTTTCCACCAACGACGGCGTAGATAAAAAAGAGAGGCAACACCGTAGTGATGATGACGTACCAAAGAAGCCGCGGGGGGGGGGGGGGGGGGGGGGGGGGGGCTCTGTGTGCACCACTAACAATAGCAAGGCGTACTTTAAAATGGTAGCACTCGATATTTACGAAGTGAAAAGGTCCACCCTAATTTAGTCCTCCTCCTAGAAGAGGGATTCGCCATCTGGCTATTGGATTCAGTAACCGCCAAGAAGATTGGCATTGAAGGTAGACGGGAATCACTAACCAGGATCCGATTCACAGAGAGCTTAAGTAAAGCTCAAAGGCGCAAGAATAAAAACCCATAAAAAAGGGAACGATCGAGAACGTGAAGCTCTTGGAAACAAGAAATATGTTAAAGAAGAGGACGGTCAAAAGATGAAGCACCTGCGGAGCATCGAAAACCAATGAAGATCTGTGAGGACTATTCAGGAGGAACTGAAAACTGTAATAGGACAAAACAACTGGGGGTTTATAGTAGGGAGGAAATTCAAGAAAGGAACAAGCCTCGAACCAACGTCTCACTCAGAGATTCAACACCAAAAAAGGTGTTCCAGTAAATGTCTTCAACCATTGCATGCCAATAGAAGTCGACTAGCCTATGTTGGAATGTAGTCACGCCATCCGAAAACATAGTGACTTGATGCCAATGGAGACATTGAACCTTATATGAAGATCAGAGTAAACAGGTCAACAGGAAACTGTACAAGGACGAAATTCCCGAGAGGAGCTGGTGAACGCAGTGGAGCGAAATACTTGGAAACATAACTGTATTGACCGAACAGAGGTACAACGGCAAACGCGACAAACGAAGTGTGCATGGCATCGTTGGCGAAAAAAACCTAAAGGCAGACAAAATAATATATAAAACAGGGTGGTGACACTTCATGTATCTTACTCAATGCGCAAATTTGAGAGCCAAATATGAGGGTGAATAAAAAAATATACACGGTAATTTTACTTTTTTTGTTTAGCAACAAGTTGCGAGCTAGATAATCTTGTGCGTGGCTGTTGTTTAGTTTATGAAGAATAGGGGAACCAGATTGGGTAGCGGTCGAGTTCGACTTTAAAAACAGTATATCCATGAGCAAGCAAGAGGTACATATGTCTGTTGCGCAACGGATTATTATTACATTTTTAACAAATGAAGGCGTTAAACCCTCGGAAATTTTTCTCGATTGACGGCATAGTTTGGTAATGACACACTATCTCAGAATCGTGTCTATACGTGGGCCAGAGAATTTAAAAGTGGGCGAGAATCGATCGAAAACGAAATACATGATCGACGCCAAGTCATACAGATGACAACATCCGTGCCGTTCGAGAGCTTATTGAAAGTGATCACCGTTTAACTGTTGGAGAAATCTCATCAGGGTGGGTATCAGCTAAGGAAGTGTTCAATCCATTATCAGTGATGACCTTAGCTTCAAAAAAATTACTGCTCGATGGGTTCCGGGGTTATTGACCGTAAATCAAAAACGGGTCAGGTCCGAGATCAGTGGAAGACTTCTGGATCGATTTCGACAAGAAGGGGAGGATTTTTTGAAGCGTATCGTCATATGTGATGATGCGTGGGTGCACCATTATACTCCCAAAACGAGCATGGCAGGTAGAGAGTGCGGAGGAAGGATGAAGGCTGCCTAGTGAAGACCAAAACCCGTCTCTCAGCCAGAAAAGTTTTGGGATGGATTTTTTTCGACTCAAAGGGAGTTTTAGGGATTGATTTTCTTCACGAACCAGGAACAGGGGATGTAGCTTACTACTGTCACTTGTTACAGTCGGCAAAAAACGAGACATGCCCATTCGAGATGTCATACTTCTTCAAGAGAATGCGAGGCCTCACGCCGCATCCTTGACAAGGGATACATGGGAGGAAATGGGCTGGGAAACCCCCGAACAACCCCCCCTTATACCCCAGACTTGTCACCCTGGTACTATTTAAAAATATTCGAAAGTAATGAAGGAGTCGAGGAGCACGTGCGGAATTGGATAACAACTCACCCTAAATCTTTCTACGAACAAGGGATATGAAAGCTTCCAAATCGGTGGCAAAAGTGTGTAGATCACAGAGGAGACTATATTGGTAAATGTTGATAGTTTAGTTAGTGTGTAATATTATTCAATAAATGTATAAAAAGAAATGACCGTTTATATTTCATTCATCCTCGTATATTGACAACCAGAGCATTCCTTCAACACCAGTCAGCACCACTAGATTCGGCGTATTCGAATTCAATTTTCCCCGGGCACTAATACACTTCCTTCCCACTTGTCACTGCTGCAAAGAAATGATCACCCGAGAGAAGAGAGGAAATAGAAACGCACTGGAATGTTATTTTGCATAATTTCTATTTATTTTTAATTGTCTTCTTTTTTATTTTCTTGTATTTCACAATTGTTTTCAATTACTTAATTTAGGGTAATCCATACTGAGGCGTAACTATCGTATTCTCTCGACACTGACTATGCAACGACCGCGACTTGACTCTATGTTGTGTGTGTGCACACTCCGGAGGATAGTTATGGGCTGACAAAAATTTGCGAAATTAATGTTTGGGCCTGAGCGGCGGCGTAACCTGGCACTGTGATGATTCAATAATGACTGATTGGAATTAGGGATGGAAATTGGGATTTCTGCTTTTACACAACGATCAGCCAATGGCAATCGTGCTCTCTTGTGCATCCTTCAATTCCCCACGCTCATCGAGGTGGATGAGTACTTGCGTATTCGTTCGACGTCGATGGGCGTAGAAAGGATGATGAAATCAAAAGGAAAGCACAATAAGCCAGGTTTGATCTGGCTTAGTGTGTGTGTATTAATGCAGCGTCTGAGGCTGATCCACTGACCTAGTGCGGTGATTGTGGTTATCTCAAAGTGCTTCAAACCATGGAAAGACAGAATTGTGGAGAAGAGGAAAATGTAGTTTGCGCTATTCACCTGTAAAATGAGATCGTTGATCCCAAGCGAATGGATGATGTGAAGAAAAGCCGAAGTGACGCCAAATTGGCTAGGGTAATTTATCATGAAAACCAAATTCGAATAATTTGGAATTACCCCAGCCGTTGCATGGTTATGCAACAGCGTCGTTTGATTTGACTTGCTGTTGCTAACCGACATGATGTGATTTCCGGTGGAAATCTCATGGGCTAGCAAAATGAAGTTGTCGTATGCCAAAAGGGTAGCTAAACTCAATTATGCATTATCTGCATAAGATAATGAGTTTAGCTATGCGTCCTTTGGGAAATCAATGATTTTCAGGTGAATACCGAACGGTGGGATATGGGTTAGTATGACATGCTGGAAGCGGTCGAAATAAGGCGGAAATTGTGGTTGGAATTGTGGTTTGGTTCTCCATTCCCTCTGCGTACACTGCTTGACGAGAAAAATCAGTTTGCGATTCAAGCACAGACTCTACGTCCTCATAAGATGAATCCACCTGTGTTAATTCAATCTATCGATTGTTCAACATCTATTTTATGCGTGCTCTGCTTGACTGACTTTGAAACTAGTATAATGTAATTAAGCGTTAATTAGTGGATCATCGCAGATTATTTAGAAAGCCGACCACCGCACTTTTTTTTAGAAAACTGTATGAGATTCGAAGCATTGCTTCTACTTAGCGGTGTTGAGGATACATTTTGCTGGGCTTTTGTTATTGCTGTTCGGTTTTTTTCAGACCTTTTCAAAATATGTATTATAATGTAGTAATTTAACATTCATGTGGTCAGAGTGGTGTCGGATCAAAATCTATCCAATAATACTCCAAGTGCAAAATAAGCAAGGTGTTTCCTAAAACAAAACCAGAGAATAGGCTTACGATGTCAAATAACATCTAAAATCCGACATGTGGTAGCAAAATCTTCAGTGTTTTAGAACGTAGGCGCACTAATGTTATATAAAGCTTTGCGAATTGTGTACCTCATTGAGTCGGGTCCCATATATCCTTAGAGGATTACACATCCCTTGACGCGACCATAAAAAAAAAACAAGCACGAGTATACAATTTATATCGACCGAAGTTCATAAATAAATAACCGAAAAAGATAGACAGGTGGTGTAATATAATAAAATGTAATAACTCTTCTTAGATTCCCGACCTATCTCTGAATACAATAATCCAATAAAGATAAACGTAGCTTCACACGTTTACACTTAAACAGTCTATCAAATTTATTCATTGGAAATGTTACCATCTTATCCTGACAGCATAATGTATTCTAAAGCAACTCATATTCATTCCTCCCTTCCTTTTGCAAAACAATAGAAAGGATCTATTGCAACTGTCAGCAACTGATGTATGAAACAATGGCGAGGTGATAAGAGCAAGTTTATTGAGCTAGCTCATCAGTTAAGAAGGTGCTCTATCATCACATGGGTGATCAATAAAACGCTATTCACATTTGGGATGGTAAGCTGCCGGGCTCAAGCGAACATTACGACTTAATGCACGGTATCAAATGATTCAACGCACATTCAATAATCATCTAAGCGCTCGATATATTTGCCAACGCCTGATGAGTGCTTGTTCAATTAATTTGAAGTACTATGCAAGCATCTTCGTTTCTGAGGCTACCAACAAATGTGTATGGCTATGTGCCCTTTTAATTAAAGGACTTCCCCACATTCCGATGTCCTGCATCGATTTTCCATCCACTTGGGTTCGTGTATGTTCGGGAATTCGTTCTCTTCCACTTACTTAGGGAACGTAAATCCACTGATCCATCATGTAGACAACCTCAAGCGTCGACGCCGTGGGTGATGGATGTTTACTGAGGGCGCCTTCAACTTGCAACTCTTTAACGATGTCATAAATTTCTTTGCTTCGATGCCAATTAAAGCGATTTGAAATCGTTCTTACTTTGTAGAGCGCGTTCTAGCGTTTATGTTTCGCTGTAGTCAACTTTTCAAGTTCCTTTTCTGACCAAGGCAAACTGGGTTAGGTTGGTGTCTTGTAGATTGAGGGTTACTCAACGTCTACCCACAGTTTTAGGTCAAGATTACAATGTTGGTAAAGTGCAGTTTCACACTGAAACGTTTTGCTCATCGGAAATTGCTAGTAAAGACGCTTTAGATGGCAACTATGATGGCGTTGACGATTGTGTTGTTAGGTATGGAGGTTGTTATAGTACGTCTTTCCACTGTCAAAGAAATAATCTTATTGACGAGCTGCAATTTTGGTTTTTACCATCAAGTAATAACAATAGAATGGATACTTTAGGATTTGGCTCCCTATATTTTACGACCTTAACAGCCGGGAGAAACACACAAGCAGAACCTTAACCCATTACTTGCATGTAATTGATAAGCTAGCAATATCAGTCACCAATTCTTCGTCATATAGCAGATAAATAGTGAGTCAATGTGAGGTTCCGATGTTGGTAAATCTGTAAGCCAGGCAGATGTTAATAACCATCTCCATGTAAAACGCCCTCACTACATACGACGTTTTCAAATATTTGATTGACAAAGGTTATCAGTCCTGCTTAAGGTCCTTGTAATTTGTACGAGGGTTGCCTCTTATGTTTCGGGATTTGGCAATCCTAGTGTTGCAATCCGGCAATTGACAGCTCTGTCGTAAAGTTGGACATTTTTAAGGTTATACGCACTCAGAACGTTTTGACATACGAGCGCTATTTGTGTTGTTTACAGTAACTTAAAAGATTCATCTCGGCCCAAAAATGAAATTAAATCGTCAATATTTTCGTGCGATTATTTTTTACAACTTTCGGCGTGGATTAACTCAGCAACAGTGCATGGATGAACTTAATTCAATTTTTGGCGATGAAGCTCCATCAAGGACCAGTGTTTATCGATGGTATGGTGAATTCAATCGTGGTCGTAGTTCACTCCAAGATGAATTTCGTGAAGGTCGTCCAAAATCAGTTGTTGTTCCGAAAACCATTGATGCTGTGCGCGAACTGATATTGGAAGATCGTCATGTGACCTATCGTGAGATTGAGACAACCTTAGGCGTTAGTGGGACCAGCATACATTCAATATTGCATAAACATTTGACTGTCAAAAAAATTTGTTCGCGTTGGGTCCCACACAATTTGTCAATCGCCAAAAAAAAGGCTCGTGTCAATTGGTCGAAAGAAATGCTCAAAAAATACGGTCCGGGTGCTTCGAAACACGTCTATGACATCGTGACAGGTGATGAATCGTGGATTTACGCGTATGAGCCCGAAAGTAAACAGCAGCCGACTGTCTGGGTGTTTCAAGATGAGCCAAATCCAACAAAAGTTGTTCGCGCACGAAGCACTTCCAAGCAAATGGTCGCCTGTTTTTTCGAAAAAACTGGACATGTCGCAACCGTACCACTAGAACAACGCAGAACAGTCAATTCTGAGTGGTACACAACCATTTGTTTGCCAGTTGTCTTCCAAGAAATCAGGAAAACCAACCGCCGAAGACGGATCACTCTTCACCACGACAATGCGACCTCTCACACATCGGCTGCGACAACTGCATTTTTAAGCACCCAAAACATCGATTTGATGGGTCATCCGCCGTATAGTCCTGACTTGGCACCGAATGACTTCTTTTTATTCCCGTACGTAAAAAACAAACTGAGAGGTCAACGTTTTTCGACACCTGAAGAAGCGGTTGCTGCATTCAGAATGCATGTGTTGGAGATACCTCAATCAGAGTGGCAAAAGTGCTTCGACAATTGGTTCAAACGCATGCAAAAGTGTATAGATCTTCATGGGAAATATTTTGAAAAACAATAAAGTGACTTGCGATGATCAATATTTGTTTTTGTTCCCTAATCCCGAAATATAAAAGGCAACTCTCGTATCATACGCCATAAAACCACGAAACACAGTTTTACTGGCATATGCGCACAAAATGCAAGAAATAAGATGGACGGGGAGTGGTGTTATACAAAGACACGAGTATGACATTTTTTACAGTTGTCATGCAAAACACCGTGTGCTCGGGGTAGGCTTTAGTGCAATAAACGAAAGGCTATGCACTCGTCGCGTGCGAAGCAAGTTTAAGAACATACGCCACATAAACGTTCACGGACCTACAGAGGACTCCCCTGACGACGAAAAGGAAGAATACTACGAGAACGTCGAACGGGCTCTCAATGTCTGCCCAAGATACGATGTGAAAATCGTTCTTGGTACTTTTAATGTGAAAATAGGTCGGGAGCCGGTTTTCAGGCACTACGCAGGTTTCTATAGTTTGTATGAGAACACTAATGACAATGGACTACGAGTCATCGAACTGGCAACATCAAAAACTTGGTCGTTGCAAATACCAGGATTCCGCGTTAAAGATATCCGCAAACCCATTATGAACCCATTTCACGAATGCTGGAGCGGGCAAATTCCTACCCTGCCTCCTTCGATTTCAACTTTACCTCTTCTGCTCTCAAACTTCACCCCCCCCCCCCCCCCCCCACCCACCGATCAGCCAACTCCACGTCTACACTCTTACATCCTGTACTAAGCGAACTAAATGAATGAGTAATAATTGATGGATAAACCCAGTAACCAACTCGCCAAACATACCCCCCCCCCACCCCCCCTCGGTTTTTTTTTCTTTTTAACCATAGTTTATATTCTTATATATGGTTTTAAGATAGTTGTTAAGTTTTATCGCTTGTACTAAGCTAAATATATGACGGTTCTGACCTCACTAAACTAAACTAAACTAAACTAAAGCCACCTGGGTATCACCTGATGGAGCCATTCGCAACTAAATTGACCACGTGTTGATAGATCGCCGCCACTCCCCAAGCTTGATGACGGTACGAACGTACCGAGGCGTCAACCTCGACTCGCATCACTATCTTGTTGGTACAGTTCCGAGCGCGGATTGCCTTACGGAGACATATTGGATCCGCGGCTCTGGTTCGAATCAACACGACTGCCTTACGCAATGAGAATACCAGTAACACCTTTGGTCATGCGCTAAGACTCCCCCTCGGAGAGCTTGACGGAGGGAGAGTAAGCCCTGGGGCCAGAATGCCGGGCGTAGAAGAGAAATGGGCACGCCTTAAGAATACTGTCATGAGTACTGCCAACTCCATCTTAGGCAGTAGTCGGAGATCGGAGCCACTGGTTTGATGATCAGTGCAAAGTAGCGACTGAACGTAAGAATGCTGCATTGCCCTGTATGCCGTCTCATTGGACGCGGGTACCCGAGGAGAAATACAAAGAGCTCAGGAGATCACTCATTACTCTAATAAATAATCCATTTCAGGCGAGGAGCCGCCACTTTGTTTATCATACTGCTACAACAGGTAATAATGTAACCGGTTATTGTAAGTTGTGAATTATACTACGAAAAATTGTTCCTAAAGAGAAACACCGCCAACGTGTGATAATCAAACGCAATTTTATCGCATCTTCGGCCATACAGATGCCGACGATCACGTCTGTTCCCTTCAGATGTGTTGCACTAGGATAGGATGCAATGAAGGGCAAGTTTTCCTCGATCCATAAGAGGAAAAAAGCGAAGGTCCGAGTGTACTTTATAAATACGGGTGCGGGCGGTAATACAAATTAAACGTTATGTTAAACGTCTTACGATTGTTGTATAATATCGTCCAACTTGAAACGCCCATAAATAGCTTTCATCTAGTAACTATCATAGTGTTACAGCACCTATTATAAAGTCAGGTTTAAGTGTTTTTATCAACATTTACCAAACCGCGAACTTGTAACATCAACAAATAGATTAATTTAATAAGCCTTTAAATGTAGAAAAGAATTTTATATTAGACTTTCCTCAGGAGAGGCGAACCTATAGCACCGAGTTGGTAACCCCGATATGCCACAGATAACTGTTGCAGTCTTTTTGAACAGTTGCCGGTTGTTATGCTCTGGAAACACTAGCGCGGGGAGAGAATTCCACAATTCACTCTGTAACGGAACGAGTTCTGACGCAGAGATGTTCACGCCGTTGGGAGATGAACCGCAAAGTGGTGCGACCCCTCGGATTGTCTCGAACAGTACCATTAATTTCCGAAGAAGAGTGTCCGTGATAATTCGAGAATCAATAATGTCAAACGATTTTGTGCATGTCCTGATGAGATAAATTCCATCGGTGTATTTTGATGAGATCAATGAGCTCAGCATACATTGGTGTTTGAGTACAAAGTCCTAAGGCTCTAAGCAACTGTGACGCTTAAAGAAAGCTCAAAGTGAGGTTTTTGCCGTCTTCATCCTTTTCCGCCAACTCAAATTTACAGTCAGATGGGTCAGGAATAAAAATAGAAGATCTATTAAATAAGAAATAGAGTGGGTAACACTATGTAACCGTGGGGAACACCAACATCATCACAAACGTTACAAAGTGAATGTCATCAAGTACTACTTGATGCGAACGTTCTGACAGATAGTCTCTTGTTTATTGAATGGAAAATTCCTTTAATTCCACAAGCTCAGCGTACACTGATACGTAGCTCCAAAGTCTGAATTGTTTGGTATAGTCATTTCGACATGGGAAGTAACCCTAAACGTCCTTAAAGAATGAAGCGGGTTTTGCTAGAAGACCAAGAGATAAATGACGAAAATTGAAGATAGAGTAGGGACCAAAAGCTGCAAAACAGTATTCTTCTTTTTAGATGTAGACTCTCGCTTGAAATTGACGCTCAGAAAAATAATGTGTTGTCAATTGAATGAGAGATTGGTCATAATCATAAAAAGTCAGTTACGAAGGTAGAGTCGGATACGAAATTCTGTAAAAAGTATACAGTGTGATAACGTCCTTTTCTCCACCCAAAGTGTTTGTCTAAAATTTCTCTGGATTTGAGAATGCCGGCGATTTTGGTGGTCGTCAGATTGTTCTGGGACAGCAACCACGATGAAGGGCAGCCATTCGCCATCTTTTATTTTTTTTCCCACCGCGATTTAATATGCTTCGGTCATTCTGAATACCTTCTGCAATTTAATTCTGATTAACTTTTTTATTTGTTACATTTACGCGCTTTTTGTAACCCTTAACCGTTGACGGTTACGGTAAACCTATCTGATGATTTTGGAAAGTTCTAGTCTATCTTAAAAGTTTAATTGAAAAACAGTAACATGTGCAATATGGTAAATTTCCCCACGAAATGAAATGCAGGAAGAATAATAAACCCAGTAAATTTTAAAATAAACTAGAAAATTGTACTCACATAGCCAACTTGTCCGCTCGGTGTACTCCACTTTACGCTTGAGGTCCTTGACCAGATTTCGAAAGTCTTCATCGCTGAAATGGCACTGTATGATGGTATTGTTCATTTGAACGATGCTAAATTCACTGTTCCCGCTATTTCCGGTGGCACTCGTGTTAGATGTAACTGTCGCCGACGTACTTCCTGTTGGTGCAGCATACGTTTTTTCACCATTTAACGGATTCAGTTTAGGATAGAGTGAGGCTCCATTATCGCCTCCACTTCCTGCATCAACGTTGCCACAGGACTTGCTAAGAATAATTGTCGACCTTTTCGCAATGGAATCAGCGGCGAGTAAATGGTCCCCAGCTGTGCCACAACTACCTCGGTGAAACTGTTGGCAAGTTGATGCTCTTAATTGATCCATGAGCTCACTCACACTGCCACGTCGACGGTTTTCAATTGCTATATTCTCACTACCCCGACGACCACTTCTAGACCCAAATGATACGGTGACTGTTCCGCGAATAGCATCCCTTTGACTAGATCCTGGTGTGGTGGTAACGTTTAGAAAGTTTTTTCTCAAAGTATTCTCATTGCAATCATCATCGTCGTCGTTGGCCTGCAGGAGGTGCTCTGCACTACCGCTGGCCGCACTACTTCCGCTGTTCATTATGAAAAAACAATGATCCTTGTTGGGTTTGGCCCTTTTTTCGCGTATCACAGTCACCTTCTGGTGACCTTCATAAAATTGTACTAACAAGTTCTCAAGGATCCGTTGACGCAAATTGGCATGATGGCGGTCTGTTTCCTCCCTCTGTTGGGGGTCAAATGCTGTTGTCGTGGTGGCTGTACTGCCGAGGCTCTCACTTGAGCTATATCGTTCTACGCTAGCGATGGCACTGTAAGGGTTTGTTAATTTAAAATTCCCATACAACTCGCTGAGATAACGAACGCGTGACGCAATGTATCCAATATTTCGGATTAATTGTACATCCGAGCGTCCAGGGGAATCGTCATCACTATCGTCGTCTGGTATTGCTGGTGAGTTGCAGTTATCCTTGTACATATGGCACGATGGAAAGATGACTGATTGATGCAATTAAAATAAATTAAATTTTCCAGTAAGTGTTTGTGTGTTTGTGCGTGAATCTTAGGTCGGGATGTAGTGCTCTTGGATTTTGGCTATAAATTTCCACGGACGTCCGACCACATTATGCGATTCGTCCTCTTTCCTTTTCCAGCTCAATTATTGCTTCAACTTGTGATTTTTAGTTCTGCACAGAGCATATATCCTGGTTTTCTGATCTCACATGGTTTTCGGGTGTGAGTGTTCTTGAACTTTGGTTCTCGCGTTGATGAGGATGGTATCCTTGGTGAGAGGTGATTATTGATTATTTGGTCCTTTATGACCTTTGTTGTCGAGTGAGTGTAGTAAGTCTGAACAGGTAAGATTGATGATCTAAAACGATATAGAAAAGGATATTTTCATTTAATGGGAATTTCATCAAGTTACATTTTAGGAAACGTTTTGTAAAGTTTTTGTAGTCAATATTCAGGCACAAAAGGACACGTCTTTTATATTTCTGTTTTACCATCGCAGTTTTCCAAGTTTGATACCACATTTGGAACGTTCGGGTGTAGTGCGAATACATTTGTTAAAATTATTTGTTTAAAAAATTAAGAGAGTAATAGCAAACCGATTTATAAACATTAGTGAAGGATCCAAACGAAAGCAATACTTGCCAGGCAACATAGTCGACATACTGGACATATAATAGTTGTTATTCACATATTGACAGGGACAGGTTTGGTATCAATGTCCAACAGCCCAGTGAGATGCCATGATGCGACCTTTACTTTCTTGAACAACGGTGATGATTGAAGTTGTGTTTATAGCAGCCGAAAAAAAACGTCAAGCTCAGGAAATACTTAAATGATAACATTTTCTTCTTTTGATAATAAATTACAACGAATAAAAACACGTAAAAGAAAGAAATGAAATAAGAAAGAATCGTTTGACAGATATTGGCATTTTGTAACAGGGGCATCGGTTTCACCAATACGAATGTAAGCACCGTCCACCAATTTTTGCAAACAGCGAACCCTGATATCCCTGCCCTAACTAAGACACATGTCGATTCCTCAACTGATTCGACATATCTTCGTTGCTCAAGATACGACTTACATTCGAGATTCCTTTTTAAGGGTGGAGTCTGCTTCTTAACGCGCTCCGAACTGGCCTGCCAGAGGATAGAGGCGTTGGAACCCAATAACATGGACATCATGTGGTTGAGGGTCGTGGAGTGGAATTCTGTTGTTGTCTTTACCGCTTCCCGAATGACGATCGACTGGCGACATTTTTTGAACATCTTTCACGTATCGTCCACTGGATACAAATCAACCACCCAGCTTCTGAAAACGTTGTTCTTGACGATTTTAATGTGCACAATTCAGGCTAGTTGGTACCTTCTAACAGAACCGACGAGGCTGGGAGGCTGGCGGAGATGTTCGCTGTTAGCCCCAATTTGACACAACTCGTGAACGAACCTACGCGAGTGCCGGATACCCAGGGTGATTATGCGAACTCCCTGGATCTGTTTTTGGCATCCGATCCGAGCATTTATAGTATACCGTAGAGATTGCTGCGCCACTGGGAAACTCAAATCATTGCTTGGCATCTGTCGCGCAACCACTTGCATTTCAAGCGAATAACCGACCTAAACAGCTTCGCCATGTATGGAGGTATGGGGCTGCCAACTGGGACGGCTTGAGAGATTTCTTCGCATCCTTTCCGTGGCTGGAGATGTTCTTTGAAGACTCTGATGTGAACGCATGTGCAGAGTCGTTCACAGAGATTATTCTTCTCGGGCTAGAGGTTTACATGCTGCATTCCATGAAACAAGTTCATTTGATAAAACCTGGTTTTATACAAAATGTGAGCCAATTACAGCGGCAAAAAATATAGCCTTTAAACAATGGTGCTCTAATTCCACCGAGGTTAACAGAACGAATTTTGTTAGAATCAGAAACCTGTGCAACCAGGCCATTGATACCACGAAGAAACCTCACAACGACAGAGTAACCAATAATATCCTTCGGTGCCCGACTGCGTCGCGCCCCTTCTGGTCAATGGCAACGGCTGCCAGCGGTAACTTCGCTTCCTCCTCCTTCCCCCCGTTGGTGACGGGCAGCGGAACGATAATCACAAATTCAAAGGATAAAGCTAATGTGTTCGCGAATTTCTTTTCCGCGAATTCAAACCTTGATCCCAGTCTTTTGGAGCCACTTGTGATCGCACCAGTACGGTCTTCGATGCGAGATGTGAGGTTTCGCCCGCGTACTATTGAACGCATTCTACGTGGGCTGGACTGTTGGAAGGCAACCACGATTCGAATGCTGTATTGTGTTAGCGCGAGTTATGCAAGTCACCGTCCGCCCTTTTACTGCACAGAATCCCTTCAATGTGGCGTGAAGGGCACCATCGTACGAAGATGAAATATTGTTGTAAATAATAAATTAAATTTATGTGGTAATTGCCCAGCGGACGAATACATAAAATCGGTGCCTATTGAATTTCTTCCTGATTTCAAAGATATATGGACCTTGACCTATTATCTCGCGCTCGCATAAGATCACCTTCAAACATTTCCAATTTAATAGCTAAATTAGTAGGCATATGTAAACAATTTTGTTCAGGCCCAATTCCTATTAAGTTCCTGTCCGGGGGCCATATTTTATATCTACATTTTATTGTTTACGTATATTCAAACCTCGCCATAAAGTATTACGTTGAATGTGGAATGCCCTACCTGACCATGTGTTCCCCCGTCGTAATGTCCATGCATTCAAAACCAGTATACATCGACACATCCTTTCCTTATCCATTTCCTCTCCATCCGCTCGCACTGAGCTGAGTGCTTACATATATTCAAACCGCACCATAAAGCATTACGTTGCATTTCTTATCGCAAATCACTGGTATACCATGGAGAGTGTCTGCAAATATGAACTATTGACTAAAAAAATTCATGTTACCCCAATGTCTCCATCCCTAGAAATGATAAAGATCATCGTAGAGATGCGTGTATTCTTGGAACAGTCATTAATATGACTGGGTTGAAGGTAAGGTTGTTCAACAAATACTGTTCAGGACCGACATTATAGAGATAAATAAAGACAATGATTTAAATATGTACATCACGACCAAATAAACTTTGTACCACATGTTGTCCAAGAATTCAACTTGAATCAGAATCATCTTTTTTGTTTTAACTTTATTATCGGCGATTTGGGAGTACCTTTAAGTGTTGACAACACATTCGATTTCCTCGCCTTAGTTCCTGTGAGAACGAAATTCTGCGGCACGATCACAATGTACTGACACATATGTTTGAATTTATTTACACTCTTATTTTCTTGTTTCAGAAGAAAGGGCAGAAACGGCCCGCTAACCATGTGTAGATCGTGTTGTGTATATTTGACTCTAGAATTTTATTTACGATCTTATCAACAGGCTATGCGATACACAGCGAAGATGATATTGTTTGATTTACAATTATACAATACTGATCATAGCTTCCTACTACGAGGATCTCGATGTTGCGTCATCTAAGATCGAGACAATATGCAAGCAACACCGCTTCTTAGGTTTTACCAAGAAAAAGCGTTACATTACGAAATAAATGTGGATATTATAGTTGTTGTACTTCAAGGAAAACACTAGAATATTTTTTTTCTTACATTTTATTTTAAAATTATATCTGACTGGCGGCCAGTGGAAGACTGACCTCTCCACTCAAATTAAGAGGCTATTCCAACTCAAACGACAAAAAAAAAAAAAGAAGACAGCATGGCGTAAATCGAGTGTGTGAAGCTAATCATAAATGCAGCAAACAAATTAGTGCAAACTGTGAGTGTTGCACTAATATGTTTCTACACGATCTTATGCCGATACAAATATACATACATGCAGAAACTGAAGTATTGCTTGCATATTAAAAATAATATAGGGCAGAGGAGTTGAATTGAGATATTGCTTACAATGTATAAGTACAATGTGTCTAAAACTTAAGATGATGTTACAATAGCTTGGGAGTTAAAACATATTGGGATAGCGTTAATGTAAGGGTTTAAGCCATTGGCAAACTTATCATAACAATAGTTTTGGAAAAAATTATTTGTACTGTTATTATTTGATCGTTTAGTGTTTGGACTTCTGATGATCTTATCATGTGTCCCAACTAACGGACATCTGGGTGGTAGGTTGACATAACTCACGTGACTGCATCTGTGGGGGTTCTCTATACCACATGGAGAACCAACCCACAATTTCAACCACAAATTCCGCCTTATTTCGACCGCTTTCAGCGCGTCATATCAACCCCTAACCCACCGTTCGGTAATTCACCTGCAAAACATGTTTCCCAAAAGGACGCATAGCTAAACTCATTATCCTATGCATAATTGAGTTTAGCTATCTTTTCGCCATACGGCAACTCCATTTCGCTAACCCATGATTTTTCAACTGAAATCGCTTCATGTCGGTTAGCAACGGCATAGTCTGATCAAATGACGCATTTGCATAATCATGCAATCGCTGGGGAAATTCTTAAAGTATTTAATTTAGTTCCCATGATCAGATTTCCCTAGCCAACTCGGCGTCCTACTCACTTTCGCCAGACACTACATTTTTTGGGGATCAATGATCTCTTTTCGCAGGTGAATAGCACCAGCTACATTTTCCTCTCTCCAAAATTCTGTCTCCCTACAGGCCAGTGCACGCTGAGGTCATCACATTCACCGAATTGGGTCAGTGGGCTACCCTCAAAGTTGCATTGATTCATGCATACACAACCAAATCCACCCCGAGATCATAGTACATTGTGTTTCTGTTCTCTCATTCTCCCATGTTCGTCGACTATCGAATTAACCGAAGTGTTCACCAAACCCCGACGGGCGTGGCAGATGAGAGAGCAGAAGCGTCAAGATGATCTCTATTGGTTGTCCGGTGTGCAAAATTAAATTACCAATTTTCATTCTTAATTGGGATCAGTCGTTACACATCCGCCATCGGTGACGATCACGGCGCACTGTGTCATTAAATCATCCCTCGTCGCGCACACCCACGTTACTACAGTCAGTCGAGATTCAATCACAGGAAATTTCATCTTACGCGTAAAGTTTATATTTGCCACGAAAAGTCGGTTTAATTATCCTCAAGAAAACAGTTAAATTTTATCAGTTTATTTGTGCATGTGGAATCATTGAATGTTAAATAAAGAAAACATTAACCAACAAAACACCACCAATGCTTTTATTTCCTTCATCTTTACCTTTGGTGTTTGAGTTCTGGAGTTTCAACATTTTCGTCGGAACAACTTGATGGGGATTCAAGTGAAACAGTGCCCGTATCTTAGCACAACATAACTTATACCCCCACACATCCCTTACCGTTCAGGTATGTAAAGGTTTTCGAGAATGTTTGCTCCTTACTCGACGCATATCTGTGAATTCTTGATGCGGCTTCATGTGTCTGCCGCAAACATTAATTATTTCTTTTATTTTGTACAATATTGTAATACGCAGTTTTGGTAATTAAATAGGATTAAAAAGAAATTCTTTACTTTCCATGCTATGACATTTAATGGTACTTCAAATATCATTCTATGCATGAATGTCGTATAAAACGAAAAACTTTAGCTTAGCAATCTACACTACAATAAATCATACTAAACTGAATGAAAACTGAACTAAAACTAAACTAAACTAATCAATTAATAACTCTTCAGCACATCCCAAAATACTAATGACATTCAAATTTTTTTATTATAGTTACGGGTTTCCAGGTCTATTAACAGGCAGCTTGTAAATTTCATTACGAGCTTGTAACTTAGTATCGTGTAACTTTGATGATCTATGGATCCATAATTCATTTTGGTTTTGATTAATTGCCAGTTGATGATGGTAACAATTTGGTGTGTTGATAATCAGGAATGTTATTAAAGGCACGAAAATAATGTCCCGTCCAGAGAAATATCGTCAAAGAAATGAACACGAAAGTTGTGACTGCCATGATTAATAAGAGGGCTCAAATATCCCTCCCCTATTTTCAAAAGTTCCGCAGAGTGTCCTTTGAATTGTTATTAATGTTCAATGCAATTAAAAACTTGACATAAATTGTTTTAAAATTACGCCAATAATTAAATTGACTGAACGGTTAACCAATGAAATAAAATCAGACATTGCGGCAAAGTTGAGAGCCATCACTCATCAAAGGTGTAATTATTGTTGAAGTTTCCAAACAACATTTACTCAGGTGCCACGGTAACAAGCAAATGTAATCGGTAGCACGTTTTGGAGAACCCTATTCACTTTTGTGATTTATTAATAATTTCTGTAATTTTCAGATCTAATTAAATGCCCAGCAATTGTTCGAAATCTCACAGGCAATAAAGCGAAAACGATGCCCCAACAACCAAAGTCGATGCCAGACTACATTGCTCTCTGGCTTAATCAAGTTTAGAGGAAGGGATGAAGAGCATGTTCAAAAACTAAAACGTTTTTGATGTTATGTGTGGAACTGAAGTCGTTGATTACTTAATATCTTTCTTGGAACTCCCCCAACAGCATCACAAGTCATGTGGATCAAGAAATCAAGATTTTTACAACCCAACAAAGACAAATTTACAACTCCACAAGCTAACCACATGTCACAAAAGCAGTTAGCAACTAGTGGTAGAGAAAGAGGTACATGGGGGACCATTTAAAGATTCTGAATGGTTTTTGGTGGGATAGCGGTCATCTTCTCTCGGATTATGTTTTTGAATACTTCCCGACATAAAGTTTAAGGTTCAAATAACCCCCAGTGAGAAGTCTTGAGACGTGAAATCAGGCGATCACGGAGGTCTGTCAAAATCACCATTTTTCGAAATTAGCAGGATTTTTAGAGATGCTTACCACGAACGTTTTCAAAATTGAGAGGCACGGGATACAAATGTTATGGGTTTCCTTCCTTGGGGTAATACTGCTCCAATAGCTGTGTTGGATGTGTCCGAAGTCAGTTCGAAAGGTAAGGTATAATCCGGCTGTGTCGACTCTATACATTCTTCCATGTGCTGCTTTAATTTAGTGAAAGCTTTTCGTTCATTGTCATTAAACTTTATTTCATAACTTTGTCTTGCATTCTTTGATATAACTCAGTCTGTTTTGAGCAGGTCAGTGAGAGGTCTTGCTATGACTGCATAGCCTTTAACAAATTTCCTGTAAAATCCTGACAACCTAAGGAATGTTCTGAGCTCTCTTAAGTTGGATGGCTAAGGGTAATTTTGTATGTTCTGTATCTATTCTGCGTCAGTCGTAATTGACTTGTGGCCGATTATATAACATAGACATTTACCATATGATTTAAAGAAATTTTGTCTTCAGAAATCGTCAGGTTAGCCTTTGCTAGTACTACTACTATTTATTAGTCTATAGCAATCCGGAAGTTCATGAACTCACTGACTCGGATGCCCCATTGCTCTCTTTTTTTTTATACAAACGCGCGCACAAAAGGAGATTTTGAAGTACCCTTCAGTCCCTGAGCACAGTGCTTTGTTAGAGCTTCAATAATTTGCTTAAGATATGACATTTGTTCTTCTTCTGTTTTGGAACAAACTATTACATCGTCTATATAGACGTTAGCAAACTTAGTTATAAATGGTCGAATAACGTCATCGTTGCATCGTTGAAAGATGGCGGGTGCGTCTTTTAGTCCAGAGGACATACGGTTATATTCGAATAATGTTCCATTTACAGCAAATACCATTTTTTCCCTATCTTCTCTCCCCATTTGTATTTGATAGACTCCAGATTCCAGATAGTTTGTTAAAAATACGTTTGACTGTCCTAGATTTTGAATCGTGTGCGCTATATTCGGCCTAGGATACCTGTTCTTAATGGTATTTTCGCTCACTTTCCTATAGCCATTCAGAAGACGTTTTTTTGGTCTACCCGACTCGTCTGTGCGGGGGTATGGGAGCGAACATACAGGGCAAAGTCCCTGATTGCTTTCAACCCGCCGAAGGCCAGGACGATCCTTGTCCCTGTTCAAGCCATGTTGACATGCAGACTCTACGTGACACCCCTGGATAGCTACTTTGGCACCCGCCAAGTAGTGAACCAAGTCATGCAGCGACATCGTGAGAAAGTTTGGCGCAAGGCTAATAACCTTGTCTGGAAAAGCAAATTATTATGTAAAACTTAACAAGACTCGCATATGGACCAGACACACAACGACGACAACGGAAACGAAAATGGTTACACGATTTGAGAATTTTCTCATGGAACGCCCGCTCAGTATACAGAGCTCGAGCTGCACAGCAGCTAGCCGATTCACTGTCCGAATATAAGACTGACATAACAGCATTACAAGAAATAATAAGGGCAGTGAGTGGTGTTATTCAAAGAAACGAGTATGACATTTATTATAGCTGTTACGCAAAACACTATGTGCTCGGGGAGGCTTTCTAGTTATCCAAAAACTGAAGCCTGAAATCATCGGCTTTAATGCAATAAACGAAAGGCTATGCACTCTTCGCGCGCAAGGCAAGTGGAAGAACATAAGCCTCATAAACGTTCACGGACCTACAGAGGAGTCCGCCGACGACGAAAAAGAAGAATACTACGAGAACGTCGAACGGGCCCTCAATGCCTGCCAAAGATACGATGTGAACGCGAAAATAGGTCGGGAGCGAGTTTTCAGACACTACGCAGGTTTCCATAGTTTCCATGAGAACACTAATGACAATGGACTACGAGTCATCGAACTGGCAGCATCAAAAAACTTGGTCGTTGCAAGCAACAGGTTTCCCCGTAAAGATATCCACAAAGCCACCTGGGTATCACCTGGTGGAGCCACTCGTAACCAAATTGACCACGTGTTGATAGATCGCCGACACTCCTCTTGCCTGGTGACGGTACGAACGTACCGAGGTGCCAACGTCGATTCGGACTACTTCTTGTTGGTACAGTTTTCCGAGCGGGGATTCCCTTACGGACACGTATTGCATCCGCGGATCAGGTTCGAATCAACACGCAATGACAAAACCAGTAACACTTTTGGTCATGCGCTTAGACTCGCCCTCGAAGAACTCGACGAAAGGAGATTAAGTCCTGGGGCCAGAATGCCGGGCAGAGAATAGAAATGGACACGCCTTAAGAATAGTGTCATTAGTACTGTCAATTCCATCTGATTCAGTAGTCGTAGAGACCGGAGCGACTGATTTGATGAAGAGTGCAAACTAGCGACTGTACGTAAGAATGCTGCATACCGGGCAATGCAGCAGTCTCATAGAACGCAGGTACGCAAGGAGAAATACAAAGAGCTCAGAAGATCTGAAAACAGGCTTCACAGACAAAAGAAAAGTGCTTGAGAAAAAACCTTCCTGCACTTACTGCAACGATAAAGAGGGTAATCTGATCACCGATCCTGAAGGCATTCTGGTGCGATGGGAAGTGCACTTCAATGAATTGCTAAATGGTCAGCTCACAGAAGAATTGGAGGCACCACCAATGCAAGATCAAGACCAAATGCTGCCGCCACCAAGCATTGAGGAAACATTAAAAGCCATAAAACGGCTCAAATCAAATAAAGTCCCCGGAGCTGATGGCATACCAGCTGAGCTGATGAAACAAGGAGGGACAGCATACATCACGCAATTCATAAGATTGTGGTGCGCGTATGGGAGCAAGAGGAGATGCCGGAAGATTGCCGTCGTGGTATAATTTGCCCCAATACATAAGAAGGGAGATATTACAGCGTGCAGCAACTATAGGGGCATAACATTGCTGAGTACCGCATATAAGATACTCTCCACTATGCTACAAGATCGGATAGCCCCATAAGCTAAAGTCACCACTGGTCAATATCAGTATGGCTTCATCCCAGGCAAATCAGCAATTGATCAAATATTCACCCTTAGGCAGGCGATGGAAAAATGTCTAAAATTTAAGATTCCATTATATCATCTGTTTATAGACTTTAAGGCCGCCTACGACAGCATAGCCAGGGTAGAACTATATAATGCCATGATGAACAAATTCATACGACCTACTACCGTAAAAATAGTGGGGTTGCTGTCCAAACCAATAAATATCTTTAATGGACTCCGACAAGGGGACGGCCCGACCTGCCTCCTCTTCAACCTGGCGTTGGAGAAAGCAATCCGTGACTCTGGCGTCACAACTAGAGGGACTATTGTCACCAAGTCCAGCCAGATACTTGCCTACGCAGATGACATCGACATCATCGGTAGATCCGATTCGGCGGTACGGGATTCCTTCACCCAGATCGAACAGGCGGCACAAAAACTGAGACTGCACATTAATGAGGAGAAAACTAAGTACATGGCAACATCTGCGAAGAGAAGACCTAACGTTGGTCAAACTATCAGGGTAGTGGAGCACGAATTTGAAGTAGTGCAATCCTTTAATTACCTTCGGTCAATAGTATCAGCCGATAACAATATGGAAGGAGAAATACGCGAACGGCTGATTAAATCCAACAAAGCCTACTATGGTCTATCAAGGCTCTTTAAATCCCGAAATTTATCCAGAACATCCAAGCTACTACTGTACAAGACCATGGTCTTACCAGTACTCATGTATGGATACGAGACCTGGGTGCTCAATAAAAGGCACTCTGAACTCTTAGCCACGTTCGAGAGGAAGGTCTTAAGGAGAATTGTTGGCCCCGTATGTGAGGGAGGACGATTTCGGAGACGCTACAACCATGAGTTGCACGCAAACTACCGTGAACATAATGTTGTAAGAAAAATCAAGCTCGGTATACTGCGGTGTGCGGGACACCTAGCTCGAATGAGCGAAGAGGAGCCAGCCCGGAAAGTCCTTTGTGGCAGGATGTATGGAAGGAGACAGCGCGGCAGACCGTGTCTGCGATGGAGAGATGGCATAGACCTGGACGCCCATACCCTGGGAGTGCCAAACTGGATGACATCGGCTCGAAATCGGGACCAGTGCAGAGATTTGGCCAAGACCGGATCCCGGTTGTAGTGCCGATGATGATGATGACTCGTCTGTGCCCTTCTTTGGTACTACCCATATACATGGGTGGTCTGAAAAGCGTGAAAATAGTGGCACCCGTCAATAAAAGCTAGTGAATGTAGTTGTGCATCTTTTAACAGTTACCCACCAAAGTTTCAAGCATTTTGGACGCATAGTTTTTATTTGACAGACGTTTGAATGAGTCGATGTGAGTGTTTATGTGAAAATGGACAAAATGGAGCATCAAGCTGTCATTAAATTTTGGATTTTGAAAGGCAATACCTCTACGCAAATCAAAGAGTTGGATTATGTGTATGGGGACTCTGCACCATCATTTACCACAGTGAAATTTTGGGCAGTTGGATTTAAATGTAGCCGTGAGAGCTTGGGAGGCGATGAACATTCGGGACGTCCAAAAACTGCAACAACTGACGATAACATCGCTAAAGTACACCAAATGATGCTAGACGGTCGCCGAATTAAAGTGAGGGGGATAGCAGAGGCCATAAAAATGTCCAAGGAACGTGTTTGTTACATATTCAATCAAGATTTGGGCGTGAGAAAGCTGTCTGCGCGTTGGGTGCCCCGTTTGCTCACGTCAAACGCGTTCGATTGAACAATAGGGAAATCGCCCAGGTCTAATAATTCCTTTTTTTCACTCACTTGTCTACTTCCGAGTTGACAAAGTCGTGGTCAGCTATCCTACACTGGTAGAGTTTTGACCACACAGGTTCCTGTGGTTTTGTTCGAATAGTGGCTATGGTATTTGTGGTGTAAGGTAGTGTTTATCCTTTTTCTCATTTTCGGATATGAGTTTTTCGATCCCATCATTGTACCTCCGATTACCTCGATTTCATTTTCATTTTTGCAACATTTTTTATTTGCGTTTCATATTCTTAGATTCTAAATTATAGGCTAGACAAAAATGCTAAAATTCTAGCTCAATTATCTTATATTATAACTTACTGGTCCTACGCAGACGCTCGAAGCTAAACATTATACGGCTATTGTGCAGTTTGCCCTCCGCCGACTGAACTTTATTTGTGGGTGTCATCATCATCATCGGCACAACAATCGAGATTCGCTCCTGGCCTTATTTAGCAAGAAAGATTTTATAAACTTTCCATAATAATTTGTTTTTCCGGGCAGGGTTGGCCTTGTGCCAATTATTTGTGGCTGTAGTTATGATTATTGTATAACAAAGAAAAATTAGAAAAGCTCTGTGCCAATTTTTTTTTCGTTTTTTGTTTCTCTTAAAATTGAACTTACTTCAATTTTCTTTTTTTGTTGGTACATAAAAGAACTTAACTTAAATCTTGTAATACCTAAGCTAATTCTAGAAAAGCTAAGGTTGTGTAAGCTAGTTGATAATGCAGTTATTCTGTCGACATTGGTATTCAGGTCATTCAACCACCAGCACTGTTGGTGCTGTTTAATATTATCGTCCCGGTCCCGGTGGGAGATAGCCTTTACTGAAGCGCAAGAAGAGCTTCTTCGGTGTGCGTGACGTCCCGGTCGCAGCACAATCGCCCTAATTAAGGCCAAACTGGTTATTCAGAATAATGTTGTTGTGACCTACCCATTCTAGCAGAGCTTTGTTAATGGTGTTTTTAACTTTACTGATGCTTGGAAGTAAACTTATCGAACGCATGTTCATTGGGTTTGTACAGTCTTTGCCCTTTTTTAGGATGGCCTGTATGATTGCCGTTTTCCACCGCGCTGGAAAGTATGCATTATTCAACACGTTGTTAAACAGGGCCGTGTATATATCTCTTGCCATTGGGCAAGCATTGGAGGCTCTTGAATACGATGTTAGGTACTCCATCTATTACCACTGGCTTTTTGCTTCTCAATGAGTCGACGATACCCTGGATTTCGTCCCTCGTAATTAAAAGGCTATTAGCCCTAACATTGGCAATCATGTTATTTGACAAATTATCGTCACTGAATTCGGTGAAACCAGGATTGCACGAGAAACAGTACGCACTCGGAAGTGAACCTGGCTCATGATGTGGTGTTTATGCTCAAGTTGATGGCTGTAAAATGTGCAGCAAGTAGATTCGCTTTCTCTATTCTCATCGACTACTAGCGAAGGAATGGATGGGACGGCCGAGGTTTGGATGTTTTTTACAAATGCCCCCAGAAGTTCCTACTAGCTCTGGGAAAGTGTAGTTTTTTTGTTTCACTCTCTGGTCATGCAAGAACTTTGCACGTTGAATATACGCATTGCAGTCATTTCTAGCTCTATTAAATCTTTTCCGGTTTTCCTCAGTATTGTTTGATTTGTACAACCGGTAGCTCAACTCTTTAGCCATAATGGTTTCTCTGCACCCGGAATCAAAACACATATTTCTCTTCGGTTTGCTGCCCTTTACTGTCAAGTAGAGTCGTGTCTGTCATTGTGTCCGCTATAGAGTGAACATCGTTATTGGCGAAAAATAACGACCAATTTAACTTCCAAAAAAAGTTGTTCAGACCTTCCCAGTTGTCTTTCTCATAGAACCATACTGTTCTTTTGAGGGTTTTCTCGTAAACGTTGCTGTTGGTTAGAGGAAATTTAGCTGATACGACACAGTGGTCTGAAGTGCCCAAGGGCGAAGAAACTTCAATTGTATATTTGTTTGGGTGTGAGGTGAGAAACAGGCCCAGTGTGTTGGCGGAATGTCCATCTTCATCTGGTAACCATGTTGGCTCATTGACGAGGTGAGTTAAATTATTTGAGTCAGCAAAAAGTGACGTTCATGTGTTGTGTGTCCGGAGTGGCGACGCCACTGAGAGTTATGCACATTAAAGTCACTCGCAATAACGATATCAGTGTGGGGATATGGGGTCAAGATCTTATTGATGGAATCAGATAGAACATTAACTCCGTTAAAGGATGCGTTTCTATCCAAGTTTGGGCTTCTGTAAAGAAAGCAGTAATGTATGATATGCTTACGAACGTGAAGTTTTAGCCACGAGAAATTAAATTCTGGATTGGAGCAGAGTCCGTATCGTGGCAGAAGCTGATAAGCAATATCACTTCGTATGTATGTGCCTAGACCACGATGTGGAAAGAAAAAAGGCAAAGTTATAACCGGGTATAGTAAAATCAGAAATATCTGTATCAGTTATTACCTGGGTTTCGCTAAGTGCAAGGATAGTTGGTTTCTGGTTAGAAACGTGGGTAGACACAGAAGAGAAATTGCATTTTAGGCCGCGAATGTTGCAAAGATCGATGTGAAATTCCCGCTCCATTAAAATGGCTACAGAGAAACCAATAGCGCCTCAGAAAATGAGGCAAGTTGGAACCAGCGATAGAAAAACGGAAGCAACCACTACAGGTGTTATGCCCTTCTAGTAGATGCCCCACTAGATGCGTGTTGAAATCCAGCTCACACCCCTTTCATGACGAATATTATGCCACTAAAAACTCCAAAAACTCTCCAAAGATTATAAATCAATCGAGTGACGCAACAGAAGTGAGAAGAAGAGGAAAGACAGACACAAGGAAAGAAAAGGGTATGAGGTTTTCCCGCACTGAACACTTCCACACAGTTTTCCCATTTCGGCGCGAATCTCATAGATATCACTGCACTACACTCAGACGGGTGTGCGATGATCCGTTTGTTTACTTTGGATCCACAGTAAACTTGACGCGCGAACCGATAGTGCAATTGGGCTATCTCGTGTGTACTTAAGATAAACTAAACTAATGAAAGCTCTTGTTGCGTTTGGCATGGATCCTCATCGAGCAATGCCTCCAATTCAGCGTTTTCGAAGGTTTTTTGCCTTCCTTCACGCGGACGGCCGTCAACATTGAAAATACCGTCTTTGAGGCTACAGAACCAATCACGGCACCCTGTTTCAGTTAGAACAGCATCCGCCCAAATTTTGTGAAGCTCTCGATAGGATTCAGCCGCCGTTTTCTTTGAACGAAAAAAGAAAATCGACACTTCTCACAAATGACGATTAATTAGAACAAAATCAGACATTTTCACACAACCAAAAGTATATGACGCCAAAACAAAATCACTACTGTGTCAAAGCGGTTTATTTACCATATGTCTAAGGTTGGTGCATGACGTTTTGGATATGTCGAAATCGCCCAATACTTGTTGCTGGAAGCATCTATTCACAAAGAGCAGGAACTTAGTTGCGCATCTAATATATAAAAAAAAAGCTGTAAAAGGGTTTAGGTGTCTACCTTTAAATGATCAAGCTTTTGGCTCTTGCTGTCTTTTAATTACAAAGCTTATGAATCTACGAAATTAAAATTTTAGATTTAATCAAGAATACTGAAACACAAAAACCGACGCCATCGATATTCCTGGAAAGTGAAAAAAGCTCATAAGTGTTTTATAGACTAACATTAAACACAACTTGCCCCGTTGAAAGGGTGAACTCCGACATTTTAATTTCGTAAAACTATTATCTACAATCCCGCCTGTCACGCGGGAAACCGGGGTTCGATTCCCCGTCGGGGAGCCTCTGGCCCAAGACTAATGACCTTGCCCGGAAAAAACAAATCATTATGGAAAATCAGGACTTGCTAAATAAGGCCAAGACCGGTTCCCAGTTGTAGTGCCGATGATGATGATTATCTACAGACTTTGTGATAAAAAGGTGACATCATTTAGAGCCACCATACGTGTTTAAGTACCTGGCTATAGATTAGAACACGTATTTTTTTTCTGTTTTTTTTTTTAATCCGCCTTTAATCTAATTGAAAATTAAAATAAACATTTTTCTTTATGGAGGACTAAATGCAATTCCTGCTTTACAAATATTCTTTTCATGTTAACTTACTGGCTCTTTGCAAGCACTCTTAATTATAAAGAATCTAGTTTTTTGTTTATCCCTTTCGGCGTACAATGACTTTTGTAATTTTGTTTACCATGACAGTCAATATATAAGAGGGATCGCTCTTTACAATTTTCGCTAGCGCAGTATACTAGCGCAATATACAATATTCTCTATTTTATTATTCATATTTATATATATTTTATTTAATCGGGTGTTGGCGATGGTCGATGTTCGACCGAAAGCAAAAGAGATAAATACAATAAAAGACATTGATATGGAAATCCAATAACGTTGTCTTACCACATAAGACGTTAAATCCTAGGCCTTTCGCAAATCAGATCAAATTTGAATTCTTATCCGAAATGGGTATTCGACTCGTATCTACTGCAGTATCATCATTTATAGGCATGCTTTAGAAATTCGTGTTAAAGTCACTTCGAGGCTCTCCCTGTCATGTCATACATTTTATCTTAAACAACATAAATCATTCGTTATGTTGGCCATCTAGCTCACCTGAGCAGAGAGATTTTCAGAAGACCGGAAACTCTGCTGGGAAGGACTGAACGTCCCGCAGCAATGTTACGTAAAATACATTTCGTTCTGAATTGTTATGCTATCTCGAATAACTTCAAGCTGCCAAGACCGTGCCTGTTACAAAAGAAATCACACTCAAGAAGCTCCGAGGATGTGGTGATATCTGACAATTACTAATGTAAATTAAACCAAAATACAAAATTCAAACGTCATTCAGAGTAACACAAATCCAATGGCCAAATTATTCAACAACCCACATTTTTCATCTCAAACTACCGTCTGTCGTTTGTTGGATAATTTCCTTTGGCCATTTTCGGATCAGAAATTTAATGTACCTATCGGATGCACGGAGGAGGGCAACGTAACCAAATTTAGGCGTCAGAGAGCAGATAAACCCAACTTCCGTTTCGGATCGGTATTCAGTACTGGCGTCGCTGTACATATTCACCTGGATATGCAGTAAATAAATCACACCTGGGGCAACAAACATTCGCCACCTCGTCGCAGGGCATTCGGCATTCGTCTCAATTTATTTACCTTAGATCAATGCAAAACCAGAAAATATTTACCTTGGCTGATGTGACCTTCATAAATATCCCCCGACAACCTAAAGCGCAAAAGTCCACCGGAGAACTCTGATGTGAAACTTATTGATGCATCGGATTCGCTGAGATCCCCAGTGGGCTGACGAATTTACGTCAATCTGAACTTTAATTGTGTTTTCCTCCCTTTTGAACGTAACGTAACGTGTAAACACAGCGCAATGTCACCCCAAAAATGGGCTCAACAAAAAATGGGGGATTTAAAAAGTATTGTACTTCACGCCACCGGCAACCTTGACGTTTGCGTGATTAATTATTCCACAGAGCTCGGGTTGGGCTTCATCAAAGATTCTATTCGATAATGGATTAGGTGATGTGCTCCCACGTTTCTGCGTAGCGCATCAATACCGCCACCCTGTTGAGGACGGTCATTTATCGGTGTTAGTCATTTGATAACAAACTCGATTGAAACTGTCCTTTGCTGATGATATCGAATGGATACACCGACACATGTACATTACCTGTGGATTAGGAACATATGCAAATGACGCGAAAGACAAACCTAATTGGATCATAAATTTGGATACCTGCAGGGTGGTCATTGTTTACACATGAATTAAGATACCTATACCTTTTGCATACGAAATCGAGGTATCGTGAATACAGAATCCAGTTAACTCTTCGATTGGTTTTTAAAAATGAAGCACGGTGATCCTTTTTATTTCCGCTCGGCGTGGTCGGGCTTGTAACTGCCGCGAAGGAGCACGTTTTTAAAGAGTTGCGGGTGGATGAAATTGTAAATTTATTTTGGAACACTTTAGATCCTTTAGATGTGTGAGTGGTCCTGTCTAGTTTTCCTTTTTTTTCTTGTCTTTGCGGGGGCAATTTTTAATAAAGAGGAAAATGAATGTAATCCTGTGTGTTCGGGCTTTAATTTAGAACATTGGACTAGAGACTGTCAATTCCACAAGTGCAGTTTGATAGTAAGTGTTTTCTAATACAATTTTATGTCGGTAATTGAACTAAAAGCTTTTTATGCCCTCTAAATTCTAGCATGGGGCTATTCGGTAGCCATATCACGTTAACGTTAACACGTGGTGATAATAACAATGTTTTCTATATTCAATTGCGCATAAGGAGGGAGGTTTCTTTGACATCCTTAACTTAATTTTAGTACCATGAAAGTGACTAAGAAATTCCAGCAAGAATAAACAAGGAAAGTTCATTGGTCGTAAATATACCAGAGAAATCAAGCAGTGAATTCTTTATTCTCACCAATTACTTAGGATGAATAACGGTACGTCTTTAAATGGCTATCAAATGCAGAACGATGTGTATTGCTTTCGTGACAAATGTCCACAGGTATAGAATTAATTTTGGCACGTTGACTAATTGGGAAATAAGTTTCTTCTACATGATAATGCTAATAATATCGTTTCATGGTTATGCAGACTGGATAAATGGTGATAGGAAGCGAGCTTTCGAGTTTAGCGACTACATAAGACACGCAAATGGTAAAAATCATTTCTGGGTAAATTATATTCAGTATAACACATAGAACGTTGAATATATTTAATTTATAGGGATTCTGATTATGTTTTACAAATATCGTGCAACATTGTTTTTTCTTAGAGCCCACGCTCAAAAAATGCTTTTTTTTGATATGTTTAAATAACAATGTACTGTGTGTACGGAAGAAGAGTTGGACGCTTGGGGTAAAGAGAAGGTCGATACGCATTGTCCTTGATTTTTTCTAGGGTGGGTACTTGTGACCTGAAAAACCATTTGGTCGTGCAGTTCGACTGAAGAAGGAATCTCCGTGTTTATGTGTCTATATTTTAAAATTAACCTTTCGTGTGAGGCGGTGTACACGGTTTAGTTGGTTATTGATTTTCACGGGTGGATACTTGAAAAGGAAGAACGCAAGTTCCAAATATATTTGAGAAATGTAAATGGTGATATATATTGCGTCTAGTTTAGTTTAGCTTTTAGTTTAGTTCCAAATTTATTTGAGCAATGTGAATGGTGATATGTGGGGGTGAAGAAGTATTGCACCAAGACACGGGCACACGGTTCACTTCTTCCCCATTTCATTTCATTTTTACAACATTTTTTATTTTTCTTTTTATATTCTTAATTTCTAAATTAAAGGCTAGACAAAAAATGCTTAAATTCTAGCTTAATTATCTTATATAATAACTTACTGGTCCTTCGCAGACGCTCTAAGCTAAACATTACTTAACATTTGTATAATTTGCCTTTCGGCGACAGAACTTTGTGGCAGTACTGATATTTAGTTGAAATACAAAGAAAAATTTGAAAAACTTTGTCAATTTTTTGTTTTGTTTTTTTTTCTTAAAATTTAACTTACTTAACTTACCTACTTTTTTTTTTTTTTTTTTTTTTATGTACAAGCACTTAACCTAACTTAACTTAAATCTTATACTACCCTAATTCTAGAAAAGCACTTCTTCCCCACTGCACGTCACTATGAAAGCAAATATTCGCCAGACGAAAATCCAGGAAAGGAAATAAAAATTCACTGTTGTTGTTATGTCCTTGATGTTGTTTTTATTTCATTTTTTTTTAAAACGGGTTTATACGAAAACAAAAAGAAGAATTATATTTCACTATTGCAAATGATTTAAAACAAATTTAAGATTAACTCTCGACTTTGAGTGTGCGCGCTCACGTTATTGGAACTCGACTGATGTACACCATTTGGCGGATGTTAAGCGACTCATTTGTGGGAAAGAATTAAATTAACCATTTTTCAAGCGATACTCCTGTACGGGGCCCCTGCATGGTGTAATTGTGCTCGCACACACAAAATAAAATTGCAAAGGTGTCAAAATAAAATATTGAAAATGTTGCTGAATTTGCCATGGCATTATTCGACACATGAACTACATGAAAACGCCAACGTTAAACCGATAGAGTTCCTTATTGACAAAATCAATCGAAACATCTTCGCCAATTGTTCTTTTTCTGACAATGTTCTCGTTTCCCGTCTTGCGTTATCCTAAATCACTACATATGTACTCTGTCTATGAAAATTATATCGAGGTCATTACTATATAAAATAACCGGAAGCTCGTGCAATATTAGTCTTAAGATTCAAATAAGGGTTTTTTATTGTAGTTTTCCCTTAATTTATTATTTGTTATTCATTAAAATTGTGCTATTGTCGTTATATAGATTTAAGATTACAGTTGTAAAGGAATTGCTATCCTAAATCTCTTAAGTACTAGTTGTAAAATATACCATAAATGTAATTATCTACTAAATAAAAATTGAATTGAATTGGATTGAATTAAATTAAAATTTCGTGCGGCGGCGTGACCTAACCGCGGTGAAAAACGACAGGTGACTGACTCCAATTAGGGATGAAATGTTGGATTTAATTTTGCACACAGGACAACCAATAGAGATCACGCTTCTGCTCTCTCATTCCCACGCCCGTCTAGGTATGGTGAATATATCGGTTAATTCGATAGTCGACGAACATGGGAGAATGAGAGAACAGAAACATGATGTACGATGATCTCGGGGTGGGTTTGGTTGTGTGTGCATGAATCAATGTACTTTGAGGATAACCCATTGACCTAATTCGGTGAATATTGTGATCCCACAGTACATTGAACTGTAGGAAGACAGATCTGTGAAGGAGAGGAAAATGTATCGGGTGCTATTCACCTGCGAAAAGAGACCATTGATCCCAAGCGAATGGATGATATGTGGAAAATCGATAGGACGCTACATCGGCTAGGGAAATAATACCGTGGGAAAAACGCTAAGGAAGGCGGTAATTACCCAAGCCATTGGATGATGATGCAATCGCGTCGTTTGATTCGACTTGGTTGTTGCAAACCAACATGAATGGAATTTGCGGTGGAAATCTCATGGGTTAGAGGAATGGAGTTGCCGTATGGCAAAAAGGGTAGGTAAACTCTATTATGCATTATCTGCATAGGATAATGAGTTTAGCTATGCGTCCTTTGGGAAAACATGATATTTCAGGTGAATAGCATGAACAGGGGACAATATGAAACGCTGAAATCGGTCGAAATAAGACGGAAATTGTGATTGGAATTGTGGGTTGGTTCTCCATGTAATATAGAGAACCCCCCCCCCGAGTGACGCAGTCACGAAAGAAAGGTAGGGGTTCGAGGGAGTTTGGACTGGAAGGTTGAAAGAGAGTTAGGTGAAGTGTCAGAAGGAGAGTCGTGTGTTTAGATTCTGTGTGGTGGCTGGGCTTGGGTCAGTATAAGAGGTGGACCTGGTTGGTACCGTGTGTGTTGCCGCCAGGGGCAAGGCGATTGCGGTGCGGTCCACTGGCCTGTTGTAGTTTGCATGGGCCAACAGGTATACCGTCCAAGTAGGTCGTGGCCTATCGGTAGCTCGCTCGCATCCACAGTGACGAAGTTGCGTGTGCGGGGTGGAGGAGCTTCACGCCCAGTGTTAATTTTTCTCCGCAGTGGCGGGGTTCCGTGTACGGTATGGAGAAGAACAGAGTCTAGGGTTGGCGTTTTTCGTCCATACGTATGTATGGTGCGCTGTTTGCTGCCCTTAGTAGAAGTGTGGTTTTGTGGTCGCTGGCGTTAACGTACAGTCTTGGCCATGCGAGTTTGTGTTGGAATCATAGTCACCGGGGAATTGCTTGTTTTTTCCGGTCTCGCCCTGTCTTCGCATTTGTTCCGTGTGTGACCTGTGCGCCACACAACTCGCAGCAACTCCGAATGCTATACACTCGGGGGTTTGATGTTGCTGGAGTGTTGGAGGCAGAGGGTTGGTGTGGTCCCGGATGTGTATTATTCTGGGACTCCCTCTGCTGGCACGTGACCTGTTCTGTGGTAGTGCGGTAGTGCACCAACTCCCTGTCTGACCGTCTCGGCCAACATCTCGAAAACCCTGCTTCTCTATTTTTTTCTTCCATTTTTATTTTTCCTTTGGATGGAAATCTTTTGTTTCCGCCTATAGATAAAAGAATATCTCCTTTTCTCCGCCTGCTGTTTTCTTTAGCCGAATGGGCAAGGATCTCTTCCGTGGGAAATCTATAGGAAACACAAAGAAAAAATCAATAGCGCCTAGACGAACGTGCAGTTCGTTTTATTGTCTGTTGTTTGTTTTAACTTGGTTTGGTTAAAACGGAAACAGACGCTGGTGGTGTTAATGGTTTTAGGTAACCATTGTTCCAAGGGATCATAAAATTGCTGACGTGCATTTTATGATTCTCAACGATCTCGTTTGAAGAAAGGTATCTGGTCCGCACATTTAGCTCTTAGCAGATTTTTGTGATGACCCTTTGGTTCGATTATTCTGTCTCAGTTTTTTAATGTAAGCAAATTGAACGTTTAGTCCAATTTGTTTGAAATTGACTTGATTAGCGCAAATTGAACGTTTAGTTCGATTTGTTTGGTATCAATTTATGTGAGACCATTTGCTGTATGGGATAGTGCGCTGGCTTGGGTAGTGTCTCATCCTTTAAGTGGATGTTTTTGGCGTGTATCGCTATTAGTGGTCGAGACTGGCTCCAAAGGGGTAAGTTTTATGGGATGGGTGGTTGTGGCCGTAACACATCTCCTGTTCCGCGAACTCGGTAAAATAAAACATCGGTTACCTACATGAATTGTTTTTTTTATTTGTCCAAATGGTTATTGTTAATAAATGTTAATTGACAGAGTTAAACGGCTTCGATAGAATATCGCACACCGGAATAAATTTAACAGAACTTCAATGCCCTATTACACTTCACGGCGTTTTCTTGGTTGTGGTTTATTTAATTAAAATGTTACGCTCACTGAGATGATTCAATACAACAAAACCCACGAAATTACTTTACAGCGGTTTATACTGTAAAACGCATTTTCAGGTTCAAACTCCTCACAAGAGATGTATTAATACGCTAGAATCGGACACTATATATTTTGCGCCTTCGACCAACACCCGACCTCGAGATGTATCTCGTTAGATAACTGGCACTCAAGAAAACATAGGTTCGCACCTGACTGGGGATAAATCTGACTCGCTAGTGTCTGTTGCCGTCAACATCCACTAGCCGTGATCGTAATGGATTTCCTGATCTAAGGGTAGCCAATCCGATCTTCTCCTGGGTGATAGCCAATGGGCGATCTATTTGGCGTTTAATGGGAGGATTTCCCATATGACCGTACGGTCAAGTGCGATGACCTTTCGCTTGAAATACCGACAACGAACGATCCTGCCCTTGTTCAAACAAAGAACAAGCATAAGGGCTGCATGCATCGTTGTTGTAAACCATCGTAATGATCGCCGGAGGAAGAAATAGGTTTCTGTGTCTTATGTAAACAGAAACGCTATTTCAAGGGTCATGCGATGAGATGCACATTGTTTCTAGTTGAGCCGATGCTACATGGGAACATTATCGTGTGTACTTATCGCTCACGCTCATGTCGTTGTAGGCCACAAATTCTTCGGTGACGATAGATCAACAGAAGGTTTGTTTATAATAGCAGTGGCTAGGGTAGCTATTGATTAAGCTAATGTAATGGTACATGGGTACGATGGTGAGGAATTTGACTTGCAGATGTGCAAGGATACGCCTCACCCAGGGTGGCCATGGACCAGCGGTTGGTAGGTAAAACAAATACAGTGAGGTTACTGCGTATAATTGTCCCAACAACAATCATGTTCATGTCAAATCCTATAGTCGGTTGGTGGCCGATAAAGGGAAATTGGTTGCAACTGTTGCGAATCCAATGGATATGGGGGCAATATTTGGTTACGAAGTGGTAGGAAAAATATCGGCTGCAGCTGTGTCAACAAGTACGCTGCTCGACGTGCCTTCGGATTGTTGGAACAAGAACACGCTGAAAGATTGGCGTATATTTATCGATTATGATTACTGACGAGCTGAGCCGGTAGGGTTGGAATGGTTCGTATATTCTGAACAGAATATTTTGACGATATGCATGCATGCTAGAGTTTTACTTTCAGGTGAAAGATGATGCAGGGTAGCTTACGCTGCTCGATTGCAGGTAAGTAAAATGGCTTTGAATGGTAAGATGAAGCCAGGTTAATTTAAAGAGAATGGGTGGTTCTTTGGGAATGCCTTAAAGAACACCCACAAACGTATTGACCGAAACCCTGGAGGTCTTTTGACACTTTATGTGATAGTAAGTTTAGATTTACATGAAATTTGAGAAATGGTGGTTTTACACAAACAAATTGTTTTACACAAAAGCGGGCGCTATTATTACATAGGTATAGTAGTACGACCGATAGTGTTTCTAATTTTACACTGTCAAAGTTTACTGGGAAAGTTAAAATTTCAGTCAAGTCAGTCGAATCTTGAATATTCATAAGGAAAGGATGCATGGGGAGAAAATTTAATCTTAAAACGGAGGATGTTAGAGTCTGTATTAGCGACTATAACTTCCTCCGTTTTATACTTATATAATAACAGACGATTTTAACTTTACAATACAGAAAATATAATCATCATCATCGGCACTACAACCAGGATCCGATCTTGGCCTTATTTAACAAGCCTGAGGTTTGTTAAATTTTCTGGGGAAGGTTATTAGCCTTGCGCCCTTACCCGGGGAAGAAATATATAAAGTATAATAAAAAAATTTTTTGAATAAAGGGAAACCTTATAAAAGGAAATGATAATCAAATATGTTTATTAATTTACAGTAATTTTGCGTTTTTGAATAAATAATAAATAATTTATAACGATTTAAAATTACTAGACTTTTATTTCCATTTCTGTGATCAGGGTAAACTCTAAAAATATATTGTAATTGTTGCGGATTCGCACTGGATGCAACCAGCGAATTCGCAATTGAATGCAGTCATTAGCAGCCAAAGAATAACAAATGTCAGCAACCAGCTGACAGACAAATAAAATTCTTTGGTTGTCAAGCAAATTGTAACATAAATAAGTTTTTCTTCTTTCGTTAGCGCTTGGCGTATACAGATCTAATCTATAGAAATCTTAGGAATCACAAGAAATAAAGGCACTATTTTTTCTATAAACTAGAATCAACATTGTTTTAATTCTCTGGCGGATAAAATTTGGGATTAGAAATCAAGGTAATCCTTTCGGTAAACGTTTTATAGCTATTGTTGCAGCAAACAACAAATAGTGTCGCTGCACGTCAGGAGACCACATTGTTCCTGAAGTTCCTTCCCCCGGCCCACCGAGTATACATTGGGTGGTGGACAGTTTTGTATTATACCAATACAAAACAATTATTGGTCATCCGAGCCGGATCCAGGCTGTGGATCCAATCCACTGCTGCCAGGTTCGTGGCGTAATGAAGAGTTGCCCCAAGTGCAGCTACATTACTGCCGCTGGGTTGTGATGCATCAACGAGCTGCCCCCAGTGCAGTTACATTTCTACCACACCGCGACCAAGTTCGCGGCGCAATCAAGGATTCAGACTGTGGATCCAGTCCACTGCTGTGGATAAGACCGCCGCCCAGGTCGCGGCGCAAGAAGGGTCAGTTGTAGAACAACTCTCTGCCAAGTTCGTGGCATAAATATCACCACCCATTTGCAGTAAGTTACAGGAAATCCGTCAGCAAACAATATGCCCGCATCATCGACCAACGCCAAATCGAAAACGTCGAATGTCGAAGCCTGGGCAGAGTGGAAGTAGATACTGAACGCCAAGACGACGCTGCCTGCCCAACCCAGGAACAGAGCAATGACCAGCATCGCGGAGCAATGCCGAAGTCGTGACGGAACAGCCCATGGCGGCCCAGTTCGCCGCACATGAGAAGATGTCGTGCGCCTTCCGGAATTCAGAGAGAGGGCCACCAACACTGGCCACGGTGGAGACGCGCGAGCGTAGCCTACATGTAGGATGGGAAGACATACGGAAGCGGCACGCGGTCATTATTAGCTCGGCAACTCCAGGGACGACCATCGGCCATCGGTGCTTTGCAGAAGAGTTCATCGACCAGGCCGAGGAGACATATCTGGACGAGGCCGCCAAGTTCGCCGAGGCAACACACGTCCTTCAGTCGGCCACATGTACGAAAACTCCCCGCGGTGCAGAAGCCAACATTTTCCGATAAATGTTCGGAATGGCGACCCTTTAAGGATATGTTCCTGGTGGTGCTGGCAGACCACCCCGAACTCGTGGATATGGAGAGACTGTACTATTTGAAGTCCAGCTTCCGGGACGAGGCCACCAGAGCCATTCAAAATATTCCCGTGACGGAGGAAAACAAGTTGGTGGACCATTATGACAATGCTCCGCGGCTGCCACTCCTCCAGTCGGTGCCGACATTGCCAAGGCAGCCACCATACCCTGCTCCACGTCAGTACGGCAGCATCACCGCCACGTCCAGGCGTGGACACTGCCCCGAAACCCCCGGACTGCCAGACTCCTGGAGTGTCGTCGCAGACCCTAACCGCTCCTCACCCGCGCGAGACCCTCCTTGCTACTGCACGCGTCACCATCAAATCAGGGTACCGACGCCGGGTGGAGACCTGTGCCCTGATGGACCCCTGCTCCGATGTAACGTTTATATCCGAACCTCTCGCTCAGCGCCTGCGCCTCCGCCGCCCGGCATAGTTCATCCCAGTTCACGGAGTCGGGGGCACCCGCCCCCACACCGCTAAGGTCCAGTCGTCCATCACGATGCTGCCTCGTCACGGCGGCGCTCGGGGTTGGACGACTAACACTCTTATCCTGCCACACCTGTCAGATTACGGGCCACCCCCCCGACCCCTGCCTAGCGACCTTATAGCGTTTGAAATAATAGTGAAGAAGAACATGTGATTCGAACTGATGCTATGACAGTTTGAATCACCAAAAATTGTACCCAAGCGTTACCCACCAGGCTACTGGCCGATTTTTGAATTTTATTTTTAAACTCGACTATACTCCACTGATGTGAATTCTTATGTTATCGCTTGGTATACGGCTCTGATGTATTTTCTTATTCGATTTTTCGTTCGGTGCTCTTCACTATTTTGCTTGTGAACTGTGTGTGTATCTGTTAGAGTCGCCACAACCCCGCGGTCGCGGCAGGCCTGGACCTTGGGGACCGGGACATCCCCTCCAAGGAAAGGTGGATGTGATCATCGGCGCCGATGTGTACCCAGCCATCATGTGTACTCGGGCATCATCGCCCAGGACACTCATTTGGGGTGGATACTGACGGGTGCAGCTTCGCCCGCCCCAGGCACCTCCAACAGTAAACAACTCTTGACCAGTCACATGGCCGGTCCTCGTGGGTTGCGAACTTACAACTCCAACCCAGAGGAACTGGTCAACCATACGACTGCTGATTGCAGCTCCCATCAGGGGACCAAGAGGAGGCATCGTCGACGTCGATACCGGAGGACACGAACGAGGCACATGCAACCAACCTCCACCGACCACCTGCGTGAACTAACCATCGGACATGCCCCTCGCCCACTGAACCGCCGCGTGGAGAATGGGAAATTGAAGAGCCAGGAGCCTGCGCACCCAAAGGCTTTAAGGCACCACACCTCAGTGGACAGTTTTGTATTATACAAATACAAGACAGTAATATTTTCCCCACAAAACGCCGCCAATTCACCCTTTTGCATGTTGAGTTTTTATTGCTCATTCGAATATGGTCTTCTAATCGCATTATAAAATAGTAGGGTATACTCGATGAATTGCAACAAATGTATACTAATGGCAGTTATCTAACCAACATCACTAATCTCTTGTCACTCACTTGTCACTCCGCGGGGCGGCTGCAGAATTGCTACAAACCATACCAGCAGAGAGGCAAACAGATTTCCAAGCGGTAAGAGACGGCCTTGAAGCTAGGTATGGAGATAACCACATGCAGCAGGTCTACCGCATGCAACTACGGAGCAGAATGCAGAGACCTGGAGAAAATCTTCAACAGTTGCAGGCAGACATTGAGCGATTGGCAAACTTGTCTTATTCAAATATGACTAAGGAATTTCTGAACGAGGTAGCAATGGCTGCATTTATAAACGCACGCCAAGATCGGGACTTGCAACAAGCCATCCGTTTAGCGGGAAAGAAGACGACTAATGAAATACTGGCGTTCGCATTGGCATATGAATCTGCTAAAGTGGCCACCAGGAGTACATATAGAGTCCGAGAAACGTCCGTCCAGGGATGTTCCTGCCAAAGAATCGGGCATGTACAACGGAGAACCCCGAGACCTGATATGAAGTGTTGGACATGCGGCGAAGTCGGCCACATCTCTGTTGACTGTAGGAATCGTCGACGAACAAATGAAACATCAAGTGAGAATTGTTGTTCATGCCCTAATCATAAGAGGAGACTATCAACGGACCAACCTGAGGCCAATAGCTCGGGAATCTTGTGAGGGCAGACTTTACGGGGCAAAAGTCGCCTGGTGGAATGTGCAGCCCCAGCATCGTAACTGTATCAGACATGACATCTTTTGTATAACTGAAGTGCCCTGCATTAAACTGCGATTCAAAAACTCGGCAAATTTTTCGACATTAAAGAGTAGATTTATTTATTATTTATGTTATATTATCTATTATTTATGTACTATTTATTCTCAAAAAATTTGCCAAGTTTTTGAATCGGGGGCGAAAGTCGCCTGGAGGAATGTGCAGCCCCAGCATCGTAACTGTATCAGAACTCCAACGGGATAACCAAAGTTTGGTTATAACTACACTTGTTAATGCAAGGACGACAACAGTGACAATCGACACTGGAGCAACGAGATCCATAATTCGGCCGGATGTCGTGCACAAAATAGTCCTTAATAAAAATAGAAGATACGCTTTGAGGACTGCTACAGGAGAATGCTCTACAGTCTACGGAGAAGTCGAGAGCATAATAGTGCTGGGCAATATTTCCATCTCCCACAAATTTTTGGTTGCCGATATTACGGACGAATGCATTCTTGGAATGGATTTCATGAAGGAGCATCAAGTTGTTCTAGATATCGGGCAAAGAACACTGCGAATTGGTAACTTGGAGGTTGCTATTACATTGCAGGACGAACAATTGCGAAGACTGAAATGTTATGTGCGTGAGGAGGATGAGATCCCAGCTCGTTCAGACTCGGTAATTTGTACCAGTCTCGAGAGTGATCCCGGTGACAATCGATTTTACATCACCGATGCTGTACAAAATCAGCGTAAGGGGAACATCCTTGTTGGGAAAGCCCTTATCGATGCGAAGAAGCACATCGTACCCGCCAGAGTACTAAATGCGTCCAAGGAGCCGATCGCAATAAGAAAAGAAGAGGTAATTGCAGAATGTGCACCCGTGTCAATGATAAGCTCAATTCAGACAAGGGGAAACGACCATTCAATTCAACAGCCCTCTGGTGCACCCCCTGTGGTTAATAGGCTGATGCCCCAGAAAATCGGATTAACAGACGGAGAAAAGGCAAGCGTTGAATCACTGCTGAACGGTTTTTCTGGTATTTTTGTGACAGGAAATGATAAATTCGGACGCACCGATATAGTTAAACATCGCATTGACACGGGTGAGTCAAGACCTATACGACAGCCACCTCGACGACCACCGTTGGCCAAACAATCAGAAGTCGACAACATGATTCGAGAGATGGAAGAGCAAGGAGTCATCGAGAAATCATCGAGCCCAAGGGCTTCGCCGGCAGTGCTCGTCAAGAAGAAGGATGGAACAACTACATTTTGTGTCGACTACCGCCGGCTAAACGACGTTACGAAGAAAGACAGTTATCCACTTCCTCGAATCGACGACACACTAGATACCCTTTCTGGAGCTCAGTGGTTTTCAACATTGGACCTAAAAAGCGGTTACTGGTAAGTCGAAGTGAAGGAGGAGGACAAGGAGAAGACAGCGTTTACTACCGGAAACGGACTTTATCAATTCAACGTGATGCCTTTTGGATTGTGTAATGCCCCAGCAACGTTTGAACGATTAATGGAAAGTGTTCTACGGGGACTTACATGGAAGACGTGTCTTGTGTACTTGGACGATATCATGGTTGTTGGAAGGAATTTACCAGAACACATCAATAATCTGCGCTCCGTCTTCGAACGACTAAGACAGGCCAACTTATAGCTCAATTCGAAGAAATGTGAACTCTTCCAAAGGAAAGTAAAATTCCTGGGACACATCGTTTTATCTGCAGGAGTCCAAACGGATCCTGATAAGATAGCAGCTGTCCAAGAGTGGCCTACTCCAGGAGATAAGCAACAGTTAAGAAGTTTTATGGGACTAGCCACATATTACCGACGGTTTGTTAAAGGTTTCGCTAACGTGGCTAAAACCCTACACGAACTAACGGGTAAAGACAAGAAATTCAATTGGACAGACATGTGTGAGGCAGCATTCTACACATTGAAGGCCGAGTTATGTAAGACTCCAACATTGGCATTCCCAAGTTCGGTTCGCCCATTTATATTGGATACTGATGGAAGTAACACAGGAATCGGCGCAGTGTTGTCACAGGAAGTCGATGGTAAAGAGAGAGTTGTCGCATATTATAGTCGAGTTCTATCTAAGCCAGAGAGAAACTACTGCGCAACAAGAAAGGAACTGTTGGCTGTCGTAGAAGCCGTTAAGAATTTCCATAAGTATCTCTACGGACGTCGATTCCACCTTCGAACGGATCATACCGCCCTGAAATGGTTGTTAAATTATAAGAATCCGGAAGGACAGATAACTCGATGGATCGAACGACTTTAAACGTACGATTTCCAAATTTCCCACCGTCAAGGGAAGGTGCATAATAACGCTGACGCTCTATCAAGAAGACCATGTAAGCCAGATTGTAAACATTGTCATAGAGCGGAAGAGAAAGAAGAGGCGTACGACCTGCGAAATATACAAGTAGAAGTACTAGATGGGTGGACGAGTGATGATATACGCGCAGCTCAACTTCAGGGTGAAGATATGTCGCTAATTCTGGAATACCAAGAAAAGAACGAGCGGCCAACTTGGAACAATATTTCCGACAAGAATGGAACATTTAAGGCATACTGGGCACAATGGAATTCCTTGCTGGTGGAAGATGGAATTCTAAAGCGTAAATGGGAAGCCGCGGACGGAAAATCCTATCGAATGCAGATTCTACTCCCACCATCAAAAGTAAAAGATGTACTAACAGAAATGCACGACGGGGCCTCCGGTGGACATCTGGGAGTTAATAAAACACTTTCAAAATTACGATCTCGATTCTACTGGCTTCACATGAGAGATGACGTCGAGCCTTGGTGTAGGAAGTGCACAACTTGCACTGCGACCAAAGGACCAACTGCAAAACCAAGGAGCGCTATGAAGCAGTACACCCTTTTGAGCGAATCGCGATTGATATCTCAGGACCATTTCCAAAAACCAACGACAACAATAAATACATGTTGGTCATCATGGATTACATCAGCAAGTGGGTGGAAGTCCTTCCAATTCCAAACCAAAAAGCAACAACCGTCATTGAGCAGCTTCTCAATAATTGGATCAGCAGATATGGAGTTCCCTGTGAGCTTCAGTCCGATCAAGGCCGAAACTTCGAATCCCAGATATTTCAAGGGATCTGTGCGGCACTGGGCGTAAGGAAATCCAGGACCACACCCTTACATCCGCAGTCAGACGGAATGGTCGAAAGGTTCAACCGAACAATGAAAGAGTACTTATCGAAGGTCGTTAGTGATCACCAAAGAGATTGGGACATTTCTCCTGAGCTATAGATCGGCTAATCACGATACGACGGGCCATTCTCCAGCAAGAATTATATTTGGACGAGAGATACGATTACCAGCCGATCTGGGATTCGGAATACCTCCAGACGCCATAGATAAGACCGAAGACTACGTAGCCGAATGGAGAAATCGCCTCGACGAGATTCATCATTTGGTTCGAAAGCAAATCAAGGTATCAAGTGACAGGATGAAAACAAGGTACGACGTTCGAGCCAACGCATCCGGATTTAATGCAGGCGATAACGTGTGGCTTTATAACCCTCATCGGCAAAAAGGAAGGTGTCCGAAGTTGCAGCAACATTGGGAGGGCCCGTATAAGATTCTCACAAGAATTAACGACGTTGTCTATAGGATTCCGCGAAGACCGAACGCCAAGATGAAAGTGGTACATCGTGACCGACTGGCGACTTTTGTTAACCCAGGAGATCAGTGAACTTAGTTTGGGACGAACTAATCTAGGCGGAGGGTAGTGTGACGCATATGACAATCAGTACTGGAATCTTCGAGAAAGTCCGAAACAAAGTACTAGATTATTTTAGGAAGTACTGGAAAACTGGAATAGAACATTCAAGACTATGGAACGGACGGAAACGAAACGCCGAATCAGAATAAGGCAACGGTATAAATTCGTCGCACACAGAAAGTGAAGGTCAATTGAACTTGGTGAATACATACCACTTTTCCCAATATTTTCTCCCATCGAAGAGGATGTGTCAAATAACTTCAGACCCATGAATAAACGCAAAAATTTGTTCTTTAGCCGAAGCAAACACATTTTACATTGTCTTCCTGGTCATATGTTTCGCGTCGTTGTACAAATTTACATGGATAGGTCCTTTGGCATTTAACTACTTCAAAATACCTTTTTTCACGTGTTTCGCATAAAAAAAGGTTTCGGACCTTCAATCGGGGAGATTATGTAGATTTAGAAATGAATGAGGCATAAATGAGCAATAAAACAAAAATGAATACATATTGTTCACGACTATTTTGGTCGATTAATAGTAATCATACCTTCCCTACCTTGGCCCTCTTCTTCCGCTGGCATATTACTTTAATATTCAAGACTAGTTTTAAAAAATTTGGTTATGATTAATTATTCATATTTAAATATAATGAAAAATCATTAAAAACACCGAATTGAATTACTTTGCTCAATGAAAAGTATCGACAGACCGAGAAAGTCACCTAAATTATGATTGATGTTCTTTTTTATTTAAGGTACGTTTTTTTTTTTTTTTTGTTTATTTCGAATCTCAGTTCAAACAAAAATGGGGACGGTCATTCACATCATCGCCATATTAAGCATATGCGTTCCATTTCTGTTTATCACATCGGAATGGAATTTCCCTGTGCATCTAGTTCATAGTTCACTTCAAAGACATTGACACCGTTTCATATTTAAACCTGACACACGTACCACCTGAGAAAAACTACATGTCCCGTGCACTACTGAATCATATCACTTAGTGAGGTCAATCCGTTTTAATAGGCGAAGGAAATTTCCAACACAATTTACATTCCACGATGATTTAAATTTATTCTCCGTAAACACACTCTGTGCTTGAAATACCTCAGGAGAAGTGTAGGTGATAGGTGAAATGTCGATGGCTGACGTTGCCAAAGGCGCGGGGGTGGAAGAACACCCCGAAACGCCAGGAAAATGACTTAATCACGCAATTGTTCGTTTTAGAAAGCACATTACGGTTTGTTTTATTTTTGTTACCTTTTTATTTGTTTTTTGATTAATAGATGTACGTGTGTGTCGAGAGTGTTGAGTAAGGTCGCGGATGCTGAACAAATATTGAAGCACTTTCGTGAATTGAAATGTCCTGGGTGTGTTAGGGATTTCCGTGTTAAATCCGCAACTGTATCTTTATTTGACTTCTTTATAATCATATCTTAGAGCTTTAGAAATGATAAAACACATTTGGGGAAGAAGTGGGAATTCACATGATGCATGAAGTGGAAAGCCCCACCAACAATTTTGGGCGGTTACAACGCAATGTATGACTAAAATTCATTTCACACAAATGACGTTTTTGAAAACGTCCACGTAACTTAATTGGAGATCGAAGTGAGTCCCATTTGAAGTTGGATTGTTGAAAGCTGGTGTTTGGAAAATCGTAGCGAGTGTGAAAATTTAATTCTTATAGAAGTTTATGGCGCCAACTAAACACGCAATCACGAATAAAAGCAATTAAAATTACAAAAATATATCACATAAAACATAAAATAAAACTAGAGCGAGCAAAGTTAAAAGCTAATCTAAGCGAATGAAGAATTAGACAAGAAATTTGATTCTGTTTTCGACTTATGAATGTTCAGGGTCAAAGCTGACCGAGCTATCAGTGACTCAATTGTTAATTTTACGTGCTTTCAAAAAGAGCGGCCAATTGTCGTTTACCATATTTATTGGCGTATTAAAAGCAGTGGTGATGAACAAATGAAAAAAAAAAAAAAAAAAACAATGTGAGGTTAAGTGGAAGGTGCTGGGGTGTTACGAATGATACGTTTCTGGTTTGATCTTGGGTAAATACACCCGACACTGTATCCTATAATGACTTCTTTATAATTATTTATATTGTGGCGGGTTGAAGTTTAATGCCTGACACGGGCACGGATTCATTTCACCCGTCACCACTTACGTTGTCAAAAATTCCAGCACCAAAAGGAAAGAAATGAAATGCATTGGTGTAGTTTAATTAGTTTTTATTGTTCTTTATTGTTCATTCAATGATTCCATATGCAGAAATAAATTAATAAAATGTAACTGCTTTCTTGAAGATAATTAAACCGGGTGTTCGTGGCAAATATGTAATTGCAAACAGTCTATTTTCATAGCCAACGCGTTTCTCTTTCTCAATTGACTGACGGGATACTACTTCTCTTTTACTTCTGACTCGAGTGTGTGCATCCGCGTGCACACGCTGCGGTAGTTGAATAACGACTGACTGAAAAAGGGATGAAGATGGGTAATTTAATTTTTGCACACCGGACAACCAATAGAGATCATCTTAAGAGTTCTGCTCTCTGATGTGCCACGCCCGCCGAGATGTGGTGAACACTTCGGTTAATTCGATAGTCGACGAACATGGGAGAATGAGAGAACAGAAACACAATGTACTATGATCTCGGGGTGGGTTTGGTTGTGTGTGCATGTATCAATGCAACTTTGAGGGTAGCCAATTGACCCAATTCGGTGAATATGGTGACCTCAGCGTGCATTGACCTGTAGGGAGACAGAATTGTGGAGGAGAGGAAAAGGTAGCTGGTGCTATTCACCCGTGAAAAGAGATCATTGATCCCCAGCGAATGGAGTGTCTGGAGAAAGTGAATAGGACGCCGAATTGGCTAGGGAAATCTGATCATGGGAACTAAATTAATGCTTTGATAATTTCCCCAGCGGTTACATAATTATGCAACCGCGTCGTTTGATCAGACTATGCCGTTGCTAACCGATATGATGCGATTTCCGGTGGAAATCTCATGGGTTAGCGAAATGGGGTTGTCTTATGGCGAAAAGATAGCTAAACTCAATTATGCATTATCTGCATAGGATAATGAGTTTAGCTATGCGTCCGTTTAACATGATTTACATGCGGAATAGTTTATAAGCGGACTAAGGGTAGAAATGACGCGCTGAAAGCGGTCGAAATAAGGTATGAAATTGTGGGTCGATTCTCCATCTGGTATAGAGAACCCCCACAATATAAATTTCATAGCAGTGGAATCGGAAGAAGAGGACTACGATAGGAAAAGGAAACTCATTCCACATTCGCGTGGTTCCGCTAAAAAACAAAATTTTATTTTTATCGTGAACTGGTGAATTACCGCAGCAAATATTAGGAGCGGTGAAATTGAAGTCGACAAGGAATATAGTAACAGAGGGTTTCGCAAAAGGTGTTCTTAATTTTATTTGGTCCTTGTTGGAATGTAATAACAGCATGAATGTGCTTGTCGTCGCGGTCTGTGGGAATCTAACGTTATGAACACGTGTCAAATGTCTCGTAGTCCGACATCAGAAAACTGATCTCCTTTTAGAGTCAAAAATATTTTACTCCTATCAAACTCTTGTGGGCTTTCGTCGGGTGATCCACCAACACCAAACAAAGTCATTAAGTTTATTTTTAATTAACTATTGCTGTTGCTTCTCGATAGTATAGTGGTTAGAATATCCGCCTGTCACGTGGGCGACCGGGGTTCGATTCCCCGTCGGGGAGTCTCTGGTGGAAGACTAATGACCTTGCCGGAAAAAACAAATCATTATGGAAAATTTAACAAGCCTCGGGACTTGCTAAATAAGGCCAAGATCGGTTCCTGATTCTAGCGCCGATGATGATGATGATTGTTGTATTAAATGAAACTTTACCTTAATTTATACACCTTTCAGGATGCCAAGTTCCCACCGTTTGAGAAGTTTTTATTTTTAACACAGCACACAAAACGCCCGCTCGAGTTGACTGGAGTTTTTTTTTTTGAGAGTTGACTGACTCTTTCTTTTTTTTTTTTTACTGCGAATTTTTTACAGTAAAACCAACGTTGCGACATTTTTTTGGAAATTTCGGACGCTTGGCGTGGTTTTTCTGTTTCTTTCCTACTGTCGCTAGCCCCGTTCGCTAAGTGTTGTCCCCAATTTTAAGATGACATAAAATTGGGATATAATGCATTGCGTTTTTTGACGACAGCTTGATTTGCAGTCGCCACAACACTATCTCTCCAGTGAGATAGTCACGAAAATGATAAGATAAGCTTTGTAAGGAGTCGTTGCTGGAATGGGAGTCATATTCCGGAATGGGTGTGTAGGCTTGGGGCAGGGAGTAGGGTGACCGAAACAGTTCGTTGTAGTTCTGTACCTTATTCGTCCAATGTGTATAAGAAAACGTTAGCCTCGTCTGTTTTGAGGTGTAAACTTGTAGCGGTTTTAATACAAACAATATACAGGTATTGTGGGGGCTCTCTATACTACATGGAGAACCAACCCACTATTTCAGCCTTATTTCGACCGCTAACAGCGTGTCAAAACAACCTCAATTCCTCCCACCAAACTATTTACCTGTAAAAGAAGCATGGCCGGAAGTCATTTATTCATTGAGTTAATGCACAACAGCATTCAGTGTTTTCTTGCCATACGGCAACACTTCTGCATTAACCCAAGCGATTTCCACCAGAAATTCCAGTCATTTTGGTTGGCAACAACCATATACGACCAAACGACGCGGTTACATAATCGTGCAAAGGCTGGCGTAATTCCAAATTCTTCGAGTTTGGTTCCCACGTAATATTACCCTAGCCAATGTAGCGTCACTTAGACTTCCCCCAGACACGCTCTCCGATTGGGATCAATGTTCTCTTTTTACAGGTGAATAACAGCAGCCATTATCCACTCCTTCCCATGTTTATCTTCCTACAGTTCAATGCACTCTGAGATCACCACATTCACCGAATTAGGTCAGTGGGCTATCCTCAGAGTTGCATTGGTACATGCACACAAAAACACATCCCACCCCGAGATCATTATGCATTGTGTTCCGATTCCCTCATTCTCGCTCGTCCGTCGACTTACAAATTAACCGAAGCATTAATCCACCTCGATGGGCGGGGAACATGAGAGAGCCCAATGTAAAGATGATCTCAGTTGGTTGCTCGTTGTGCAACATTAAAATTACCCAATCATCCCTAATTCCAATGAGTCGCTTCGCATCCACCGCCGGTGACGGTGACGCCGCACCGTGTCAATATCAATATACCATCGCGTAGACATGCTACGTCTGACGTTCACGCGAGATTAGCAATTCATTCACCGCTGAGCGGGCATCATTTTCAACCTATCGGAGTCGAAATACCACACGGGAGTTCGTACACTTGAGGAGTCGTGTGTATAACCAAAAGTGGATTATAGTGCCGCCTATCCTTGTTGTTAAAGAAAACCAAATAATACTGAGTTTCGTTTAGTAAAATCAAACTATGCTGATCCTTTTGTGAAAATCCAATAATACTGAGCTTCTCTTATTACTCGTAAAATCAAGCAACACTGAACCTTTTGTGAAAATCCCACAATACTGAGTTTCATTCATTCAAAAATCAAATTATACTGAACCTGTTTGTTAAACCCAATTCAACATTACAATAAATGAACAAACCACCACCGAAGACAGAGTGTTTTATTTTCCGTTGGAGATCAGATAGCGGCAAAAAGTGCTGGGGCGTAAGTGAACCATAGTGTCCGTGTATTGGCACACCAACTTCGACCCCCACAGTATCCCTCGAGATACAGGGTACTTGAGTTGCCCGATTTTCGAGGAACAAAAAAAAAAGGGCATTCCATATCCGAGGCTTGTTAAATTTGCCATAATAAATCATTTTTACGGGCCTGGTTATTAGCCTTGCGCCAAACTTTCTCAGGATGTCGCTGCATGGATTGGTTCACTATTTGGCGGGTGCCAAAGTAGCTATCCAGGGGTGTCAAGTGGAGACTGCATGTCAACTTGGATTGAACAGAGACAAGGCTCGTCCTGGCCTTTGCTGCGTTGAAAGCAATCAGTAACTTTACCCTGTATGTTCGCACCCATCCCCCCGCAAATTGTATGCCACCTTAAAATTATGAAACACTCTTCTCGATACAGTCTATATGACGTGCGCTCCACACACATTAAGGCGACATCAAACAGCCACATATTTTACTGCACAGTCAGATCGAACGCCAACGTCGCCTCGGATCACTATCTTGCTGCTACAGTCTTCCGAGCGCAGATTGGCTTACGGAGACGTATTGGATCCGCGGCTCTGGTTCGAATCAACAGGACTGCCTTACGCAATGAGAATACCAGTAATACCTTTGGTCATGCGTTAAGACTCGCCCTCGAAGAGCTCGACGGAGGGAGAGTAAGTCCTGGGGGCAGAATGACGGGCATAGAAGAGAAAGAATACTGTCACTAGTACTGCCAATAGTACTGTCAATAGTACTGCCAATAGTACTGCCAACTCCATCTTAGGGAGTAGTCGTAGAGATCGGAACGACTGGTTTGATGATGAGTGCAAACTAGCGACTGAACGTAAGAATGCTGCATACCGGGAAATGCAGCAGTCTCATAGAACGCGGGTACGCTAGGAGAAATACAAAGAGCTCAGAAGATCTGAAAAAAGACTTCACAGACAAAAGAAAAGTGCCTGGGAAAAAACCTTGTCTGTGAAATAGAGAAAAGTAGAGAGCGAGGTCCCCAACAGGCGCAGAAGTTCTACCAAATAATCCGTAGTATGACCCGGTACACACCACGCTGCACTTATTGCAAGGATAAAGAGGGTAATCTGATCACCGATCCTGAAGGCATTCTGGAGCGATGGGAAGTGCACTTCAATGAATTGCTAAATGGTCAGCTCACAGAAGAATTGGAATCGCCACCAATGCAAGATCAAGACCAAATGCTGCCGCCACCAAGCATTGAGGAAACAGTAAAAGCCAAAGACAGCTCAAATCAAATAAAGCCCCCGGAGGTGGTGGCATACCAGCTGAGCTGATCAAACAAGAAGGGACAGCGTTACATCACGCAATTCATAAGATCATGGTGCACGTATGGGAGCAAGAGGAGATGCCGGAAGATTGGCGTCGCGGTATAATTTGCCCCATACATAAGAAGGGAGATATCACAGTGTGCAGCAACTATAGGGGTATAACATTGTTGAGTACCGCCTATATGATACTCTCCTCTATCCTACAAGATCGGATAGCCCCATACGCTAAAGTCATCATTGGTCAATACGAGTGTGGCTTCATCCCAGGGAAATCAGAAATTGATCAGATATTCACCCTTAGGCAGGCGATGAAAAGATGTCAGGGATTTAAGATTCCAGTATATCATCTATTTATAGACTTTAAGGCCGCCTACGACAGCATAGCCTGGGTAGAACTATAAAATGCCATGAGAGAGTTCGGCATTCCAAACAAATTGATACGACTTTGTAGGTTGACCATGACCAACGTAACTAATCAAGTAAAAATAGAGGGATTGCTGTCCAAACCAATAAACATATTTAATGGGCTCCGACAAGGGGACGGTGTGGCCTGCATCCTCTTCAACCTGGCGTTGGAGAAAGCAACCCGTGACTCTGGCGTTATAACAAGAGGGACTATTGTCACCAAGTCCAGCCAGATACGCCTACACAAATGACATCGACATCAGCGGTAGAACCGAATCGGCTGGACAGAAATTCTTCACCCAGATTGAGCGACAATCATCACCAAGTCCGGCCAGAAACTTGCCTACGCTGATGACATCGACATCATCGGTAGATCCGAATCGGCTCTACACGATTCCTTCACCCAGATTGAGCAGGCGGCAAAAAAACTGAGACTGCACATTAATGAGATGTCAGATGGGAAAACTAAGTACATGGTGGCAACTTCTGCGAAGAGAAAACCTAACGTTGGTCAAATTATCAGGGTAGTGGAGCATGAATTTGAAGTAGTGCAATCATTTAACTGACTTGGGTCAACAGTATCAGCCGATAACAATATGGAAGGAGAAATACGCGAACGGCTGATCAAATTCAACAAAGTCTACTATGGCCTATCAAGGCTCTTTAAATCCCGAAATTTATCCAGAACATCAAAGCTACTACTGTACAAGACCACGGTCTTACCAGTACTGATGTATGGATCCGGGACTTGGGTGCTCAATAAAGCCGGTTAGCCGCGTTTGAGAGGAAGGTGTTTAGGAGAATTGTTGGTCCCGTATGTGAGGGAGGACGATTCCGGAGACGCTACAACCATGAGTTGTAGGCAATCTACCTTGAAGCTAATATTGTAAGAAAAATCCAGCTCGGTAGACTCCGGTGGGCGGGACACCTAGCTCGAATGAGCGAAGAGGAGCCTGCCCGGAAAGTCCTTTGTGGCAGGATGTATGGAAGGAGACAGCGCGGCAGACCATGTCTGCGATGGAGGGATGGCGTAGACCAGGACGCCCAGAGCCTGGGAGTGCCAAACTGGATGACATCGTCTCGAAATCGGGACCGGTGGAGAGATTTGTTAAATAAGGCCAAGACCGGATCCCGGTTGTGCCGATGATGATGATACAATTTGCGGTATAAGCCTTTGCTTGTGTCGAGAGGAGTGTTTCACAATTTTAAGGTGGCATACAATTTGTGGTACAAGCCTTTGCTATATTTTTAATGGCTGTGTAATTTGACGCCAACACGAACAGCTTCTCCTCTACAGATTCCAAAGTAAGCCTGAACTCGAATATTGTTCTTATGTTTACTGTTCTTGTCCTAAGCATACCCTCGACCTTCTCGATTACTACCAATCCGTCGCATTAGAAACACGGGATTAGGAATACAGTAATCATCACATCGAAGAGGAGTAGTGAACTTTATTTTATTTTACTTCTCCGAGGAAAGGCGAACTTACAGCGCCCTGGGATGCCATTTTTTTCTCGACCGGGTCCATCAGCTAAGCTCCGACAGATGCTCAAGGATTTCTCCCAACGATTTCATTATGGAGAGCTATGGAACTTCCACCCCCGCGGTAATTTATGGAGCGTTGTACTCTTCAACTATTCAAGAACTACGCAAAAGAATACAATCTCGAGCTGTTTGCTCTGAGCTATAGGTTCGCCTTAGAAACATGTATACATGTGGGGCGGGGCGTCTGCTAATAACTAATCCGGCGATCTGAATTCAAGTCTTGTAGAGCGTTTCGCGCGGCGGACTACTTGGTGCATGTACGAGTTTTACTACGACAAAGTTGCTGTTTCCCCCACATGCCCTTTAGCTCGTCCCGCAATACGTTCTACATCACGTTCCACTATATGGTTAACATTACGTTCCACAATAGGTTTTACAATTATTCTCCACAACACGTTCCACAATACGTTCCTCAACAATGCTCTACAATCTCTTCCCAAACACAACAACGATAATTCTGCTGCTCTGTACATGTTCCACCAATCGTACCACGTGTCCTTCACTACATCTCACAATATGTTCTACATCACGTCCCACGCTACGATTAACGCAACGTTCCACAATACGTTCCTCAACAATACTCCACAATCTCTTCACAAACACAATAACGATAATTTTGTTGTTTCGTACATGTTCCGCCAGATGTGTCATGTGTTCTTCAGCGTGTTTCACAATATATTCTACACCGCTTTCCACACTACGGTTAACACCACTTTCCACAACATATTTCTCAATAATGCTCCACAACACACTCTACAATACGGTGCACAATAGTTCCGCCGTATGTTTCACAGAACCTTGTACGGCTTCTTACACAACAGGTTCCCCACTGCGTCCCACAATATGTTACACAATAGGTTCCACACTACATTTCGAGGTATCTTGCCCAGCACGTTGCACAATATCTTGCGCAATAGGTCTGTGGTGGTTCTACGAACCCCACAATCCACTATAGGTCGAGAGGTAGTCGTTCCACCAAGGAATATACTCACCTATAGCCAAACTACACGTGCCCACAGACACGTATCCCCAAAGTCCTCCTTTCCACCTGAAAAAAAAGTAACATTCATCCTGGAGTCAACAACCCCACGTATCCACAAATACGTGGGCCACAAATCCCGAACAATTTTCCTACGCCTGCACGGCGATTGAAGGACATGACCCAGCACAGAAATTGTTTATCGATCCATCAAGTGGATATGCACAAACGGTTGGCAGATGTCGACAAACATCACATCGCCGGCGATAAGCAAATTGCCGGAAAACCAATCCGTCGCCCAAACCTTTGTCCCTGCCGCTATGTACTTCGCCTAAACAAAGGCCATTGCGGAGCAACCGCAACAAACGAATATGCTGAAACAATGATAATTACCATTATCCCATGATCGCCTAAAGTAAACCGCACATTCGATTGTTTGCACAACCAACGCAACAGAAGTGTGAACATTTTGACGATCACAGAATGATCTACAGCAAGCAGACGGCAACCTCCGCGTCTGTATGTGTGAGCGCGATCTTCCCTAGTGGAGAGATTCTCGATTGAGAGAAAGTCACCACCCAGGGAAACCGAAAAGAGAAAGTCACCACCAGCGAAGGGGAAAAGAAAAATGGAGTCATCTCCAGAGAAGTAACGGTAGTTCACATAGAGAACTCGATGAGGGTTGATCTGCGCGAAGCGGAAAAACGAGAAAGGAACTGATCGACCAGAAGTGTAGATTTTTAAATACGCGAGTTAACTCGAGCACCTTCGTTGTATCCTAACGCGTGCGTTTGCTACTGTCAATTTTAATTCGCCATATTATTCTCGGCGCTAAATGTAAAACGGAAAAGTAAAGAAAAAGACAAATAATTAAAAACAATGACACAATCGTGAACTCTTGCCAAACTATTAGTGTAAGCTAAAAATATAAGAAAGTTAATAAACTTCTCCGAAAACAATTAACAGTGTTTTATTTTTGTGCTGTATTCTCTCAGTTGTGTTCTCTTTGGAACAGTGTTCGGCGGAACACTTCAACATTCAACAAATCTATATCCGCCAAAGGTCTCCCAAACGTTTCTCAGTATATTCCCCAGTGCATTCCATAACGCACTCCCCCATTCGTTCCATAACATATTGTTGTCGTGTGGCTGCCATGATGTCTTAAAAGCATATCGTTCCTATTGAGTTACGTTCATTTATGTTTAAAAACATATTGTTCTTTTTGGTAAATCCTTTGTAATTCGTCGAAGAACAGAACAAAAAGTATTTCGTAGTTTACTTCCAAAGGATGGATGAAACATATTACAAAAAAACAAAATCATATTATTCAAAACAACAGTAATTCGATATTTAAATATTCAAATAATAGAATTTAAGGCAAATCAAAAAATAAATTATATTACAAATAACAATAATAATTGGAAGAAAATTATGTGTCATGAAAAGAGCGGGAAGGTTTTTGTGTAAGGTATTTGAACAGAATGTACTTGTTAGTCAGTACATGCATTCGGTTTGAACCGATATTGTAAATACAACTTATCGGAAATAATTTTCCAAAAAGCCAGTCAGTCTCTAGTCAAAAATCAATTAACCACAAAAAAAAGTTACAAGCTTTTGTAGAGTGGAAAACGTTTCCCCTATAGAGCCTACAATGAGACGAAATTCAATATTTATGGATGGGAAAACGAAATGTGAAAATGTTTACGTTTAAAATATCTCCAACAACACACGAACATCCCGCTGAGTCCATGTCGATGGTGAAGGCCTGCGTTTGCTTACCCATGAGCAAATAAACTATCACGTAATAAAGATTAATTTAATCCAGATTAATCCAGAATGGATATCGTTATTTGTGGCAAGCAATTTGTCGAGCCTTTGATAAAGACGAATAATAAGTCAAACAGGAAGATTCTGGCCATCTGATTTGATCTCAGAATGAGAAAGCGAGATCCATATATCCTTCTCGAGAAAACCACAAATCAAACAGAAACAAGTTGACAATCTTCCTCTACAATCAGGACATCAATCACCCGAAGCCTCCAGTCAAGGGTCCACACTCCTCCATAACAATTCATCTCTTCAACAGCCACAAGTTAGTGTTAGGCCCTCAGGCGAGTGCTTACACTTATATGTAAGGACTTAATTACATTTAAGGCTCCCCTGCTCGCACATTGCAAGATTACTGGGTGGGCGTACGCCATCGCAATGACACATCTGTATTTGATGCTAACTCGACCGTGTCCTGGGGTAGAATAACAAGATGATGGCGACGACTATGATTAGTGTTACTCCCACTGAAGTGTGTTTCTCTGTAATATCGACACCACAAGTAGGATCCACTGTTGGCAATACACCCTGCGAGACCTTTCATTTATATCCGGCGGATAATTGCAAATCTGATTAAATCGCCTATTGATGGATCCGACAAGAGGCAAGCCTTGCTGAAATTATGAAACGGGGGTTTTATATCGGAAATTGCCCCCTAATCACGTTGCGTCAATAATATGAACATCAGAGAAAGGAGAGGATTTTTGTATATAATATATAGTATATTCACACACATTTCTACACTTACCCGGCATCGTTTTGGGATTAAACTTTCAGGAACCGCACGTTGGCAGCCGACATCAACGTATTATGTCGTATTCGAATTCCGCACAAAATAACGCTTTCCCCAAAAACCATATACACTCGTGTATATACAATGAAGTGGGAAAATTTATCATATCCTTTTCTGAACAATACACACGGCTTAAGACATCCAGTAGATGTTCTCCCACATAGTGTGTTGTGGCCATTAATATGTACAAAGCAAATTAAACCCCAACTGTGCTGAAGGATTGTGCGGTATGAGTCGAATAGTGGGGACTCAAGATTCTGTTTTCGTTTAACCACGTCATCTACCGACGCTCTTTTGAGAAGTAGGTCGACACTCCTGCATAAATCATAACGTAGTAAAGTTTTGAGACTATGCACGAACCTTTCAAACCTCCCCTGCGATTCGCTGAAATCCAATCGCTTTTTTTTCTGAGTTTTGAATTGGGGAGACAAGGTATCCCAGGAGCCAAAGTATACGTGCCAAAAAATGGCAGACGTATTTAGGAGCATTCAAGAAATTGCAACTTGTACAGTTGAGTATCACATCACGAGACATTTTGGGAAAAGTGTTTACGAGGAAAGACAACTGTGGTTGCCAAAGAACGACCGTTGTTATGACTTCTTAAAGCCAAGAAGCACCTCAAGTGGAGAGGAGAGTTTTTCTTCATCTACGCACGTATTTTTAAAAAATATACAAATACGGTTATAGTTAGGGTTACTTATACAATATCTAGGTCAGTGGATACAATCTCTTCAAGGTATTCGTGTAGGTGGTGGTATAAGTGGTGGTTTAGGTGTTGGTCTAAGCATTGGCCTAGGTTTGTGATCAGTGTCGGTCTAGGAATTGGTCAAGGTATTGATCTAGGATATTTTTTTAGATGTTCATTTAATCATTTATCTAAAAAATCTGGAAAAGTGAGTCTAAGGAACATTAAAGACCTGAGTAAAACTCTTACATTTATTGCGTAATGGCTACTGGTAGTCATAGTGGCTCCATCAACTACCAAAAACTGTCGAATCTTTGCAGTCTCTTTGCCTACACAAAAATACTTCTATGATACAGCGCCAAAAAACATGACATGAGGGGGGGGGGGGGGGGGGGGGGGCAAACTGACATCTCAAACTGCCATATACAAACATAGCAATCTACTTAAAAATGGATATACAAGCTACAGAGACGTAACCTGCTGGCGCCATCTGTAGTTCAAGCCGGAAACGTTTCAACCGATTCTCGTATGAAATTAAACAGAACTTAAAACTAGATTGGATGGATGGATTTTTCGGTATACGAAGTGTTCTGCTCGAGCTAATCCTCGACGAGACAGCAAACATAAAGGCACCAGTGTTATTGGCGTTCCAAAATAGCGTACATGACATCAACGAAAAATATAAAAATCAATCAAAACAATTCATAGTACAAAATAAAACACGGAGGTTAACGCGTGGATCGTCCTCATGAGATCCTTGTACTTTATTTCTTCACGATCGACTATGTGCAAAAAAACGTAAAAAATAACTGAACAAACAAAGAGGTACCGAATGTACCCAAAAACTTTACAGGTTAACGAAAACATTAATAATGGGCTGATCAAAAGCACCGTGCTATCGAACAGCACATTACGGTTGTATCGCACGACTGCTTTCTCCTTTGTACTGTCGATACCAGCAATTCAGCAAAAAACGGAGTATACCTTTCGGCGATGGAATTGTCGTGGTGCATTTTGTTGCTTCGATCGCAGGTGAATTAACTATTTGAATTTGTTATATCTTTGAGGAATCTATTCATCCCTTATTGTTTTTTGTTGTTGCTTTGTGCTGCAACATCTTGCCGGGTCGGCGATAATGCACCAGTAGTTGTCCTTCCCTTTGGCGCTGTCAATGTGAGGCCTGCCCGCGCCCACCGGGAACAGCAAGTCCAACTCCACTAGTGGGTTCAATGAATGATCGCCCACTGGGAAAAGCAAATCCAACTCCACTTGTTGGTTCACTGAATGATCGCCCACTGGGAACAGCAAATCCAACTCCACTAGTTGGTTCACTGAATGATCGCCCACTGGGAACAGCAAGTCCAACTCCACTAGTGGGTTCAATGAATGATCGTCCACTGGGAACAGCAAATCCAACTCCACTAGTTGGTTCACTGATTGATCGCCCACTGGGAACAGCAAATCCAACTCCACTAGTTGGTTCACTGAATGATCGCCTACTGGGAACAGCAAGTCCAACTCCACTAGTTTGTTCACGTTGAGACAGGGTCGGTGGTTGTATATGGATGATTGTGGTTGAGAGCCAGAAGTTTCAATGAATGTTCCACTCAAGAACAGATGCGGTGCAGAGGTAGGGTGGCAATAATTACTTATATTGTTATACTATATATTGATTCTTTTAATTGATCTCAGTTATGAAATATAATGAGTTATGTTATAGTAGCAAACTTGATGTTATCAGTGTGTGTAGGTGTGTGTGTATATGTGACAAACGGGGGAAGTTGGCCATTGTGTACTAACGTTGTAGCTCGAGGTAAGGCCGTCGTTGTTGTTGTTGATATTTGTTGATAATTGAAACGTTGGATGGATCGTAAATCCGTAAGTAGAGTATGAGTATCTTGGACGTAGTCCCATGTTGGATCCTAAATCCGTAAGTCAAGTATGAATATCTTGGACGTAGTCCTATGTCGGATCGTAAAACCGTGAGAGGAGTATCAATATCTTGGACGTAGTCCTATGTTGGATCGTAAATCCGTAGGTAGAGTATCAATATCTTGGACGTAGTCCTATGTTGGATCGTAAATCCGTAAGTAGAGTACCAATTGCTTGGACGTAGTCCCATGTTGGATCGTAAATCCGTCTGAATGGTAATTGGGTGATGTGGTCGCTAATATGTTGAAGTGTTTGTGTTTGTCCTTGGTTGAAAATGTGGCCATTTGGAAATAGTTGAAATCTAGGTGCACTAGATGGAGCTGTTGAATCAGCCCGAAGACCGCTTAGTGAAGCGGTGAACTCCAGACACGTGACAGCGATGTGCCCAGGTGGCGAGAAGCGACAAATCCTGGACGCGTAACAGCGATGCGTCCAGGTGGCGGGAAGGGGTTCCCCAGAAACGGATGTAGATGAAGCGGTGAAAATCGCAATTCGCGGGATTCTTGGCTTTATTCATCTCCAATTCGATTTTTGGGTTGATACTTGCAGGTATAGGACCGGATGTGCCTTTGTTGACAAAACTTTTCTTAGTAGTGACCGCTTGCTTTACCATAACAGCTTTTTTGCCCGATGGGTCATCGTCCTCTTCTTGAGGTTCTTTCATTGTATGCGGGGCGTATCTAAGTTCTGTAGCGTAGGTCGTGAAAAGTACCTGCACTATCGTTAAAAGAGGAGCCGAATGATGTCCACAATTGCAATATTGGGACCGATTAGAGAACTCTTTTATTTACCTGCGGTGAATTCTGCAGAATTAGGACAAATGAAACAACCTTGGATGTTGAAAAGTGGATTGTAATTTGTATTTGCTAAATGTAATATGATTTGGTAGAATTAGTAGCTTTTCGTTTATTAATGATAAGATCAATATTATTATTTAGGTTATTGTTCGACTTGTATGTTAACGTTGAAATGTTGGTGTTGTTATATTGGAGTTTGTAGGATGGGAAAAATAGAAAGTATTTATTATTTTATTTTATTTTCCGCCGATTACAAACAAAAAAATTATTCAAATATAAAGCAGAAGTTAGTTTTATTTCACAAGGGTAATGAACCACCCAATAAGGACGGGCTTGCATATGTTCAGCCCGATTGAAACTCAGGAAATATATATGTGGTAAGCATATTCCACTTGACCAGGGTATCTTCGTTTTCAGAAGCACATCTGCCAGAGTTCCAATCACATGAAGTGCTCCATCCTTTTGTTCATCATCAGCGTTTAGTGATGTAATAACGTGCATCATGATTCTCATAGGTAGAATTCCTTTCCGCGTTTTATCTGATGAGTGTTGAAACATATGTGCTGCAGGAACTGGACAAACAAAATCTTCAAAAATGTTGAAATTTATTCGAATAAATTCATGCGGGTCGTTTTCCCAGAGGTCTTGATCAGACTCCGTGAAGAACATTATTGGAAATATAACATCTTGAATAATTGCAACCATGTGAAGTTTAATTAACTTCCAGGAATACACATGAACCACAGCATTTTTTAGGTACATTAGAATATGTGATGAATCGAATTTGAATTTGTGATGAATCGATTCTCCTTTGTTATATCTTTGAGGAATCGATTCATCCCTTATTGTTGTTTTTGTTGCTTTGTGCTGCAACACGAAGATATTAGAAGATAATGGGGATCCTGCAGTTGCCATAGGCTTGACTTGTTACAATTATTGCATAAAAACCCAATGAAACGAGAATTACTCAAGACGACTCGTCGTTGATGGATGCCGCGAAAAAAGCGCGTATCACTAAAAAAATGAAAGTTAAAGCAGATATATACTCGGAAGGCAATTTGTATGGTGGCGGCATTGCTAACTAAAGGTAAAAGAAAAGGTTTATATACATTTTCAATTTTAAAGCATACAAATCAGAACTTAAAACTTTAAACGCGATTATATTAAAACCATGTTTTTCAAATTGACCTGCAACAAGGCTCTCTCAACTTTGATCCGATTTAGTTCAAACTTTAACTGTGACTTCTTAGTTAGATTCCGTAGTGTATGCCGGACCGGTTTTACCAAATATAAAAGTTATTATTAAACGAATGTAATTTTTTGCAGTTCTTTTTTCAAAAACTTGCAATTTTTTCAAAAATCAATATTTTTAAAATTTCGTACGGCATACACTAGACATTTTCATGTAGTTTAAGAAGAATCTTTTTTATTTTTGCAAGATCAAAACTGTTCAAGATATTTTGCAAACCCCGGGAACAACTTTTTTTCAACGGCCGTGTGCCCCTATTTCGTATTTGCTGAAAAAAAGTGATTTAACACATATATAAAAATGTGCTGAACATTGTCTTATTAATAATAAATTTTTTCCACCCAAAAAAGTAATACCAAAGCAGTGGTTGGTTTTCAGGTCTCTACAGTGGCATAACCCCTTAATTGTTCCAGTCGTCCACACAACCGGAAAAGGAATGGGTGGGAATATTTTTATCCAATTTCATATACTGATAGAAAATTAATGACACAGTAAAAGAAAGAAATAATGGACATAACATGAAATGCAATCCGTTTGAACGCTTCAAGGCGGGCGGCGTGTCGCAGCCTGGATTGACTCAACATATATATTGTAGTTCTTAGATAATTTAATTTATACTTTTAGTATTAATTCGTTATATTTGTTTTTGTTATTAATTGTTAACTATTAATTCGTTATAATTTTGTAATTGCCTGCATGTTTGGCAGCACTGTTTGTGTTCGTTACGACCATTTCTGTTATTTAGTTTTTAGTGTCATTGTTATATAAGTTAGTTTAGTTTCGTTCATTTCGTAAACATTAGTCTAGTTTTTTCGTTTGTTGAAGCCAACATTAGTTTTCGTTCGTAAAAATAGTTTGGTATTTCGTTGAAACTTAATTGAATTATCGTTTTTCGTTATTCGTTGTAAAATATATATCAGTTTGAAAGGAAGTCGATTTCGTTCGTTTTCTTGTATTTTACAAATATTTCGTCGTCGCTCGTTCCCGGTAATTGCACCGGGACCCAACAGGACGTGTGTCCCTTTTTCGCATTTGCAGAAAAAAAGTGCTTTAAAACATATATAAAAATGTGGTGAACTTTGTTTTATTAATAACACATATTTTCCCATCCAAAAAAGTAATACCAAAGAAGTGGTTGGTTTTCAGGTCTCTACAGTGGCATAACCCCTTAATCGTTCCAGTCGTCCACACATTTTGACGCCAACCCAAAGACTAGTTTTATAATTATTGATTTTGGGTGTCTAGGATGTCGGAAAGTATACTAAGACTGCAGGCAAATTAACTATGCACCATCCTTTCATTCAATTTGATATCGAAAATTGTGAGGAAAGAGAAGATAATATCCAAAGAATTAGTGTAAACAAATTTGCGTAAACCTATTCTTTGGCAAGAATAATCATGAAATTCCTCTTAAGATGGCCATTTGAAGAGACTTGGGATATTGTGTAGATTCGGGATAAATAAACATCTTTTTTGATGTATTTATTTAGATGTGGAAGATTTATTGATTTTAACATAAGTTAAATGTTTACACAAAATCATTTGTGCAAGCGCGCATAATAACACAGAAACCCCACTGTACGGTTTTTCAGTACTGTAAATTCTACCTATTCCCGAAAAGTTTGGTGAGATCTAGAAAGAGTCTGTGGATGTAAACAGGTCCGATTTTGTTTTGCCCGTAACGCGTAAAATAGTGACTGTTGCAGTATGCAACTAGCGGTTACCTTCCATCCTCTACACGCTTTGTGTTAGTTTGTGTCACAACCATTCAAGCCAACATTTATTACGTTTTGTTGAGACACGAGATATACTGGGGCGAATTCAAGAGAGCAGTACAACAGTACTGATCTTGATCGGCAATAACAGAAATATTACTGGATTACCCCTCGCCCCACTTCCCCATCACGCCTCAGCCCCCCACCCCCGCCCCCCCCCGGTTTTGATCCCCCCTACCCGCAGCCAAGATCACACAACGATCCCTTAAGTCATCTGAATGCCGCTATGATCTCTTGAATCTTCGAAATAGTCGGACCTACGATAACGTCCCCATCTATCTAGCTTACCTTCATGGTAAATCTGAAGCAGTCTGCTATGAAGGCAAAACGAAAACGAGCGTTAAAATCTCCATTCAACAGGAAGGTCTCCTCACCAATTTCCTAGCCTTTGTAATCTGTACATAAAATTCCATGAAAACTTCAATATTCCCCCTCTTAAAGTAACAAGAGACCTCTCGGCTTTTCGACAATACATTTGCACGAAAATGGCATCTGGTCCCCTACGCAGCGAACCCACCAAAAATAAGTTTTTTCGGCCCTAATCGGCTGCCCACCCCACTCTCTATGGTGTCTCTCAATACTCTTCCCCTAACCATTTACTATCAGAATGTCAGAGGACTTCGGTCTAAAACCCATTCGATCTTACAATATACTCACTTTGATATATACGCTCTGACCGAAAGTAACCTCACCTCCAGTATCAATAGCCTAGAACTGTTCCCCCCTCCTCCAGTTTTTCGTCCATCACTCCTGTCCTGACACCCATCGCCAAGGCGTGCTGCTTACCATCCAAAACGGACTAACATCTTCTCTTATCATCATCTCTTCTTCTACCAGCCTCGACTATGTCGCTATAAATATCGAACATTGCTTAAAGTCCTTGTACATCATATGCTTCTACATACCGCCTTCGCAAGCTATCGAGTCATACGAACTCGCTATTGTTGCAACCGACCGCTTAACGGAGCTGAACTCTTCCCAAGACGACATTGTAGTCCTTGGCTTTTTTTACCTCCCCCATCTCCAATGGACGCTGTCTAATGATAAGTCCCACTGCATCCCAAGCCCAACTACTACCAAGGAATGTCTCTTTATAGACACCCTCACCGACTCTAACCTTTGCCAAGTAAGCAATGTCCTAAACCATCGGGGCAGACAACTTGACCTTCTGTTCACGACAGTCCCCTTTAATTCCTCAGTTGTCTCTTGTCCCCACATCCTCTCAACTATTGACAACCACCACCCGCCGCTTCTCTTATCCTTATACCACGACTACTCAGCCCACTGCACACCTCCCCCCTACCAATTTTCTTTCAACTTCCGAAAAGCCAATTTCCGCCTCATAAATGAGTACCTCAGTAATATCACCATCATCGGCACTACAACCGGGAACCGGGCTAGGCCTTATTTAGCAAATCCTGAGGCTCGTTAGATTTTCCATAATGATTTGTTTTTTCCGGGAAAGGTCATTAGTCTTGCGCCAGAGGCTCCCCGACGGGGAATCGAACCCCGGTCTCTCGCGTGACAGGCGGGTATACTAACCACTATACTATCGAGGAGTCTCAGCAATATCACACTCCGCTTAAGGGTACGAGGGTTGCCTTTTATATTTCGGGATTAGAGAACAAAAACAAATATTGATCATCGAAAATCACTTTATTGTTTTTCAAAATATTCCCCATGAAGATCTATACACTTTTGCATGCGTTTGAACCAATTGTCGAAGCACTTTTGCCACTCTGATTGAGGTATCTCCAACACATGCATTCTGAATGCAGCAACCGCTTCTTCAGGTGTCGAAAAACGTTGACCTCTCAGTTTGTTTTTTACGTACGGGAATAAAACGAAATCATTCGGTGCCAAGTCAGGACTATACGGCGGATGACCCATCAAATCGATGTTTTGGGTGATCAAAAATGCAGTTGTCGCAGCCGATGTGTGAGAGCTCGCATTGTCGTGGTGAAGAGTGATCCGTCTTCGGCGGTTGGTTTTCCTGATTTCCTTGGAAGACAACTGGCAAACAAATGGTTGTGTACCACCCAGAATTGACTGTTCTGCGTTGTTCTAGTGGTACGGTTGCGACATGTCCAGTTTTTCCGAAAAAACAGGCGACCATTTGCTTGGAAGTGCTTCGTGCGCGAACAACTTTTGTTGGATTTGGCTCATATTGAAACACCCAGACAGTAGGCTGCTGTTTACTTTCGGTGAACCACGAAAAATGAAATCTATCCAAAAATAACAAAATGGCGGCGTTTTGAAATTTATGTGCACTTTTAATGAATGTTTCGTTCTTTTTTTTTTTTGTTTATAAAAAATCAATTTACAACGTTCATGCGATAGACGCAATTACGCGTATTTATAAAAAAAACATTAAGATTCGTTGAAAATTGTCTGAGCTATCACAGTCGCCAGCTCGAAAAACGTTGTTTTCCAGAAAACGCGTTTAAGGTTTTAAGTGTAGTTATTTTTGCTTTGACTCAGTCGGTTCGGAGGCTCATAACTTTTTAACCGTTACGAGTTTCTCCTTTTAAGATGATATTCTAGACGGTTATAGCTATCGAATTCTGCAAAAAAAAAATGTTGACCAAAATTTCACCCAACTGATGAGAATGTACCCTTAAATGATATAAGTGTATAGGGCGCTAAAGCCTCGCTCTACACAGAAATCTACAACGCCTTAACCCTATATGTCCCATATTCCCGATACAGGTTATCATTCTCATCGCCCCCTTGGTATAACCGCAAACTGCGCGCCCTTCGTAACAAGAGGAATAAGTTGTGGAACACTTTCCTAAATACACGTTCTCCCCTGGACTACTCCAAATACCTCGGTTACTTTTACCAATTCCCCGAGCTTTACAGCTCCCTCTACCACAATTGCCTGCCAAAGCTCAATTCAACCTGATCAACGACCCCAAATCTTTCTACCACTTCATCAACTACAAACGGAAATCTGATGCCTATCCCACCTCTCTTTACTACGGCTCAACTACTTGAACTGACTCCCACACCAGAGCCAATCTTTTCGTGTCCTTCTTCAAACTATCCTTCACGGAGGACTCGTTCGAGCCTAATCCCTCCTACTTTACTGGCATATCTGAAGTCTCCCCCGGCCCCCTCATCCCTCCACACATTCAACAACACCAAGTTATAGAAAAACTTGAACAACTGAAAGACGATTTCAGTCCCGGCCCAGACGGACTCCCTGCTATCTTCTTAAAAAAAATGTTCCTCTTCTTTCCCTCTCTCTCTCGCTCGCTTCAATCTTCAATCTATCCCTTGCACAAGGTCTATTCCCTGACATTTAGAAATCCTCTTACATAACCCCAAAGAAAAAACAGCAAGCATATCTACTATTTGTATATAAGACCGGAAAAGGAATGGGTGGGAATATTTTTATCCAATTTCATATACTGATAGAAAATTAATGACACAGTGAAAGAAAGAAATAATGGACATAACATGAAATGCCTCAAAATATCCCCTCAAAAAACTTTTCAAATCATGATCGATTTCAAATACCTGAGCACAATACTGATAGCATGCTTTCAAACAAACCAATAAAAATCACTCTATATATTCCGATAACACAACCTCCCTATTATAAAAGAAAAGAATGAACTTTGTATTTATTGTGTGATAACAACACGTGCATGTGCCTATAATAAATATAAAGTCATTAGATACACAGAAATGTAGGCGCGCAAAATGCTTGATGGGCGAATATTTTACAGTCCACCTGCTGAAAATGCCTTAATTCCCTGAAAAGTTGTACACATTATCAACTGAGGAAAACAATTTTTTAATGATATATTATCCCACAGTTTGCTTACAACTTATTTTAGAATAACTCGCATACTCGTATAACAAACGATGTGATTTTCTTTTTTCGCTTGCCATACCGCACTCGAGAACCTGAAAATCTATGCTCATTCATCACTGGTGAACCTATCAATTCTCTGAGGGACGTAGTGCAAATTTCATTTATAATAATTCCGTATAAATTTTGTTCACGTATTTCCTTAAATCTATTTCCCAAACACTCAGAAACTTCAACCCGAAGGAAGAAGCTGAGTACCTACTTTATGAGAAGTTGTAAGCTCGGAGGATGTTTGTTGAGTACAATGTTTGTGTTTCTACCAAGCAAAACTTTTCCTATTCCTCATTTGATCCCGGGAATTACTAAGAGACGAACAATCATTTCCTCAACGGCAATAAAATTCCCCATAGGCAAGATGCTCTCTTTTCCTAACCTTTTGTCCAATCAAAAGCGATACCTCTTACAAGGCTTATTCTGGAGAAGGGTCTTCTTTCCGGTAAACTTTTTTTTTTTCATTATTATTTTTAATACTCCTTAACTTGTTATGCCTACGTCTGACCTTTATGTCCGAAAAATACCATCCTTGCTGGCAAACTCATTGAGCAGCAATTGAACAGGATAGAGAAATGAATTTTATCCCAAAAGTGAGTCGACACTTCAAACTTGTTGGCACTGTAAATAATTTATATTATTGATTGTAAGTAGTGTCGGAAAAAGTTCAAAATTCCCTGCAACCGTCTCACAATCAGAGATCCTTCCGTCCTACCATACACAAAATACACGAATCTGTATTCAGCGGCGGAAACAATGAAGGCCACTAACGGATACATGAATGTACGAAAAAAAGGGGAAGAGAAAGGCAAGTAATAAAAAATGAAAATAGTTGCCACCCCCTCATCCGCCTCACTGTGGATTCCCGGAAAGAATGAAGGGAAAGGATGATATCGATTGGATATCTAGAGGATAGTGTGATGCCATACTACTAACGGTGATTAAATGCCAGCAAAAATACGAAGAATTTTTTTCGCTGTGATTCGCATTGATGCTTCAGTGGCGCAAGGATGAGGTTTGATAGTAATCCGAGAAAAAGGACGAATTCTAGAGAATTGTCCTTAGACATACAGCAACTGAAAGAGGTGTCCTTTTGCAATCACGCGGCAAGTTGACCGAAGTATGTCGGAAAACAAATGAGAGGATTCCTCGACATCCTACGCTGCTTTAGTTTTATAAGGATCCTCGTATCTTTTATAGAGCTGTTTTAAGGATCAAATGAAACCGGATCCACTGACAGAGAAAAATCCAAACCATTTGTGGCTCAAACGTACGAGCAATATAATCAATTTACTCGATGTGTTTATAGATCAGTGATTTACTTTGATAACAAAAGGAGTTAGGCATTTTGAGAATGCTCTTTAAGAGCATTGTAGGCATACTTAGGTGACAGTCACAATTTGTTGGATATATGTCAGCGTCGTTGGCATTCCAATAACTTGTTTTAGAGGTAAGAGGTTTTGCTCAGGCAAAGAACATGTATGTTCAATCTTAAGGACTTTTAATTTGCTGCTTGTTACGTAAAATATGGTAAAGTCCTTTATTGTAATTGAAACGGAGTCTTCAAATTCTTGAGTTATATGGGACTGCAATGAGTGTGTTCACAGAAACAGGTTACGGCTACCAGTATCTCAATGCGTGAATGCCAACAAAACGGCGAAACTGTGCTTAGAAGCTCCAAATCCCCACCACAAGCCAAATAATCGTGAACCACCGAATCGAACTGGAACATGCTGTTTGATTAATTAAAATTTCTAACACGTAGGGTACTTTTCCCGGCTTTGTTTAGTCTATTATGGCTACTTCGATCGAATCCAGATGCTTTCGCTTAGTAAGTTCTGGGCGAAATATCACGCAAACAATGTTTCAAGATAAAAAAAAATGTCCACCCATTTCTTTAAATTTGCTTTTTTTTATCGCAGGTCAGTCATATCCCTCAAATTAATCACAAATATTTATTCATCACAAGTGCTGCCGTGGTGTCAAAGCGACTTAATATTCCTTAAGGATAGGCTGTGAGCACGAGTTATGATATTGGATGTTTCCCACCGCTGATATATCCCCAAAATGAAACAAGTTTGAAATGTCTCCTGTTAGAGACGGAGCAGCACGCCATGGCAACACTGGATGCGGCCATGACAACACAAATAATAACAAATGTCAGCAAACAGCTGACATTCAATAATATTCAAATGAGCTGACACTTCGTAAATCTAATTCGAGAGACACAGTTCTACAAAGACTAAATCTAGATAAATCAAAGTAAATTCAAGACAAATAAAGAGAAAAAAGGGTTCACAGCAGTTAATTGACCTCATTGTCAAGAGAGAGTTCCGTATCGTTCGCAGTAATTTACGTATTGGCCGACTGAGTGCCAAAACAAATTGGACCTGAAAGATAGTGTTCGAACCCAGGAACAAGTCAATGGGTCTTCATTCGTGGAATAGGGGGTCGGCTAACGCCAGCGATGAAAGGCTTCTCCAGTCATGTTCCAGTGACCTTGACGGCGGACCCAAATCAATCGCCACAGCACCAATGCCGTTACCCGAATGCTTGTTTTCCCTGTTCGGCCTTTCAGTAGCATCTCGACCTTTCCTCGGCTGAGCAGTGGATTCGCTTCACCTATGCCATTTATCTTCACCTTCGCTTGTGTGCGTCGCAGGCCCAACTGCTGAATGAATGATTCACTAAGGACTAAGGATGTGGTCGACCTGGAGTCCAGAAGGACCCGACACGGAACCAACTGGTTTCTGTCGGCCACCACCGTTATGATTGCCGTAGGTAGTAGTGAATTCTGGGCTTGTACTGTCGCGAGTTAACACCCGTAGGGAACACAACATCATCAAGCATACGACCCAATCATCTTCCCTTTTCATATAAATCCAAACAATCATCTAACCACCTTATCACAATCCTTACCACAATTAATTCATATCACAATTCATATTTACTTCATTCATCAAATGCATCTTCATCACGGCACAGATAACAGTGGCCCCAGGACAGGGGTATAAATACTATGAAGAACCCATCAGTAGCGGCCCTCTCTCCCTATTGCATAAGTTAATGTTAAAATAATAAGACAATAAAAACATATAAATGAAATCAAACATTAGTTGATTTACTGGCGATCCTGCCAGGAGGACCTTTCGGCGGATTAAACGGCGCGACTGAGTATCCTATAGAAAAAAGACTATAAGCACCAGCTGGAAAACATATCCTCCGGACCAATTTCGCGTAGAAGAAGACAACTCCTTATAAATCATCCCATCGCTGGACTGGAGCAATCCTTCACGACGACAAGAGGGGACTCAATCACAACTCTCATCAGCGAGAAGACGAGAAACCCCAACCTACACACTGCATAGCAGAACCAGACCCAAAGGAAAAGGTGAGTCAAGTATTCCTTACTATTCCTAGTGTAACAAGATATTAGTGAAAACCAAAAGTGAAAGTGAAAAATCCCTGTCAAGTAAGAGGTTTTGATGCAACTGAGGAACAACAAAGACACCGGAAATATGGCAACATTAAGTGAAATCCAGACCCAAATGTCCCAAATAAGTAGTGAACTCAAAAAAATACAAAGTGAGAACCGGGAGTTAAAGGGCTTGGTCAAAAATCTGCAAAAATGTGAAAGCAATGATACAAGCGACCACGAATCAGAAACCTTTCCCATCAGGACGGTAGATCAGATCGAACTTGAGATATTCAAAGGTCTACCCACCTTCGATGGCATAATATCAAGCTATAGACCTTGGCGAAACACCGCGTGGACGATTATGGAAAACATAAAGGAATTCCGCGGTACCAGCAAGTACTACACTTGCTTAACGATTTTGAAAAACAAAATCCAAGGACCAGCAGCAGAACTATTGGCAACGAATGACACCCCAACAAATTTTTATGCCATAATAAAACACCTCGATGCAAAATATTCCGATCAACGCCCACTTTACGTCCTGGAAGACGACATGAGGAACCTTACCCAAGGAAGACTTACACTACAGGAATTTTATGAAGCAGTAACTCGTTCCTTAAACCGAGTGATGGAAAAAATCGAAATACAGGAAGCTGACAAAGGAGACCCACTACGAAAAAACGCAATAACAAACGCAGTGAGAACATTTATACAAGGTTTGAACTGTCATTACACCCGAGGAATATTATTCGCCCAAAATCCGGAAAACTTAGAAACTGTATATACTATAGCAAGTACCATAGCACATAATAATCGAGGATACAGATTCAACCACAACACGTACACTAACTCCTCTCCACAAAACCAATTCAGACAAGTGTATAGTAACAATCCGAATTACTCGAGACAATCTAGCCCACCGAACCAAGATTATCATCAACCATCCACAAGTTATAATAATCATAGACTCAAACAACATAGGCAGCCTCAAACCCACAGACAGCAGTGGAATACTCAAGCACAGACACACAATCCGTTCAGACAAAACCCTGTGATCCTTCCCCAAACAAATAAGCAACCCCAACCCTATAAACAAGAAATAAACAGTATATCGCAACATAATGCCTCCGACGACAATGAGGATTTGACAATCGGAAGTACTTTTTTAAGAAAAGTGCACGGCCTCCCGTGTCTAGTACTCGAAACTAGGGATAAAGGGAGACCAACACTTAAGATCACCATACTGATCGACACAGGGGCCACTATGAATTATGTTTCTACTTCCTACCCATATGGTATATCGATACCAATCATACCCACTAAAATCAATACCCTACATGGCACCTCTTTGATTAAATCAAAAAAACAAGTGAACCTTTTCAACCATAATATTCCATTTTATGAAACTGATGACCTAAAAGACTTCACAATGATCCTAGGCGAGCAAGGCCTTAAACAACTTAAAGCCGAAATAAGTCTCGAAACCTACGAGATGAAGTACAAATACAGGCCAAACAAAGAGAACAATAATCCTATAGGAAAACTTGAAGAAACAAAGATTAAACACAACATGAATTTCACAGTAGAAAACCAGAATTTTAAAAAAAGGATCGAAGAAATTATGTACCACAATGAAATATCCAACCCCACGCTGCCCTATGTAACCAAAATAGAGGCGGAAATAAAAACAAAAAGCGAAAACCCGATATTCTCAAAACAGTACCCATACCCAATCAGTGACAACAACTTTGTTAACCAAGAGATAGACAGGTTACTAAAGGAGGGTATCATCCAAAGGAGTTATAGTCCATACAACTCCCCGGTTTGGATCGTGCCAAAGAAAGGAATAGATGAACAGAGAAAGCCAAGGAGAAGAATGGTAATCGATTACCAGAAACTTAACAACGAAACTATTACAGACCAATACTTCGAACATACAGTGAAAGAAGACAAAGGCGATACAGTAATCACGAGTCTCGACAAAAAAATCCACAAGGACAATATTCGTTCGAGAATAACCCTCGCCCAAGATGAAGATCACGATCATCCCCATCTTTCTAACGATAATAGGCCTAGCACAGCTGATTGACATTAGGAACTTGAAAAACTAAAAATACGTCTTAGTAGAAACCGACCCTGCATACCTATTCGAAAACACTGAATACTTGTTTCATATTTTTAACTTCAGTACAATTCTAGAGTCATATAGAAATGCTAAGGACTTGGTCACAGCGCCGGACATAAATACAACCGCATCCCTCAGAGCAACCATTCATAGGATAGATTCTCTCATTTACCAATTGTTACCACAACAGACGCAACCAAAACAAGGCAAGCGGAGCATGAACTTCCTGGGTTCCATGTTAAAAGTCATAACCGGTACACCGGACCATGACCACCTAATCAAAATACACACAAAGATGAACGAACTGATTGAAATCAACAATCACCAACGGACACTTAATAGCAGATTCGAAAGATTACTAACTTTACTAACCAAGCGTAACCTAGATTTAGAAGTATTCCTAAACGAAATTTACTACGAGTTAGATCTAGTAGCAAACACAATTAATAATATTTTCTATTTGAATACATTAGATATAAATAACATATTAGAATTAATTAAACATGAAAAAACTGATCTTCCACTAATCCATGTGATGGAATATTCAAAAATAACTATCTACCACTATATAGATACAATCATAATCGTATACAAATATCCCATCCTAAACCAGAAAAGCCAATTGTTCATTATACACCCCCTATCAAATAATTATGGAAAATCAGTAATGTCAGATAAGATAGCTAAACCAGGTCAAAACAAATACATTCATGTCAATAATTGTAAAAATTTCATAGGGAATTATATATGCCAAATCAAACTGAATAACATAGACAATTGTACCATATCTTTACCCACAAACGAACCTGCCACATGTCATTATATTAAAGAAAACAACGAAGAAATCAAAGAATTAGTGCATGGCCAGATCTTTTTAGATAAACAACACACTGTCAATGGAAAATTTATAAATGGCCCCAATTTGATTAGTTTCGAAGAAAAAGTAACAATTGACGATAAAACATATATCAATACCAAAAATATGATCAAAGAAATAATCTCAATGAAACACGATGAAAATATAGAAATTTTGGAACTATTATCTTCAAATGCACATAACAAATTTACCAATATTCAAGAACTAAAAACATTTTTAATAACTATAAAAGAGCATCCAATACGTACCACTGTGGGGCTTTTCAGGGACCGAAGAGCCATGCATCGCTCGATCCCCACCATCTCCAGCAATGCGACTTACCTTGAAGTCGAATCTTCAGCAAGATTATACAACCTTGCTACGGCATTAACCGCCAACCAATTCGCTGGAATTAATTCGGTTATCCCCAAGGATAACCGACATAAATATATATTAGGCAGCTTACCTTTTTTGGGGGCTTTTCCAAACCTCTTCCCCACGGGCATTCCTGAAAGCATAATTCATGGCAAGATTGTCATCTTGCCATGACATCAATTCATCAACCGAGCTTCCGCGACCGAACAATGGATGGCACATATCCACCAACACACGCTGATCTTTCCGTGTATTATCTTCGTACCCATTCATTGACCTAGCATTATTTCGGGTTGCTTGCACATCTGCAAGCCAGATTTCCAACGGCATGTCTACGATCTATCTTTCCTAAAGTAGAGAAGATCAAATTAAACATTGGCCTTTCAGGCGCGCATATTTGCTTGGATCTCAGCATGACCGATTTTATGATCCGTTGCCGTTTCTTGGAACGATCACCAGCATCGGTCATGGCCACCAATTTTAGTTTACACAAAGTAAACACTCAAGCGTATACTTTCGCCTGACAGTACCTTCAACGGGATTAACATATCCCTAAGATAACATGCATCGAATCATACATGACCGAAATTTGATGATGATGATGATGATCTAACAACGGCCATACCCAATGTTTGATTCATTTTTCCAAAATAGATTCCTGCCTTCGGCAAGGGTTTTATTGACTCACGTCAATCAAAGAATCTATCCCTTGCGGATGGCGGCAGTTTATCTTGCCCAAACATGTAGCAGCGGATTCGATCTGCTACATCAGTTTTTCCCTGTTTCCTTTTGTTTTGGACCTTCGCCATTGGCGGCGAATCCTTTAGGTTCGTTTTCATTGGGTGTCTGTAAAGAGACATCCAATAACCAGTCAGATTTTCACCTTCCAACGGGGCAGAAGTTTAAAGGTCGTCGCGATCACCAAAATATATTGTACGTCGAGCATCGAATTGGAGTTCGTGTCAGTGTAGAGAGTAAACTAAATAAAACGCAAAATATATTGTACATTCTACCATCTAATTAGAGTTCGTGTCAGTGTGGAGATTAAATTAAATAAACACAAAACATATTGTACATTCGGGCATTGAAGTGAAGTTCGTGCCCGTTTTCATTAAATTAAATACAGAGTGAACTTATGTGGCGAAGTTAACATTAGAAATATGACCTGGAACCAAACTGTTGTCCTCTCCACTGATTACAATAAAGAAGTGTTAACAATAGAACCAGACTGCGTTTTTATATCATATTTCCTTCCTCGTCGGTGATAGTACGGAGTCCTGTTATACCAGAGTTTGTGAACAATTCCAGTGTGTGTTTTTTTATAGAACCCGCATCCTTGTCGATGCCTACGTAAAAAACTACCACACCACCTTTATTGCATTTACAATTATTACACTCATTTTGCTCCTATTTTTTACCTCAAAAACAAAAAATATAACTAACTTTAAGATAGCATTTACGAAAAAAACTCCAATCCGGAACGACGAAGAAAAAGCCGACAACGAACCCACATGCACTATACAAAGCAAGGACGCTTTATTTCAAGAATGGGGAGAGTTAACACCTGTAGGGAACACAACAACAAATACCTTACCCACCTCTAAAAACATCAAGCATACGACCCAATCATCTTCCCTTTTCATATAAATCCAAACAATCATCTAAACACCTTATCACAATCCATACCACAATTAATTCATATCACAATTCATATTTACTCCATTCATCAAATGCTTAAGAACACGGATCACAACCCATATCACAATTAGTCCATATCACAATTCATATTTACCCTATTCATCGAATACCCAAAACCACGATTAACGTAGACCCAATGCCTCTTTATCACAACCAATATTTGCTCTATACTAATTCATCAAAATGCATCTTCATCACGACACAGATAACAGTGGCCCCAGGACAGGGGTATAAATACTATGAAGAACCCATCAGTAGCGGCTCTCTCTCCCTAGTGCATAAGTTAATGTTAAAATAATAAGACAATAAAAACATATAAATGAAATCAAACATTAGTTGATTTACTCGCGCAAGATCCCTCTGATGGTCCAGCCTCTGGTGCTAACCTTGGAACGTCTACCGATTGATGCAGCAGGGTGTTGTGCCGTCCGTTACACTCTCGGCAGTTACCTCTCTCACATTGGTTAATGCTGTGGTCTGAACTGAGCCAATTTCTGCATAGCCTTTGGCGATGGACAAACTGATGACGCTGTAGAGCTGAGAGATTCCTGAATGCGCTGCATCGGAACAATAGATGCGGCTGCGCGCATCTGGGGCACTTAGCCATCGCTGCTGATGTGATGGCCGAGTAAGTCTTCCTGGGTGAGCTGGCTGCTATACCTCTGTCCCGAACAAAGTGACCCTGTGAATAGTTCTTCGGTGTCGGGAGGGTCTCTATCTCGGTGAGGCGGGCTTCCAGGAAATCGGTCAGCTCCTCGAATGTCGGCATTTCGTTCCTGCTGGTTTCTCGAGCCCATGACTGCCTAGTCTCACTATCGAGCTTCTCGACTGTGATGAAAACCAACCAACAACTCCAGTGCTCCACTGGTAGCTCCAATGCTCGCAAAGCCCGAACCTGCTCGAAGAGGCCGTTGATTAATCTGCGGAACTCCGTAGCACCTAGGGATTGCATAGCTGGAATCGTCATTAATGCTCGTAGAAGTGCCTCCACGATGATCTTCTTTTTGTGTTAGCGCGAGACCAGTGCAGCCCAGGCCTCCAGATAGTTTGCCGCCATGACCGGAACATTGCGAACCACTGATAGTGCGTCCGCTCTTAAAGAAGTCCCGAGAAATTGGAATTTCTCGACGGCTGATAACTGGGGGCTGTCGTGGATGAGTGGTTGGTACAGGTCTCGAAACGATACCCACTGCTGGTAGTCCCCATCGAAGGTAGGCACATTGATATGCCTCAACTTGACCGGTCGCGTTGTCGCCCCACCTTTGGAATCCGTTGCTGTCGGTTCCGCTGACCGCGTAGGCAATTGTTCCACCATGAGCTTTTGGCTGGCATTCGTGGTGTCAAGCAGCCTCTCCATTCCTGGTTGCACCGCTGTTAACGTTGTAGTAGTTGCTGTTCCCAGGGTGTCCCCTGACGTATCAAATACGGTGAAGCCTGCGCCTGTTGCCATGGTCAACCGCTGGTTGCTTGCCTTGCAGCGAAAAGTATCACTCTTCAAAATCTGCTCGCTCTTCGTTCTCCCTGTCGATGTTCAGGTCCAGGTCGTTCTCCTCGATACATTCCTGACGGCTCTCAAAGGATTTAAATGAGTTTGCGCTGTCTGCTTGCGACTTCCTCCTGGTCACCTCATTCGACTCGGTCGCGAACTCCTCCAACCGCATGAGGAATCCCTTGATGACTCCTCGTGTCCGTTTCATTGTCGGAACAGTCATCTCGCTGGTTGCCATTGCAACTTAGTTTGCCCTTTTTTGTGTGCTTGTGAATCGAAGTGCCACTATATCCTTGATTCCGATTTTTGGGGATCGGCTGTAGCTTCTACGCAACTGAGTTTGCTGCTGGTTGTGGCTAGCTTTGATCGGCTGGATGACCGTTCTGTCTTGCTGCTTAGTCGCCGCAGATGCGCTTCAATGCGTTGCTGTTGAAATGCTTGGTTCCACGTTGCACCGCAGGAGAGGTTGTCCAGTCGGCAGCTGCTGGGTTTGGCCTTATGTGGCGTATATCTTTGTGGTTACCTCGGATCGTGGATCGGGCTCGAAGGACCAATTTGTTTTGGCACTCGGTCGCCCAATACGTAAATTATTGCGGACGATACGGAACTCTCTCTTGACAATGAGGTCAATTAACTGGCCACGAGCACGGTATATAGATGTAGATTGCTGTCGTCCTGAAACAATTGCTATGGTAAGAAAAAGGAGAAATGAATACCTTTAGTTGGATGGACTACTGACGGAATCTCAAGTAAAGAATCCTCTAGATAATATAAACACGGTAGTTAACTGCTGTGAACCCTTTTTTCTCTTTATTTGTCTTGAATTTACTTTGATTTATCTAGATTTAGTATTTGTAGAACTGTGTCTCTCGAATTAGATTTACGAAGTGTCAACTCGTTTGAATATTATTGAATGTCAGCTGTTTGCTGACATTTGTTATTATTTGTGTTGTCATGGCCGCATCCAGTGTTGCCATCGTGCGCTGCTCCGTCTCCGACATCTCCTTTTCTTTAGTTACTCCCACTCTTTATTTAATTTATATCTCATGCAATTCAAATTACAAGTCAGCTTTGTGGTACACACACCTTATTATAATTGTTTGGCACTTCTTTGCGATTCAATATTTAATATTACTCTTAGACAAATTTCACTACATTTAATTCTTTTTCTTACGTTTGTTCTATTTACTTATTTCATTCAGGCACTTTTTTCCGACTCCATATTAACGAAAAAAAAAAAAACTTCAAACTAATAAACATTTCAAAATTGTTCTTTCAAATGATATCTTTTAAGGCCGGTCTCAAGCACACTTTTCTAAATGATCTCCAGCCACCCGGTTATCGCTAAACGCCAACTCTGGTTCCTCAATAACTCAACTTTGCCTGTTACAATTATAGACTCCCTTTCATTCTGTTTTTACCACTTCTTTCTTCATTATGTCGCTAGGCCCCAATAGTAAAATTGATGGACTTAGATATATTAAATACATTAATCACCAATCAATAAGTTGGGAGAGAATAAAGAAGTGCGGCCGCGTATTGCAGTGTATGCGCTGTCAACGCTTCGGGCATGTGGCAGCGAACTGCAATATGCATTTCAGATGCGTCAAATGCCTAAACAAACATATCATTGGAGAATGTCCATTGGCCAAAGAACAGCCCCCTGATAGAAGCAAACTATCCTGTGTCCTCTGTAACAACTCAGGTCATCCTGCTAACTTTAGAGGTTGCCCTAAGTACCAACAACTAAAATCAAAGTTGGAAGCCAGAAAGAAAGAAGCAAGTTGAAGAGAGAAAAGGATGAAAACTCACTCTTACAACAACTTCGTGGCACCAAGTGTTGTTACGGACCTACCTCGTGTCCAGGTCCCCCCTAACATCCACTAACCCTTTCGTAAGATCCCCTCTCTACCTCTAAAAGGAAAGCAAATCGCCAACTAGTTAATTTGCATAAACTATTTTGTGCAAATTCTACTTGGTAGAGAAAATAATAATAAAACGGCAAAACGATAAAAAATTAAACGTCAACGGCATATGAAAATAAAATTGAGATTCGTCGTAAATCTTCGAAACGGCACAGTCGACAGTCGAGAAGGCATAATAATTCCTTGACGAGAAAGCAAATCCAACGTGTATGTGAGAGAATGCAAGAAGGACACATTATCAATAGAAGTCCTACAGGAAGAATTATCTGAAACTGAACAGGGGAGCATCACCTCAACGCTCCCTGCGCCCAGTCGCCGAACGAGCAGCAACCAACCAATCAAGCAACACAGCGACCGCTCAACGGTCGACTAAACCCATGTAAGTCACAATTAACTTACCTCTAACTATAATATTGTAGCGAGCTTAGGGTTCGCTAGATTATTATTTAATTAATAAGAGCCGTTAAATCGACTTGGAATGAATGTAACACTTTATTAGTGCGTTAATAACAACCGTTACTTTTACCGTACTTAACGATTTCTTGACTTAACGCTTCCGTACTCATCGCGTCTTTTACTGCTTACTTCTTACTTCTCACTTCTTCTTTACTCGATCGGCGTGCGACGTATTTATAAAGTTTTTCCTCCTTCTGATTCAGTGTTTCGTTTCCGTCCGTTCCATAGCTTCGAATTTTCTATTGTTCATAGTCTCCAGTTTTCCAGTACTTTCTAGAATATTCTAGTACTTTGTATCGGACTTTCTAGAATATTCTAGTATTGACTGCCATATGCGTCACAATATATTACCATATTAAATACACATAAACAATATATATATTATAAATTGTGTGAAAACCCATAACAATGTGTCATACGCCCAAATGGCAGGTGGAGTAAAAAATGCACCAATCTTAAAACAATCACGCAATATCATTAAAACGCCTGCTCCAGAGGCACAAACTGATATAACAGCTATATTACTGTCCATACAAGGACAGTTTGATGCGTTTGATAAAAAATTCGAAATGATCGAAAAAAAAAGTGACGGAACAAGTGGCTCGAACGGACATTATCTATTCGACCCTGTTTCCAGACGAACCCTCACTTTAATCATAACGTTCTCTGCGGTTGAATTAACTCTAAAAATTATTGCTGTGAATGTTAATTGACTAATCCGCATGGAAAGAAGGAATAATCTCAGCAACCTGCTGGAAGCCGAACGCCCAGATGTGCTTTTGGCTAGCGAAACTAAGCTAAATCAAAGGCACAAATTGGGCTACCCAAATTATAAAGTAATTAGACGAGATCGTCCAAATTCCACTCAGGGGGATGGGGTCACTGTCTTAGTTAAAAATGGTCTACAACACAAAGTCGTTTACAGTAGAGATGTATACAAGTTCCAGGTACTAGAAGCCTGCGTCATAGATATTCCTTTAAACAGTCAAAAGTATCTATATGTTATCTCTGCTTTGCTCCCGAAGCGCCACAGTGTATACAGTTTATCAATGAACTTGATACCCTTCTTCGAAGTCTCAAGTTAGACTCGGAAAATAATTATTTCTTTATGGCGGGAGATCTCAATTCCAAGCACAGCGCTTGGGGTAACCTTATCATAAACACAAGAGGCAATGCGTTGTTCGACTGGTGGCAAACAAACGCTATCGAATATAAACTAGAATTGTACGCTACAAGTACCCCGCCATATCCAAGAGGAAATTCCTTCTTGGATTTACTGTTGCTGGAGGGGTGAATACAATTATTAGACACGGATCTCACTACTCGAAATTGTCTTCGTACAATCGAGTACGATAGCGATCATTATTGACTTGGTGCTGTTATACAAGTCCCAAACGAACATTCACTACTTGAGCAGTACAAACAGATACATTATTTTAATTTCGGAAAAGCACACTGGTCGCGCTTTGATCGGATAATAAAAAATGAATTACGCTCCAATGGCATAGATCCACCGACTGACAGAAATCTTCGTAATGACGAAATTGATCATTATCTTTCGACGATGAACAACATTGTTACTAATACAATGAATCGTTCTATCCCAAAAGTGTCTCACATAGAGAGCCATACAAACCAATGCAGAAACGGTTGCGTTAAGTCACTAATTAAAAATCTTCAAAAACTGATCCGTGACAACTATAGATCAGTAATTAATGATGACTGGAACAAGAGAATTCAAACCATTAAAGCTAGTGGATCGAATATGTTCCCTCAAATAAATAAAGTCTTTCGAAGGAAAGATTATTATGACATCCCATGTCTGCGAGTTCCGCGGACTGCCGAGAATTGTCAAACTCTGCTGAACGCAGGACTTACCCCGGAACACATCAACTCTAACGAAGAGTGTTGTGATCCTTCTCTCAGGGGGCGTGTCTCCTTGTCCTGAAATAGATGAGGGATCTCTTTAAGACAGCTCCTGAGGGGAACCGTTGCGGTTGCCGCCGTGCTTCCTCAAACCTTGAGGGAAGAGCAGCTACCGATCGTTGAATATGGTCCTGGGAATCGGGTAAGCCCAATAAAAATACTTTTTATTTTATTAAATTCTTATTTTAGTTTTAACTTAATTTACTGGCGTCCTACCGCTTCGGGCGCCAATTGAGACTGATCCTCGAATCCAAAATCCATCGTCCTTTTATATAAAATCTTATCGGGATTTTGTATCGGGGATGCATCGAAATGCAAGCAGTATTTCGAAATGTAGTTCGACTGGAGTCGAGTACTGGAGAAAAGGAATAGGATATCTATTTTTGGAATATACACATCTGGCTGCAATCCAAATGGAGATAAGGATTTTAGAATTGTGTGTATGGGAACGAAATGGATATCTTTTAATGTGTGTTTGTTTGCATATGAAGATATGCGTTACGGTGTTTATTTTATAGGAAGGATTTGGAAATCTGATATGGTAATTGAACAATTCAATTTGTCTAACATTGGATTGAATGTTAGTTTGGGGATATGGATTAATGATAAAGTAGGCGGGTAGAAATGTATGTGGGAGGAAAATGGTAAGGCTTCTGCGAGCACTACAAGAGTTCATAATAGTAGAGGATCCGCAATAAAAGGCGAACGCAATTGGTGCTTGTTTCGAAGCAGTATATAGATTGAACGAATCGGCTCATTCTAACCTTGGCCTGGAAAATAGGGCTCTCCAAAAATATATTTCGCTACGCAATGAACTTAAGAATTGGTGTCTCTTAAGTCGAAGTTTCACTATCTTTAGTGAAAATAATAGAGCGGATTCCCCACTTATAAATCTAAACACTAGCATATTTGTACACAACGATGAACTGATGGGCATTCTTAGATCGATTAAGAACAAAAAATCTTCTGGAGTAGATTGTATTCCAAACATTGTTCTAAAGCATTTACCTCTGGAAGTAGTGAGGGTTTACACTATTTTGTTCAATAACGCTCTAAACAATGCATATTATCCAATCCAATAGAAATCTGCAGTAGTCCATCCCATCCAATCCAGCCAATTTTCGGTCGATTAGTTTGCTTCCGAACATCAGCAAGGTATTCGAGAAAATTATAAATAAAGCATTGACTAATTAGTGTGAGGAAAATGGTATTATTCCGAACAACCAGTTTGGTTTGCGATGGCAACATGACACAGTTCATGCTGCGACAAAACTTGTTTCCGAGATACAGTAGAACAAGGCGAAGAGACAATGCACAGGGGCTTGTTTGGTTGACTTTGAAGAGGCTTTCGACACCGTATGGTTAGAAGGGCTGGTATATAAGTTATCAAATATAAGTATGCCCGAAAATTTATTATACATTATCTACGATATGATAATGGGTAAACAATTTGTAGTGAAATGTGGAGATATAATCTCTAACTACACTTTCCACATCAAAAACGCTCTACAACAGGGAGCAGTGAATACTCCCATTTATTTAACATTTATTTATTTATTGCAGGAAGTAATAATCTTCCTCTACAAGTAAAAAACTGTAGTCAGATACCTTGGAATCTGGCTTAATCAATATCTTTACTTTGATAAGCATACAGCAGCTGCTCTTACAGCAGCTAAAAATGCATATGCACTGACACGAAGTCTCTTCCGTAGTAGACTTCTGGACCCCAAGGTGAAAATAATTTCATACTCAGCATTCATCCGACCAATATTGCTGTATGGCTGCCCGGTATGGTACAACATATCCCCCAGTGTTTGCGTTGCTGCCTCGGAATGTATAGAACCCCAGAGTCGTAGTATAGGAAATACTATCGCAATAAAGTCCTGTATGCCAAATCAGGACTAAACCGAATAGATAACTTCATTATCAAGAAAACACGACAAGGGCAATGTACAGTGAAAATGATCTCATTTCGGGAGTATTCTATCCCAATGATATGTATACGGAGAGTAATCTCCAGAATGGATTCATTCCCACAGAAGCGCTCCCTTTCTTGGATAAAAAAGGACTTATCTGGCACGGCAACATCACACAACGAATATGTAGACTCAAATGTTTGCACTAAACTTGTTATTGCCTGTCTACTAGGGCGAGAATTACGACCGAAAATTGGAGTTAACGCTCTTAAAGTTGCGGTCACCGACTCCAAATTTTGGTAGCAAATTTCTATAATTTGCAGACGTTGTCGTTCGTGTACTTAATTATGATGAAAACATTGAATTTACTGAATAAATTGACAGTGACAGTTCGATGATTAGTGATAGGCTGTGTGGGGGTAAAGTTGTTCTGCCAATACACGGACACTCGGTACACTTAAAACCCCCGACACTAATTACGCCGATCTTCCAGCAATTGTTCCACTGCAACAAGTATGTCCAAGAAAGCAGAACGAATAAAACACTTTGGATGATATTGGTATTTAATGTCTTCTGTTTGTGATTATTATAAATAGGGCACTTTCAATATTAAGTTCTTCTTCATTACTTTGGTGACATTTGAATTAAAATCCAGGTAAGCCTTCGGTTAAAAATACAGGATAACTACGTTAAAACCGATTAAAACAGTTGCGCGATAATGCAATGACGATACTCTAGGACTGTACGGACACCCTCGACTTTTACGTATCAACAACAAGGTTGAATGAAAAATATGTGACTGTGGCGACTCTAGTACGTACGGGCGCTTCAAAGGTTGATAATTGACTTATTAAACGGCGGCGCGATGATTATTGAATAGCGACTGATTTAATTAGGGGTGGAAATTGGGATTTCTGTATTCGCACAGCTATTAGCCAATCATCACCAAGCTCTTTTCATGTATCTTCTCATTCGCGTGCCTCAGTGAGGTGGATAATACTCGCGCATCATTCCACAGTCGCTGGACATGCGAAGGATAAAGATAAGTTTGGGGTTGGCTTAGCTTGTGCGCCGGTATCAAATGAAGTTTCTGAGGATGACCTACTGCCCTAGTGTTACGGCTGTGGTGATCTCAGAGTACATTGAACCGTAGGAAGACAGAATTATGAAGGAGAGGAAAATTTAGCTGGTGCTATTCACCTGCGAAAAGAGATTATTGATCCCAAGCGAATGGATGATCTGCGGAAAAACGATAGGATGCCACATCGGCTAGGGAAATAATACCGTGGGAAAAACGCTAAGGAATGCGGTAATTACCCAAGCCATTGAATGATGATGCAACCGCGTCGTTTGATTCGACTTGGTTGTTGCTAAGCAACATGAATGGAATTTCCGGTGGAAATCTCATGGTTAGAGGAATGGAGTTGCCGTATGGCAAAAAGAGTAGCTAAATTCAATTATGCATTATCTGCATAGGATAATGAGTCTAGCTATGCGTCTTTTGGGAAAACATGATATTTCGGGTGAATAGCATGAACGGTGGAATAGGGGATAATATGTCACGCTGAAAGCGGTCGAAATAAGACGGAAATTGTGGTTGGAATTGTGGATTGGTTCTCTATGTAATATAGAGAACCCCCACAGGTGCGTTCACAAATTAAATGCAGAGTTGTTAAGTCCCTATTGGAAAACCCGTTATAAATCACTACTGTGGTGTATAAAGAACCACAAATATTTTGATTTAAATACAAATGGGGTTACCTTTTCTTAAGTCTGAATTAGGCCAGATCCGGTTTCAATCCAATATATATATAATACTGTTATATCCAATAACTCCAACCAATATACTTTGATCAAAACTGAGGATGAATTTTCGAACGTCATACGAGGGTTGCCTTTTATATTTCGGGATTAGAGAACAAAAACAAATATTGATCATCGAAAATCACTTTATTGTTCAAAATATTCCCCATGAAGATCTATACACTTTTGCATGCGTTTGAACCAATTGTCGAAGAACTTTTGCCACTCTGATTGAGGTATCTCAAACATGCATTTTGAACAACTTTTGTTGGATTTGGCTCATCTTGAAACACCCAGACAGTTGACTGCTGTTTACTTTCGGGGTCATACGCGTAAATCCACGATTCATCACCTGTCACGGTGTCATAGACGTGTTTCGAAGCACCGCGACCGTATTTTTTGAGCATTTCTTTCGACCAATTGACACGAGCCTTTTTTTGGGCGATTGACAAATTGTGTGGGATCCAACGCGAACAAATTTTTTTTACAGGCAAATGTTTATGCAATATTGAATGTATGCTGGTCCCACTAACGCCTAAGGTTGTCTCAATCTCACGATAGGTCACATGACGATCTTCCAATATCAGTTCGCACACAGCATCAATGGTTTTCTGAACAACAACTGATTTTGGACGACCTTCACGAAATTCATCTTGGAGTGAACTACGACCACGATTGAATTCACCATACCATCGATAAACACTGGTGCTTGATGGAGCTTCATCGCCAAAAATTGAATTAAGTTCATCCATGCACTGTTGCTGAGTTAATCCAAGCCGAAAGTTGTAAAAAATAATCGCACGAAAATGTTGACGATTTAATTCCATTTTTGGGCCGAGATGAATCTTTTAAGTTACTGTAAACAACACAAATAGCGCTCGTATGTTAAAACGTTCTGAGTGCGTATAACCTCAAAAATGTCCAACTTTACGACAGAGCTGTCAATTGCCGGATTGCAACGCTAGGGTTGCCAAATCCCGAAACATAAGAGGCAACCCTCGTACAACAGGACAACTTTATTTACGTGTTTATTGATCACCACTTTACTTTACTTCCATTTACAATTATCTCTTTATCAATATTTAAATCAACAAGTTATTTTTTACAATCTTTCTTTCTTTCACTATGCGGAACAACTCTCCCCTGATCTGCGCTTTTTCCTCTTTTTTCTGCCTTTTTTACCTGTCGTTAACGAACTCTCAACTCGAGAGAAAATCTTCCAACTGTATTCTTAAAAACAATCAACAACGGAATCCAAAAAACCGAATTTAAACATCCTCCTGTCTCTCTCTCTCGCTCATCGACATCCACTTCGAAAACCGAATTCGAACTCGCCCACGATCCACACTCGAATCGGGGCGTGTTCGAACACTCACTTGTGGATCGCGCAATTCTTCCACCACCTTACCATCAAACTACATTAAAACAAATTATGGCGGTGGCGGAAACCGCACGTAACACTACTTCCAGGAGCTGCAATTTAAATTTCATCTGGATTTTCCTGTTAGCGCTTCTCGCGATCTTTCTCCTGCTTGTTGCTTTGCGATATATTGCCATGACTGACAACTCAATCGAGCAATCAAAACACTGTCAAGAATTTTATTTTAATGCAAATACCCAACGCTCTCTTACCAAAACGTTTGTTTAATTTAGATAGGATCTCGTTACTCATTTATCACAACGAAAACCTTCACTCAAATCACTCATATCATCGACGCACCAGATATGAATTTATAACTATTTCTAACAACTTATTATATGTACCGCCGTTATCTGTGATTCATGTACATCTCGCCAAAAGACGTTTCCGAAAACTATTCCAACTTTACAATTTCTCTGAGTTCCTTAGTCGATGACACCTACTTGAATTGTAGATTTCTCCTATATGACAAGAAATATCATATGAATAACTAGTCTAGTCTTCTTCTTGTCAGAATTTGGCATGGCGATGGGTTTCCGTCCCATCAAGGATAAGACATCATAAACGTCACCCTCTTTTGGTCACGTTTTGAAATAACAAAAGTAAAGTGTATCAACTCTTCACACAACGTTGAAAGATCACGTTCCTATCTGACATAAACATAAATCTACCTAACCAACCGATGGGTTGATTGTAGCAGGTCCTTCGAAAATTCGCCTTTAATTCATAGCATTATTTTAGTGTTCGCTACCTCGGTTATAGCTATTCCAGGATTCATTTGAAAGTCAAATGGTATAGTAAGCCCCATCCGGATCAAATTTTAACGAACAATTTCTATTTAAATTATAATCAAAGCGAGCTCATCAATAATACGTGAGCACACTCTCAAATATAACGAAGAGGTATCCATTGCCGCGGAAGGAATACATAAAATCAAATATACGATTCACTGTTACCCGAAACACAAATTTGTTTAATTTACACATCCCCACCTTGGTCTGGGAAGACCGCAAACCAAGGCTGCGAGGCACAAAAGTCCGAAAGCAACTCACTCCACTTTACGCGTCGCCTTGCAAAGGTGCCCTTACTCTCTAACTCCATTCTGCAGTTACATCACATCTGTGGTGTTTAAGTCCTAAAAGGGCGATAAAGGATATGACTACAGATAAGGAAGCCAACATAACACAACTTGGAAGGTCTTGGGGACGTTTTTATTTTCAAAACAGGTGTCCCGCATTAGATAAGAAACGAACAAGAGCATAATACAGGAAAAGGAAACTCAGCTTGATTATCCTGCTATTAGAATTTATAAAAATTACCTTATTCTGCTGGGAAACTCCTTTGGATCCACTTAAGATGTTCCACGTTTCACAGTACAAAGCGAAAGTTCACAAGCATATTGTGTGACGAATAGAAGCTGAAAGGACGCTTAATAGGACTAACTACGAGTTGGGAGATGTCATTAGAAGCTTTGCTATGAAATTTGCAACTCGTCACCATGAGGATGGGATGGGGCAGTTGCTTAACATTGTTTGACGAACCTATGGAATTAGTACTCACGTGTGTTAGCTCGTGTATGTATAATTGTAAATACACAATCTAGCGTAGTAATCGCTTAGAGAATTGCACGTTAATTTTGTGATGGTGTATGTAGACAAAGGACTGGCGACTCACACTGTGTCGGTAGTGTGACTAGCTCAAGCTGTTCAACTTTGTGGACGGAGTTTCTGTCCAAAGTTTGCTCATTTATTTGATATTTAGTAATTACACAATGACAAGGTTTTTAGTTCTACAAATTGTCGCCACAAAAACGGTACATTCTAGTAGAAGTCAAATGTCATTTTAGATAAATATTTTTGTAATGTGGTGTAAGTATTCACTATATATGGGGTGGCCTCGGGAGTATATCAAATTCATCATTCTCAGCAACTGTGGGGCAATACGACAAGTTGGAGAAAGTGAATGAAGTTTACATCTCTCATTTTAATTTAGGGGTTTGGAAGAAGTGCTATGTGTGACTACATAGTGGAGTAATGAATCTTTTAGAATGAATGTGTGCTTTTTAAAACAAGAAGGGAGAGGTACGTGGTTAACATCTCCTATTTCACTTATTTGTGTCAAGCTTGTAACTCGTATGACTATACATTGCACCAACCGGTATTTTAGCATTTGGGTCCTGTACGAGTGAATAATCTTAAAGTCGGCAGTATATTGACACGTTCTATATTTTTCCTTTCTGTTACATATTCTATGAGTAGGGCTTTAGAATGTACCCACAGATACGCCAGCATATTTTAAAATGCGATAAAGGGTAAACGCTGGGTTGTGTCGTGAACATGGCTGAAAATGCCAAAATCAGAGATCAACATTTCGAATTTTCTTCAGTTGAATAGAGGAGATTTTGGGGCATAAGAATGCGGAAGGACAGCTTTGTATAGGGTTTTCCAATAGGGACTTGACAACTTTTTTTCAAGATCAAAGGTTTATGTCAACAACCGAAAAATGAAGATATTAGGTCATGCGACCTCAAGACTTCCACATGTATTGCGTTTTCAAAAAGTGATATAAACAAATCTTCTTAAATCGTAGTTTTCACAACAATAAGACGGGTGTGTGGTCATCCGTTTATTTCCCCAGGATAGCAAAAACAGAGTATCCAAAACTGTCGTACTCGACATTAGGAAGTTACGTTTATAAAAAAAAAAGGTAAAAAGATATATGGCAATGCTCGTATCACTGCTCCAATCAACCGCAACGGCGTTGTTGTCAATAACGAGACCAATAAAGCAAACTTCATCGCAGAGACTTTCGAAAATAATCATAGAATCACTCTTGAAGATTGTGAGCCGGATACTAATGTCCAGAAGATAAAGCTTATGTGTTCGCGAATTGATTTTCTGTCGGCCTTTTGGAGCCACCTATGATCGCTGTCTGGTCTCTACTAATTTACCTTAGTAGGTCTGTGGGGATGAAGTCGGGGCACCGGCATGGGTGCGAGTTCTACTTCGTCCCACTAACTATTCGCAGTTCGGACAAGGTTCCGCCAAACCGAATCGTCACTAAATGTCCCAAAAACTGTTCCGTCAAACACTGAAAGTAAACCGCTCATCAAACGGGGAAGGGTAACGATAACATCCCGGAAACTGCAACACAGGAGAGTAGAACACAAGCGAAGCTCCACAATCCAACGTCCAGGAAGAGGAAAATAAAACATTTGTTTTAATTTATTGATCAGCCGATTTTAATTTATTTTTGGTCGAGTTTGTTTCACATTCGCGATTTACAGTAAATTGTGTTGACTTAGAGTTACGTTATTAATTGTCCACGATAGGGTTTCCTTAACTGACATTGTATTTTTTTAAAACGCGACACAATTTAAAAAAAATCAAACGCTCGGACACTCGCAACTTCGAATTTAACGCATCTCCGCAACGCTAAGGAGAGCGAGGGTGACGCGTGACCGTGGCGGTCAGCGGATGGAAAACGACTCCCCGGGGATAGAACTGTGACATGAATTCCATCCTATGTTAGGGTTAAGAAAACACTCTTAAGAGTGTGGCCGCCACAGAAATGCACTCTTTCAGTGCAGTGGTATGTGTGCGTGGTTCTTTCATGTATGAGAACGAACCTAGCACAAAGAAAGGGCATAAAGTGCATTCATGGGATACGATTTCGATAAAGCAAATAAAACCGAACCACTCGGATGCTAATGGGATCTTTGTTGGAAATGCGCGTTGCGGCTAAGCAAAGAGACGACAATGCTATGTGGAAATGTGCTAATTGGTTTTAGCTAGGTTACCGGGAAATTGTGTTTATGGCATCGCTGGTAAGGGTAGGTATTGAAAACCTATTTGCATTTGTTTATGCTGTAGGATTTAATTGATGCCAAGAGACGCGGAATGCGTATTTGCTTCGGTCCCTTGGGTGTAAGTCGCCAGTCAATGTTTATGTAGGGAACATTGTTGTACACATGGCGCGGCTGGGAAAATAGACTGCACAATATTTATGGTCCCTGTCATGACGGTTAAAATAAATCATTATGGAAAATTTAACAAGCCTCAGGACTTGCTAAATAAGGCCAAGACCGGCTCCCGGTTGTAGTGCCGATGATGATGATGCCATGACGGTTACATTGTATGCAAACCGAATCATTTTGTTTACAGGAATTTGACTGTTACCGAAGGTGCCGAATTGGTTTGGAATTCCAGATAAGTAGCAAGAAATCTTACGGAAAATTGTATGCGAAGAAATGCATGAAAAGGTAAGTTTTCTTTACAAGAACTTTAAGATTATAGATTTGATCTATATAATGCGTGAAGCATTTTCAGGTACTAATGCAATTGCATTAGTGAAGTTAGGAAATTGGCTGAATGTTATGGGGGTTTTACGGTAAGTAGACAGTGGGGTTTGGCTGAACCGCCACAGGTCGCTCAGAAGTTTACTTATTGTATCGTAGTATTAAGCAACAAACCTGTTGCTAAGAGTACTTACTCAGACTTGCCGCTTGGGGATGTGATTGCTTCGGACACTAAGTGATCAGATTCCGATTGTTGTGTAGTGTAGTGTTAAGGATCGGGCTTTTGACCCAGGAATGTCTTCTCATGTGGCGTTCTGAGTGTAGCGTGGAGTTAAATATCGCGAGAATATTAATTTTATTTGTAATTGTGTGGGGTTGAGTGTCCTGTTCGAAAATATGTATTGTATGTTATGTTGTGTAGGATTATACGAGGACAGGTCAATAAGTCCTTAGAAAATCTAAGAGATGGCGCTCGTAGCATCGCTAATGGTCTGTTTTTAGTAAACATTATTCCTCACTAGGTATCTGTCAAATACAATATATAAATACTTTGTAGGTATCTGATAAATTGGGTATGAAAAAAATATCTGCGAAATGTGTGCGGCATTTTTCCTCAGCTGAGAACAAACGCAACCGTGTGGTCTCTTCTAAGTCTCTTTTGGAGCCCATGCGTCGCTACCCAAATGAGTTTCTGCGCACATTAGTAACTGTAGATGAGACATAGATTACCACTACACTCCCGAGACGGAAGACTGTCAAAACAGTAGATTGTTAAAACCCAACGGGCTCCAAAGAAGGCAAATACAGTGAAATCAGCTGGAAAGGTTATGGCTACTGTGGTTTGGGATGCATATGGCATTATCTTCATTAACTATTTGGAAAAGAGACAGAAAGCGGCAGCTAAATGAGGAAATAAGAGAAAATCGTCATAATTTGAAGAAAAAAAGTCCTCTTTCTCCAAAATAATGCAGGAGTACATACGTACGCAATTTCAATGGCTAAAACAGAGGAATTCAAGTTTGAATTGATAGACCATCCACCGTATTCACCAGATCTGGCCCTGAATGACTTCTTTTTATTTTCAAATTAAAAAAAAAAATGGATCAGCGGACTACGATTTACAGAGATGGGCTGAAAAGTTTCCGACGTAACAAAGATACCAGATATTATTTTCTTAAATTAATTTATTTTTATTTTATAATAATGGATTAAGATAACTCCATAACTATCCCAAAAAACAGTTGCCATCACAGCCGAAAAAACAGTTTTTGCTTTTTTTTTGGAGCCGATACCCCCTTTGTAGTCCACTGTTTTGACTGTATTTTAGTTTCGGGCATATAATGGTGTATCCAAGTTTCATCGGCAGTAATTAATCGGCGCCAAAACTTGGATTTATTGCACCCAAACTGCGTTGGAAATTTTCATTCGAACACGTTTTTGGTCTAACGTTATCAAACGCGGCACCCAAGGCGCGGAGAGCTTTCTCATGCCTAAATCTTGATTTAATATGTGACAAACACATTCTTTGGACATTTTCATAGCCCCTGCTATCTCTCTCACTTTAATTCGGCGGTCGTCTAGCTCCATTTGGTGAACTTTAGGAATGTTATCCTCAGTTGTTGCAGTTTTTGGACGTCCCGAACGTTCATCGTCTCCCAAATTCTCATGGCCACGTATAAATTCACCTGCCCAAAATTTCACTGTGGTAAATGATGGTGCAGAGACCTCATACACAGATTCCAACTCATCTTTGATTTGCGTAGGCGTATTGCCTTTAAAAAACAAAATTTTAATGACAGCTCGATACTCAATTTTGTCCATTTTCAAAAAAAAACACCTACATCGACTCACTCAAAGGAAGTCAAATAAAAACTACACGCCCAAAATTGCTGATGGTGAGTAACTGTTGAAAGATGCACGACTCCATTAACTTGCTTTTATTGGCGAGTGCTGCTATCTTCAGGTTGAGGTCGAAAAGTTTCCAGCCCACCCTCGTACAGCAAATGAGGAGGTTATTGTACACACAAATGCTTATTTTGTGATTCATAGCTTAAAAAGTTGGAGGGACGCCTGTCAAAGTCCATTGAACTATAACGATATTATGTTGAAAAAATAAAAAAAAAATTTCGCAAAAAAATGGTTTTTTTAATCTTTTTCTAAGGACTTATTGACCTGCCCACGTATCTCCGGTCGAAAATATGTTTTTTTAAATCGTGTAGGGTTAAATCGTCAGTAGGATATTAATATTATTTAGATCTATTGTGTTGTGGGGATAAATATTCGGCCGAGAATATTTATTTTGTGTTGTATGTGAAGATAAAGATTAGTTTGTGAACTTTTACCTCGGGTAGGGGAGAGATTGAGACTTTTAATGTTATGATGTATTGTGTTAAATGGAATTTCATTCGACTGGAAATGATAATTAACTTATAATATCGCTATTATGTAGAATTAACTACTAGACGTTATCGGGTTTTTTCTACCATGTCTCCCGTAATCCACTATAATGTTTATCGTACAATGTTGAACTACTGCGATCTGGTACATGCTATGTTGACCGACTCCAAGGCTGAGTTTCTAATATATTATATATCCGGGTCGAAGGACCAAAAAATGTTTGGCATGTGTTATGTTGGGTAGCACTATATTCTTTACTCCTTTTTATTGAACTTGACAGTAGAATGGGACATATTGACGCTCAGTTTTCCAGTCGGTAACAAAAGGCAGGTCTCAGGAATTCAACCCACCCATGCACACTGTTCTCATTAGCCGTTGTTATCGTTGTGTTATTACATGGGTGTTGCCTTGTTTCGAGTCGACTACAATATCTAGGCTACTTAAGTTTTTGGACTCCGTAGGATTTAGATACGATCAAAACACGATTAATCACTGACTTACAGGTGAACACAACCGCTCTATTCAAAAATCGCAAGAAAAAAATCCACTCCATTGATTTTAAGTCTATCTTTGTTCTCGTTAATTTCAGTTATCAATTGTTATTATTCTCATCAGTTAGTACTCCTCTCTTGATCTGTCCCAGTTTTTGAAACGTTATAGACATGTGGTACTCCGTTTTCAGAAAATGTACAAGGTGAGCACTATTTCGCAAGGGTTTCCACTTAATCCTGACTCCAAATTAGAACATCGGAAGTAAACAAGGCTCGGTCCAACGTAAAACGTTCTCATTATTGTTGTATAAAAGGTTCATTAATTATAATTTTTAAAATAAACGTTGGCGCTTATTGTTCATTGCAACAGGAACAAATATACAGCTTAATACATAGTCGCTTAAGATTTATCGGATATTAACTAATAGTAATAAAATGAACGTTGACACGTGTTATTCATTGCAACGGGAAAAAATATACAACTTCATACATAGTCACTTATAGTTTATCAGATATTAATTAATAGAACAAAATGAACGTTGACGCTGATTAGTTATCGACACTCCAGAACATATACACTTGATACTTAATCACTTATGGTTTATCAGATATTAATTAATAGAACTAAAATGAACGTTTGGATCAAATGTTCCAACGACGTTGAAATACACGACCGCACGTAAACGCATTCAAAACTAAACTCGACTCCAGGGTGGCTAATTTCGAACTCAAAATGTTTCATGTATATTTAACGTGGGGACCCGACATCGCCTCCACGGAATCCATAACGCGATTGGGACTGCTATTGAAGCGACAGGATTACCAAAACTCTTCCACCGCCTCGATGCCCATATTTGGTAATTTTCCCTTTCTGAATTTTGTTCTACCAACAGAAGGGTTGCAACACACACACTGATGTGGTTGCTGCGCATGCTCACTCGAGCAAACGGACCGCGGACATAGAAACTCCATAAAAGGGTATGCTATACATCGAGTTCCTAGCCGGGAAAACATCATGAAGGAGATGCTTGGGTGATGCATTGATCAGCGACGGCGTACGATCGACCGACATATCCATGAATGTGCTTTGCCATGCACGTGTGTGGAAAAATTCTTTCCTCATGTATGCATGGACAAGATCAAGGGTTTATGTCGGTTACATAATGTTGTACGGAGTTGCATTTCAGGGGCATTTCACCGGTGGCAATGAATTCGCTTGTCGATCGGGTGACCGACCGATGTGGGCATAGACGACAGGAAGAAATATCTCCTGTGGTATGTGGCAGACACATTAGGAGGTATTTCTCTGATACAGTTTGGGCAATGTTATATGCTCTATGTGCAACCCAATTGCCTTTAAGGAACGTGGTGCGTTTCGTGCGACTATGCCCTTGTGGTAATGTCCGTTGTTGCTGATGAAATTTTATGTCAGCGGGTATTAATGTTTCACAGGTTTTTCTGGTGTTACAGGTACGATTAAGGAAGGTAAGTGCACGCTTTTTATGTATTACAGAAAACTATTTCTTTATTATAGCCGTAAGGTAAGTAGTGACGTTCAATGTAACTGCCACAATACTTGTTTTTCATTCATTTGGTATGCCCTAGATGGGGGTTATTACCTTGGTAATTGGAAGATGAATGGTGGCGTTCAAGAAACCGCCACCGAACTAAATTGTTGTTAGATCTAGGGTTATGACACAAAGTAAGTACTAAATGTTATACAAAATATAATATATATACGTTTATTCTTGTCAATATATATGTATCCAACAAGCGTTGAATACACGCGGTCAGGAACACGATTGTGTCTCCTGGCCAAAAAGATGGGTGTTCTAAACAAACTCTGAACACATGCGTCAGGAACACGATGGTGTCTCCTGGTGTTTAAATGTCCTCTTGGCGTGCTCAATAAATTTTGATTCCCCTGCGGGGATCTGTCCTCAGTAAACCTGTGGTTGACCAGTTCATCTGGGTTGGATTTGTAACATCGCAACCCCCGAGGACTTGCCCTGTTTTGGTTGATGACAGGACTGGTCACTTTTAAACTGGATGCTTCGGTTGGCCCATGCAGCCAATTATGATGTCTTCGTTTACATCGTCGGCACACCCTCTTCGATAGGCAGTCGCGTATTAGGTGACGACCCAAGCAGTTAAGGCACAGTTTCTTGGTTAGTGCGACGTATCTACCCTGTTCAGGTTTGAGACCTCGAAAACTTTCGCACACATATATGTGGTGTGGTGCCTCACAAAACGCGCATGGTGTCTGTTGGTGTTCAATTGCTGGAGTAGGCTGCGGTTGCGTTCTAGTTGATAGTCGGCTTCCATCGTCTATAGCTGGGGAGATTGGATCGAGGTTGCATTGGAATTCGAACGGCCTCGGTGTTGATCTATTGCCTTGATCGGCAAAATTTGCTGTCATTAGGGAGACTGCGTCGAGCGCGAACTGAGCCTCGACCAGTCTCGGGAGTTGGGCATCATTGCCTTGGTCGGCATCGCTTGCCTTAATGGGGAAGACTGGGTCGAGCGCGAACGAAGCCTCGAGCAGTCTCGTTGATTTACATTCCTTGCCTTTCTCGGCGGGTTTCTCTTTAGCAGGCTTCCTTCCGTCTTGGGCTGCTTCGGGTGGCTTGGTATCTTTCTTCTTCGCTGGTGCGGGTGCACTGACATCTGCCGGTGCCTTATTGATGTCCTTCAGTTCTTATTCTTCAGTCAAAATATGGAACGACTCTTCTTTAGGTTCACCTGGCTTACCATTTGCCAAACCAGCCTTTTTCATATGGGCAGCAGACAATAAATTAGTGTCGTAATCGACATGATTAGACAATTCCTTATCACCTACAGGACATCTCGGATGCAGGAACTTCTTCAATTGCGTGTGGCCTTCAGGATGGGGATGACCCATCAGGTTACCAGGGAAATTGTGGTCACACATGGTGTAATACTCCAATGCACGCCCCTTAGATCTTCCTAGACTCTAGTTCTCAATGGTTGAGCGATGTTAGCTTCTTGACGAATCGAATTGGCTGTACTTCGGGAACATTCCTCATCACTTTCGCGTACAGCCAGATGAGGGCGTCCCTTAAGATGATTTTTGAACAACTGTGGTCCGGTTGCATAAGAGGATTCCTTTGGGGCATCAACTGTCTTTGCATCGTTCCTTGTTGGTGCTCTGGGTGAATGGGCAGGTGACATACGCATGTAGGGTTGGGAAGTTCTTATCCCCCATGGTGTTTGCACCATCAATGGCGGCAAACGGCAGTTGGATTGAGACATGATGTTCGTCGCATTCGTGTCGGTCGGACGGTTGGCGAGCAGCGCGGGCCTTACCTCAATAAACTCCGTGGCCTCACCAAGGTATGTTTCTTCGGTCTGGTCGATGAACCGCTCTTCAAAATACTGCTGAAGGATGGCCGTCCATGGAGTAATCAAGCATATGAGCTCTTCATGCCGATTCCGCATCTCATCCCAACTCAGCTGGAGGTCTCGCTCTTCCGCTTTCACGGTGGCCAACGTCGGTGGCCCTCTCTAGATGAACTGATTGAAAGTTCCCATCATTTTCTCATGTGCGGCGAATTGGGCCGCCATGAGTTTTTCTGCCAATGCAACCGTTGTCATCGTCGAGTTCATTGGCTTAATTGATTATTGATTATTGTCACGAAATTCACTACACTTTTTCCACTTTCCTGTTGGTCATGGGTCTTAGCGTCTGGACTCTGGTGTGTCCCGCGACCTTTTTATATACTGCGAGCTGGCAGCAGTGAATTGGATCTGTGGGGGAGGGCAGTATATGCGCCGTGACACGGGCGCCAGGTTCACTTGCCTCCCACTTTTTCTCTCTTCTATGCTCGGCAGGGGCTGACCTCTCCTCACTTAGCGACGAAGTATCTCAATTAAAACGCTTTTCTAGTTCCTTTTTTTTTAGTTTTTATTATTTTGGCAGGATTACAACTAAACAACAGTTAATTAAACAAACAGTTCGGTACAGACGGCGGATCCGTTGAAACAATGGTGGATACCGCAATTAAACAACAGTTAATTAAACAAACAGTTCGGTATGGACGGCGGATCCGTTGATGGCTATTACGATTAACAAGCAGTTGGTATAGGGTTCTGTATACGGGCAACTTGCAGGCTACACTCCACACAATACACGACTCTTATGAACGGTCAACACGGCTAGATATCGGCGGTGCGTGTGAGCACGAAGCGGTGGTTGGATATCGACTTTGTTCTGGGCGCCACGGCGGATAAATTGCGACTGACTTATGAATGAGAATGATTTATTCAATGCGTAGTGGCGGTGCGAAATTAGGGTCGCTGCCAATTATGAAGAATTTTGGAGGAGTTGCTATGCTCGCATAAGAACTCTGGCCGTACAGGCTGGGTTGAATTCGTTGGTTGGGTGTACCGGGAAATTGGCTTTGGGGACGCGAGCAAGTATGGGCATGCCTTTTCGGGGGAAATTGGTATTGCTTGGGTGCAAGCAAGGAATATTATTTGGGTGAAATGTTAACCGAAGTAATTTCGGGGAAATGTGCACGGCTTGGTTAGTTGTTAATGTTCCGTTGAGGATTGGGATATACGTTTGTTATGGCATATGGATTTTGAGGAAATTGAGATTGCTTGGTTGCAATGATGAAATATTGAGAATTGAACGAAGCAATTTTGGGGAAATGAATGCGGGGATGATTAGAATATATTCGGTTGGATTATATTCTGTTGGGGGTTTGGAACATGTTTTATTGTAGATTGGGAGATGTATACTATTGCGGGGTGGTTTTTGCAAGTTAGCTTGGGATTGTGGGTTGGTTCTCCGAGTGTTATAGAGAACCCCCACAGATCCACAGACTGGATCCGGCTCGAAGGACCAAAATATGTATCCAACAAGCGATGAATACACGCGGTCAGGAACACGATGGTGTCTCCTGGCCAAAAAGATGGGTGTGCTAAACAAACTCTGAACACACGCGTCAGGAACACGATGGTGTCTCCTGGTGTTTGAATGTCCTCTTGGCGTGCCCAATAAATGTTGATTCCGCTGGTTCTAAAACAACTGAAATCGTAATTGAAACAAAGGGAAAATAATACCGAATTGTGAGATCCAGCCAGTCCAGAACGAATCCTCCAGAGTCTGCTTGTCTATTAATTAACATTACTTTATTTTATTTAAATGATTCAGGTTGATATCTTTGGATCATCTATTTACGCCAAGCGCTAACAAAGAAAGGAAAAACAAAAAAAGAACATGGTTGTCATTTGACAACCAACAGAATTAATTCCAACATGTCAGCTGATTGCTGACATTGTTTAAGGTGATGCCACATATCTAATTCAGGTGGTGCCACAGGTATTTAATTGCGAATTCGCCGGTTGTGTCAAGGGCGAATCCGCAACAATATATATAAATATATTCTTGTCGCTTCTAGTTGCAGCTGCAACAGACAGTATTAACAATTTTTTGGGCTTTGTTTTTGGTGTGTGATTTATGAATAAGAATTTATTAAAATTGGATGTTAATATATTATTATAAATTATAAGGTGTTTTGGAATCGCTCACTACAAAACCCTTTACTTTGTTGTTGAAACAGTATGTAACCAGACCTGATGGATGAGAGGAATCAAAAGATAATATGCAGTGTTGACTTTCGATCTCAAAAGCGTATTCTAGAGGAGTTGTATTCTGAGAGAGTTGGACAGTTGTTCAGGTTTTTCTCTACCGTATGAGAAAACACTAAGTTTCATCCAGGATAAGACAATACGATAATTCACCTATTACAGGTGTATCACAATTGGTGTATCACATGGCTCAGTAATGGGTGTTATTTAATTTTCATCTTACTATCCCACCATCTAATATAGCTAGAGACCCTTTCACCAGAGAGAAGCTGCAACATAACAATAATCTGGCACGTACCTCCTCTAAATCCTATAAACATGATATGCTGATATTTAAAAGTATTATAAAATCTCTATTATGCGCTCGTTTAGTAGAAGAATAAAAATGCATTTCCTATAGAAAATGCTTTACTATCCTGTCGTTCTGAATCAGTGATGCATACGCTGCTCTTAGAAGTGACACGTAACTCCGTGACATTTCAGAGTTTCTTTTGTATATGCGTTTTTTGATAAAAAAGGAAAACCTCTCGCTATACGAACTTCTGTGTCAAGCAAGGATTGATCACTGTATACGATAATTTCATTTATTGATTATGTTTTAACGTTTTGTATGTTACGTGCTTGGAGGCCAGATACCATCTTGATTTGATGTCATGGAACATTCCTTGGTCCACTTTTCTCACGCGTCAAGTCTAACAATCTTATTCTAAAGTAATTTCAATCACGGTTATTGATGGGAGCGCTCAATCGATTTATAACTCATTTTAACCAATTCAAAGGCTTATTGTCCACTTTCCTTTCAGGAGTCCGAATCTCATTTTATCAGGACGTGCTTTAGAAAATTTACCTCTTGCAATCCAATTTCTTTGAAGGAGGCACCAAACTACCGAGCGTTCACGTCCCCTCACACGTTCTGCTCAACATGGAGGCAAAACAAAAACTACTTGAATCCATTCTACGTACTACGAAATGAGAGTTCAAGCAGATGGAAAGACATTCCACTCGAATCCTTTTGTAGTTCGCTTGACAAGACCATAAATGAAAAAAAGGAAAAGAAAACAAAGGAAAAACAGGACAGTTCCCGAGCTCACGTGAATTTTGTAGTGGTTTTTCCTTACCCCCTATTTCCGGGCTCCTTCTTTTCTATAAGTAGTCTCTTCTTCATCGTAATCGCATTCAAAGGATGCCAGCGACAGATTTGTAGAAGAAAAATTGCCCAAAGGAATAAAGTTAATAGCAGCAGAAAACAAGGCCGCCACATTGGTAACTATCGAGAATAAAAACGTAATTCTCATGAAAGACATCCTTTTCAACAGATAGCCCACAGCCACCAGAGTTCAATTCTCGCGGAATAGCTCTGAAGAGTTATTACGGTAAATTCTGTCTAAAAGCCAAAAACATCGGAACCCCCGTGCTAGTCCTCCAACTGTATTTTATGTGATACCCTCTGCCGAGATGAAAGAATAAACTAGGACATCGACATGACCATTAGCATGTTATCCACCCCGAGCTAAAGGATTCCGATCATATGCCTCTTCATATTCGACTTCCCTCTTTTCTTAGCTATACACAGTCATTTCCATTTGATGAATATTTCATATGAAAGTCACCTCCTGAATAAAGACCGACCATAGGAGTGCGTACGTTCTACCTTGGTACGGACAATAGAAAATAAGAAGTAACAACAACAAAATTGGACAAGAAGTTATCCCCTTTTGGCACTATAAATCTGAATGAAGGAGCCAAGGATGTTCAGTCAGAGAGAAATTTCAACCTTTCACGCATCTTAATTGATTGCGAAAGGTACTCAAACGTCTTACGGACCGGACCAATACTCTATGGCAACACTTAAGGGATTACAACCCCAACAGATGGCGAAGGCTTATAACATCCAACGGATAACGGTGATTTATTATTTTCCATTTCAACAATCCGATACGGCAGGACCATTAATTGTCGTTAATTTAGCGGACAAGATGGGCCTTATAATCCGCATGGAGCTTGTAAATCAATTATTATTATTAGAAATTTATTATTTGAGTGGCGGGGCGAAAGGATAATTGTAAACAGTTATTTATTCAAGAAATCCATTGTCTTTGCCTTTACAGGGATGAGGACATCATCAAAGAAGGATTCTCATGTCAACTTAATGATGATCTCAAGATTTCAAAGGCGCTTAGGGTGAGTTGTGCTTTTATCTCAACTACCTCGTTTTATTTAATCACTATAAAACGTATTTACTCGAGCGTTACAGATTTACATACACCAACTTAAATGACAGACACAAAACTAACACCAAACGCGATGAGTCAACAGATCATTAATTTACAACCGAACCAGAAAAATACTAGACTAGAAGGTTCAATGTCATTAACGCAAACGAGACTACAATTCTGCGTAGCTTATGTAATGGGAGTAAGTGTCTAGGGATTATAAATTGAAGCCTTACATGCCACGAAGGAAAAACAATAAGATTGATTACGTACAATTCCAGACACACATGGAAAGTCTCACCAAATGAGACGAGCAGATTATGCTTTGACGTTCTGAGACCTTTAAAGGCATTCCCTTATCCTGAACTAATAAGATTTTGGCAGCTAACATTTCAACAGTTCGCACTTAACGAAATACTGCAATTGGTTTGTGAATGGTAACAATATTAGTGACAGTAATTCCAAAGATCAAACCATAATCTGTAATAATATAAGTTCCTACGATCGTCTCACTAAAGTCTTTTTGCAATTAGATATAGCCGAAAGGACGAGGAATTGAAATACACATGCTCTCGAGTAGAGACTGAAATTCAATTATGTATATTTTGTCATCAGTTGCGAAGTGTGATGCTGTCACAAATCAACATGCATGCGCAAGTGTAAAAAATCATACTCTTGAAATATTGTTTCGCTTACCAAAGAAAGGAAATAAAAATTGATCCGATTCGCGGTTCATTATCCTTAATTCAAGCAGGTGTCAAAAATCGTGAGCGACTCTTTTTATTTTACACTAAATCCTTAAATACTAATACACAGTGGGAGCGAAGAGGTGGGAAAGGATAAGCGAGGGAAGTGTCAATGTCTGAAGTTATTTTAATAAATACTCGTATTTGTTGTTCACATTTGCAGCACAACACGCTTCTTTTTGCACGAAGCACCTGCATAAAACAAAATCGGTTCTACCCACAAATGCAGGCAGGCTGCGAGCAGAAGAATATTGAGAGGATAAGGTAAGGAGGTACTAATATTTGTAGTATTTTTAATAAACATATGTTGTTTACAGTTATAACACAGCACAACAGTTTCCAGCATTGTGAGGTCGTATGCCCAAAACACTCGACTGACTTGTGTTACGCGTTAGAACTACCCACCCCAATACATTCATCTACTGGGGCTAAGCCCTATACATTTTGGAAACACTTAACTTCAACTGGTGATTGATAAATGTTAAATTCATCAATCCATCAAACAATAACACGAAGACAATAAAACGTCTAAGTTCAGACACGCATCTGACAGGAAAATTCAATGGTGAAAATGCAAGTAAACCTTAATTTTTGTTTTTAAAAGACTTTTTTTAAAAAATTTTGTTTTGATTTGGCGGTTACCACTGCGATTCCTCTACCCAGAGGAAAGGACGGTGGCCAACATCCCTGTTAACAACCTGATTAATTTTATTTCATGATTTATTATTAAAAGTTTGACTATTGAATTGTTGGCATCCACAACTTCGGACGCCACCTCAAAGTTTGATATATATTTTAATTGAATTTATCGCCTTCCACACCACCGGAAACCAACCCTTAAACTGACTTGGTATTTTGTAATATCTGTAAAATATGTTGCCGTAAACAACTTCAGTCGCAAAAACAGAGATTGACCTCGAAATCATACCTCATAGCCATTTTGTTCCAAATCTCGTTGAGTTTTATTTAAATAAATTTACTTAAAAATTCTTGAAGAGCCAACAAGAGTAGTCGTGCGCTTTAATTGGCATTAATCCGAGGAAGTGGGGGATTATTGGGTTGAACAAATTTTTAAAAGGGAAAGATTTTGAATTTCTTACGAAAATGGACAATTCATGATCTAAGTAATCTAAAATTTGTTAGCGCCCACAACTTCAGTCACCAATCAAGAAATAGACCTAGAAACCACAATGCATTGCCTCAAAATGTCATTGAGTTTTATTCAAATAAAATTACTTGAAAATTCTTAAAGACCCAACAAGAGCTGCCGTGCGCCTCAATTCAAAGTAATCCGAGGAAGTGGGAGACAATTGTTTTGAACAAATTTTTAAAAGGGAACGATTGTGAATTTCTTACGAAAACTGGCATTTCATGATTTAAGCAATCTTTGGGAATCAAATAAATGCGGTTAAATGAATGAGTTCGATTTATTATACACTTAATTTGATTATGAAAATTAAATTGGTTGCAGTATACATAAAGGATATGGATTATGTTAATTGTTTGAAAACACTCCAGAACTGCTTTCAATAAATCCTGTTCTCGGAAAAATGCCCTGCACGGAACTTGGTGCCACCCAAAAAGAAACAAGCAAGTGGCAACAATACCATCAAAATATAAGAAAATATTTAATATCTTTCGTTGCACATTAATTACCTTTACCATTAATCGAAAAGCCTAGAATAATAGCATTTATCGAACTTGACTGAAAATCCCAACTGATGATCGGAAATTTGACATTTACAACCCTAACTACAAATAGATCACCCAAAAAATAACTGGATTGTCAACAAATCCAAAAATCTCTTAGGTAATGGCAAGCGGGAGCGCGATTAACAAAAGCGATCCTTTCAGTGAGGTCGGGCTTAATGACATGTGTTTTGGCAAGTATTTCAGGGAATCGTCTTTGGTGAATGAGTGAAATCTTCTATTTCATGGTAGGGTGTTCCAATAAGATCAAGAGGAATTAAAATTGGTCAATAGTCTACAGTTCTTGTGTTAAATGAATGTGCATAGTCAAAACCTTTTTCAAAATTGTGTGTAATGTGGTCGTGCACGACGACGAACGGAAGTGTTTGGATTTTCTGTCACATTCTTGCCTACTGCAGCAATGTTTTTTTTTTTTAATAGCGATAATGGTAGTAATTGTTGTTTTTATTTCTTATATAAACATTCAAGTTTTACCACAGATATGACAGATACAATCTATATACGAAAAAAAAGAAGAAAATAATCATTTTTTTATACAACTAAAGAAATGAAGTCCTTTTTACATTGGCTGAAGTAATAAAAATGCCCGTTATTACCAGAAATATTGGAAATCAAAGCAGCATAAACCTGGCTGAAGAGCCACTTCTTCACTCCTTTTAGAAACACACCGGATCTTGCTAGCGTGCTGATTAATGTAAGCAGCTCACTGAACAATCAAAATGACAATTCAGTAAAGAAATCACGATAGACTGTGATACGAAATTTGGGTAAGAATATTTTGAATACTTTAAAAAGATGCAAACGTCTTATGCAAAGAATCTGTTCGGCATTCGACAAATTTTCCTGACGTCAAATTTCTGTAACACCAACACTGGTTATATCGGGTTTTCCAATAGGGACTTGGCAACTTTGAATTTAATTTGTGAACACAACCTTTCACTAATCATTGAATTTATTCAGTAAACTCAACATTTTCATCATGGTTAAGTACACGAACGAACAACGTCTGCAAATTATAAAAATTTGCTACAAAAATTTGGAGTCGGTGACCGCAACTTTAAGAGCGTTAACTCCAATTTTCGGTCGTAATTCTCGCCCTAGTAGACAGGCAATAACAAGTTTAGTGCAAAAATTTGAGTCTACATTTTCCTTGTGTGATGTTGCCGTGCCAGTGAGACAACGGGTTGGTTGAAGTTGTCAAAAATATCGCTGCCGTTCATGCGTCCGTAGCAAGCGATCCAAATCAGTCAATTCCACGGCGTTCTCAAGAACTGGGCATGGCCCAGACCACTTTATGGCGAATTTTGCGTAAGGATCTTGGTTCACACCCATACAAGATCAAGCTGACTCAAGAATTGAAGCCGATGGACATTAGGCACTGGAAAATATGCGCCAAGATGATGAATTTCATCGCAAAATCAGCTTCAGTGACAAAGCTAATTTTTGGCTCAATGGGTTCGTCAATAAGCAAAACATGCGTTATTGTTCGGGTGAAAATCCACATGTGCTTCATGAATCACCATTTCATCCACAAAAAATAACTGTTTGGTGCGGTTTGCATGCCGGCGGCGTCTTTGGGCCATATTTTTTCGTCGACGATAACGATCGTCACGTTACTGTGAATGGCCATCATTATCGCGCCATGATTACCGATTATTTTTGGCCCGAATTGGAAGTTATGGACTTTGGCGACATGTGGTTTCAACAGGACGGTGCCACAAGCCACACAGCATACGATACAATCGATTTATTGAAGAGTCAGTTTGATGAGCGTGTTATCTCAAGAAATGGGCCAGTGGGTTGGCCGCCTCGTTCGTGCGATTTAACGCCTCTAGACTATTTTCTTTGGGGCTACGTCAAGTCATTGGTCTATGCCAACAAGCCGACGACGTTGGAAGAGCTCAGAGCCAACATTGAACGCGAAATAGTGGCCGTTTCTGCCGAAATGTGAGGTTGAGTCATCGAAAATTGGGTCCAACTAAGTTGCAAACGTGCCCACGGTGGCCCTATGCACGAAGTCGAGTTCTATTTATAAATGTTTTGATTGTACTTCAAGCCGATAATAAGGTTTTTGAAATATCTCAAATGGCTTGCGTTTTATTTTAAAAAAAAGTTGTCAAGTCCCTATTGGAAAACCCGATATTTTATTTTTATAGTCACCAATAAAATCGAGAATATTTTTTCGAGGTATTTGCGCGACTTGGAAAACTTTTCCTTCCGTGTCCGCTCGGACACAACCGGCGAATTCGCAATTGAATGCTACCTGTGGCACCACCCTAACCAATGTCAGCAATCAGCTGATATTTTAAATGAAATTCTGTTGGTTGTCAAACGACAACCATATTTTAATCTTCTTCATGAACCTGTTCAACCGACACGGTTCGTATTTTGCAATCAAAGGAAATAAAGCCCATCAAAAGATTAAAGAGGATTTTTATTATTACAAACCAACCCAAATTGCTGTTTCTTCTGTGTAGGAAAGTTATTGCTGGAAGGTGTCTGCTACAATTCAGGAGAACTATTATACATTTTGGACCGATACCATCCCACGAGGTATTCTTTTGCTATTTTCACTTGTTAACTTTCTCAGTATTTTAGAACCATCACTGCACGCCAGGAGACACCATCGTGTTCCTGACGCAAGCACCCAGCCCTCAACACATCAAGAACCCGGTGTTAGTCGAAGGTGTGTTCAACGCTTGTTTGAACATACACCATGACAATGCGAAAGCAAAAAAAAAAAAGAATTAAGGTAACACAACACTAAAGGGAAAAACCAACTTAAATTAAAATTTAAAGATCAACTAAAACTACTCAGGTACCGGAAAGAAAATAAAAACGAAACTAACCTTGATAAACAAACTTTTAAATAAGTAACATATAATTGAATAAATGTATATGATTTTTATTTACCCAAGAAACAATATCTCATATATGACACAAATCTTAGCATGGGGTGGTAACTCAGTAACAGGTAACCTTCTTATTTCTCTGTACAAACTCCAGCTGACAACTTACTGCACATTTCTTTTTCGCGACCCGAAAATGTAACAAATTGTCTTTTATTATAGAATATTAATTCACTTAACTTCAACTCTCGCCCGGTACGTATAATGGACAATTGATTTCCTCCCTTAAACCCTTAGTCTTTTTTATTACGGTTGCAGAACCTCCCAGCCCAACAGGAATGCCTCTTGGGTTGGCATTACCCCTAATAATTGTGGTAGATTAATTAGTCGATATTTTTGAGTTGTCTATGTTTAATGTGGGAAAAAAAAAAATTCAAAACTTAAAAAAAATAACGAAAAAAAATTCCTAAACCTCAACATAACATAAGATATGAAAAGTAGAACACTTCCTCTTTTGAGGTTGGGAAACCTCATTAGATAGGAGACCGTCAGCGTGTCGTTAGTTAGTTAGCTATTCATTGCGAGCGCCATTGCAGTTAGAGAGTGTTTGGGGCTAAGGTGGCGCGTCCGCTGAACGTTAATTAAAATGCATTTATGTTGAATGACATGTTGACGGTGGGTCTTAGGGGTGTCAAATGGTTGCTGAGTAAGGGGGTGACATGTGATATGGATAATAAGTTATACCCCCACAGTCTAGTTGCATGCTCTTCGATGACCGATAAAGAAATGCACGAACCATCATACCAGCGGGTTTGTGCTTCTAAGCGATGAAAGCCTGTAATTAAGGGCATGATCTAGTTAAACAAATGTTTGTTGTTGTACGTGCATGCATATATCAGTTTTATGGTCTTTTTGTTTTGTAAACTTTTTTTCACAATACTCTGAGGGCACGTTGCCGATGAGGGTAAAAACATGATAATGAGGCTTCAGGCTCACAAAATGAAACGGTTTACGTTTGTCTATAAATCAAACAAAACGTTAAAAACCAAAAATTACTGGCTATTAAAGATCTCCTGCGACATTGGGGTATCTATTTCCTATATGAGATGTGAATGACCGAATAGGAGTCTTTAGCTCAAGACGTATGACGCACATACCGTATGTGTAGGAGGAGCCACCGATAAAAGGATTCCCGACAGAGATTTATGATAATGGAGTGTTTCTTGCTCTTTCACAAATAATCTTGGTGGCCAGTCTCTGCGAAACTGTGAGGTGTGTAGAACATAGCAGAAGAAAGGAAGACAAACGAATGATGGGGCCGTATTGAACATACATTTAATGAACTTCCTTTTATAGATTTGCACGTCTTCAGTCTTTTACAGGACTATCTATCGTGGGGTTGTAACATTGTGAGCATCCATGAGTCGTCACGAACTTTACCATTGTGCTAATGGAAAACTGATGGTCTCTTTGTTCAGGGTTCGTTGGAATTGTTTTTTTTTTCTTGGTTGAGAACCGTAAAAAAGGATTTTTACTACGTCAGAGCATCATTCTTACAGAAAACAGTAGTTAGGTATCATCCCGACATTGTACACATTTCAGAATTCACAAGGTTTTCCGTGTCGAATTCTTCTACTCCCTCCTGGAAAGTGTGAAGAAAGGAACTGCTAGAAAAGATTGTAAGAGACACAATCTTAAAGTGATACAAAAACGATTCCTGCAAGATCCTAACAATGGAGACAATAGCCCAACAGCATCTAGGCAAATTAAAAATTAACAAGTTGGACGAAGGAAAACAAACGAGGATAACTTTGTTATAAAATGCTGTGAATTACACAACAGCTTTATAGGAAATGCGATTGATGTCACTGAGTGATTTAAGAATCTCGATTCGGGAATAATATATGATAAATATGTTGAAAATTTAATATATACATACTTAAGGGATTGAGCAAACAAATTGTGGAGTTAAATTTGGAAAGGTTCACGATTTTCTGATTTGGGTTCAAAGTCCTTGCCATGATTTCAAATAAAGGAAAAGGTAACTTGATTACAAATCTGTTTCAAGTTAATGGACGACAATTGTGGCCAACTTTCAACTAAAAACCTTTACTTGGGAGACTGGTGTGGTAGCGATCGGAGTAGATGATGAAGGTGTGGTCGAATAATTTTAATATATTCCGTTTGATTTTATTTAATTTTTGGGAAGAACTTTCATTGAAAATGCGGATAGTTTCCGAGTTTTCCAATTACAGGAAAAAAATTGTTAAAACAAAGTGACAGTTTAAGTCTAGCTATTAGATCCAGATTTAGATTGTGGGGGTTCTCCATATTACGCCGGGAACCAACCCACAATTACAACCCAATTTCGCCCCTAACAGCGCACCACGTCAACCCCAATCTCATTTGGCGGTATATTTCACCTGTAAAAGGTATCTACCCAAAGGACGCATAACCTGAATTTGTGGGGAGGAGAGGTATGTTGCGCCGGCGACGGCGCTGGTTCACCCCACTCCCCAACACTAACGTCACTTTATCTCCAACAGGAAACACCGCCAGCCGGATGGAGGACAAAACACTGAGTAACACCGCCAATCCTTGGTGATTTAAATGTGCACAATTCCGGCTGGTTGTTACATTCGAACCGACGAGGCTGGGAGGCTGGCGGAGATGTTTGCTGTAAGCCACAACTTGACTCAACTCGTGGGGGAGCCAACACGAGTGCCGGATGCCCGAGGCGATTATGCGAACACCCTGGATCTGTTTTTGACATCCGAACCGAGTATTTATACCGTAGAAGTTTCTGCGCCACTGGGAAACTCAGATCACTGCTTGGTATCTGTCGCGCAAGCACTTGCATATCAAGCGAATAACCGGTCTAGGCAGCTTCGCCATGTATGGAAGTATGGGGCTAACTGGACGATTTGCCAGATTCCTTCGCATCCTTTCCATGGTCCGAGGTGTGCTTCGGAAATTCCGATGTTAACGCATGCGCGGAGTAGGTATCAGAGATTATTCTTCTGGGGATGGAGATGTATATTCCACATTCTATCAAACGAAGTTCGTCTGATAAACCTTTGTTTGACAAAAATTGCGAGCTGAATACAGCGGCAAAAAATAGAGCTTTTAAGTAGTGGCGCTCCAATCCCACCGATGTCAACAGAACGCATTTTGTTAGAATCAGAAACGCGTGCAAGCAGGCAATTGATACCGCGAAGGAAGCTCACAACGACAGGGTGATCAATAAGCTTCTTCGGTGCCCAACTGAACCAGTTCGCTCCTTCTGTTCAATGGCAAAAGCTGTCAGCGGTAACTTCGCTTCCTCCTCTTTCCCTCCGTTGGTGACAGACAGCGGGACGTTAGTCACGAATTCAAAGGATAAAGCTAATGTGTTCCCGAATTTATTTTCCGCGAATTCAAACCTCGATCCCGGCCTTTTGGAGCCACCTGTGATCTCGCCGGTACAGTCTTCCATGCGGGATGTGAGATTTCGTCCGCGCACTATTCAACGCATTCTACGTGAACTGGATTGTAGGAAGGCAACCGGACCGGACGGAATACCAGCAATAGTCCTTAAGAACTGTGCTCCAGAACTATCGCCGGTTCTTGGCAGACTCTTCCTCTTATCTTATGCACGGAGGACCTTTCCTGCCTGCTGGAAAATCGCTCGAGTTCAGCCAATCCCAAAGACGGGAAAAAATGTCTTCCACAAAATTACCGTCCGATAGCATTACTGTCTATTTTATCTAAGGTAATGGAAAAAGTCATCAATACAGAGTTGGTTAAGTATTTGGAGTGCAACGGACTTCTGAATGATCGTCAATACGGATTCCGTGGCAGGTGGTCCACAGGAGACCTTTTGACACTTATAACCGATATATAGACCTCTGCGATTGAACGGCATGGTGAGTCAAGGGCGGTCGCATTGGATATCCCCAAGGCTTTTGATGGCGTCTGGCACGGGGCATTGCTGAGCAAACTTCGTTCATATGGACTTTCCCAACAGCTTTGCGCATGGACGGTGAGCTTCGTGGAGAATCGATCGATCCGGGTTATTGTGGACGGCGAGTGTTCGGATCTGTATCCTGTTAATTCGGGGGTGCCCCAAGGTTCTATTTTGGCTCCAACCTTGCTCTTGCTTCACATAAATGATTTGTTGGAGACAACGGATAACAAAGTGTTCAGTTTTGCGGATGAGAGTACGCTTGTTTCCTCCTTTTCGAGTGTTCGACCGATTGGTGCATCAACGTCGCACCAGCTGAGATGTAGACAGATTGACTCTCTGAGTCGGGATCTGGATAAAGTCCTGCAGTGGGGAAAGCCCAATCTTGTGGACTTCAACGCAACGAAGACCCAGTATACAACATTCACAAAGAAAACTGGATCATCGGTTCCACAGCTGATGATGAATGGCCTGGCCCTCGAGGCTGGGGAAAGTTTGAAATTGCTCAGCGTCACGGTCTGTGGGAATGTATCATGGCATAAACACGTATCGAGTATCGCCAGATCAGCCTCAGGAAAACTGAGATATCTTTTTAGAGCCAAGAAATATTTTACTCCGGCCCAACTTCTTCTCCTATATAAATCCCAAATTAGACCCGCGCTCGAATATTGCTCTCATGTTTGGAGCTCGGCCCCTAAACATACCCTCGACCTACTTGAGAGCGTATAGAGACGAGCGATCCGCCTGATCGGGGACTCGGCGCTGACGTCGGGACTACAGTCGCTATCACATCGAAGGCGCGTAGCCGACCTCTGTCTGTTTTACAGATATTATCACGGGTGCTGTTCTTCGGAGATTCTTGGCATTGTTCCACGCAACTCGGTTTATATGCGCTCGGACAATCCGACGGATCGCACCCGTTTGTGGTTCATCTCCCGACGGCGCGAACATCCTTGTATCAGAACTCGTTCCGTTACAGAGCGGGGAAGCTGTGGAACTGCCTTCCCACGCGAGTGTTCCCGGAGCGTTACAACCTGCAACTGTTCAGAAAAAACTGCAACAGCTTTTTGATGGCATCTCGGGGCGTCCACTCGGTGCTATAGGTTCGCCTCTCCCGAGAGAAGTCTAATTTAAAAAAAAAAAAAAAAAAGGGTTCATCAAGAATCAAGCTCCAAAGCACTAAGGGGACACCACACAGGAATAAAAACGGCATTATAGTTATTGGTTTATTCAGTATTAATTGTAGGTTCTTATGCACTAACGACCACACGATTTGTTAATTTACACAACTGTTATTAAGGACGAACTTGACTCCAAAATGGCTAACTCTGACTCGTTAACGATTACTCGCGGTTGAATTTCGCGTCCCCGTGTGCACCGGGGAGCGGGAGTGACATGACCATGACTCTTAATTTAAGGGTGCATTTTCTCTTCCCAGAGAAACGTAAAGTCTCTCTACGGGGGTAGGTAACCTGATCTCCTAGCGGAGATCTATAATGGTACACTTGTATGTGTGAATGAAGATGACATTAGTTTTTTTATACACAAGGCCATGAAAACGAATCTGAAAACAAGAAAAGGAATGATGTGCATTCGTCTAAGTAAACAAGCCGAATCCCATTGGATGCTAATTGGGGTTTCTGTTTGTTCAATGCCGCTAGTCATGAGAAACATATCCAGAAATATGGGAAGGCAAAGAGATCGGATACATCATTGTCTAAGCTACGCATTGAAGCTGTAACGATAGCCGCAATGCCCATGCACATGGTGCTAATTGGTTCTAGCTTATTTACAAGGAAATGGCATTGAATTCATATTTGCATTTGCTTATGCTGTAGGATTTAATTGGTGCCAAGAGTCACGAAATGGGTATATTGGTTTTGGTCCTTGTTATGATGGTTACAATGTACACTTGGTGAGATGGGATTCCTAATAAGTTAGGAGAGGATTCTTATAGGGAATTGTATGCGAAGAAATGCATGAAAGGAAAGAATTCTTTTACGGGACTTTTAGGTTATATAAATTTGATCTATTTGATGCGTGAAGCATTTAAGGTGCTAATGCGATTGCATTAGCGAAATTTATAAGGTTGGGTCGAAGTTATGGGGGTTCTTCAGGTAAGTAACAGTGGGGTTTGGCGGAACCGCCACAAGCGGACGTTCCATAAGAAAATTCTCAGAGCGCTTAGCCGTTTTTGTTTCCGTGGTCGTCGTCGTGTACCCAGTCCATATCCGAGGCTTGTTAGTTTGTCTATAATGATCTGTTTTCCTGGGCAAGGCTATTAGGCTTGCGCCAACCTTTCTCAGGATGTCGTTGCATGCATTGGTTCATTACTTGGCGGGTGCCGAAGTAGGTATCCAGGGATCTCACATGGACACTTCATGTCAACTTGGAGTGAACAGGAACAAAGATCGTGACTTTTTCCTGTATATTTGTATGTATACGGTCACGGAGTCGAGGTTTGTGGCACTGCTATTGACGGAAAACCTTTAAAGAATCGGAGTAAACTTTTAAAAATAGGTGAACATTAATACAATAAAATATCCTAGAGGCGTAAACCGAAATAATACTTCTAACGAAAAATTCTTAATTTCCTGTGAACTCCACATTTCTGTCGCTTGGTATATTTAATCACCCCCTAGGGAATGCGCTAACTGCAGAGTATTTCAGTCATCACTGCCTGAGGTTAATCGAGAATAGTAACCTTATCTATGTCTCGACTTTCAACCATCTTTTCCTGAAGTAATATTACAGTATTGTAATACTGTGTATCACAGGACACTGTTGAATAATAGCTTGTGCATTTTGCAATCACAAGCGTCTAGTACTTTCAACGGCTGTCATTTCTGAACAGTTCACGATAACGTTGAAATATTTTATTATATAGCTCTCATCGATATTTCAAAGAGTGTGAAATGATTATGCCTACAATTGCAGTCTGACGATGGGTGTTATAATGTTATTCCACCTTTTTATTAGAGCCCATTGTCACTGTGACATATTCTACAAGTACTTTTAGGCTAGATAAATTGGATCTATTTGATGCGTGAAGTATCTAAGCGAAAGCTTATGCAGACTGGATTGTAGGGTAAGTAGTAAGTAGGTAAGTAGTCAGTGGGGTTTGGCAGATCCGCCACAAATTCATTCTTCTATGCAGATAATGCATAACTGAATTCATCCTTTTTATATTTCATGTCATATCATATATTTCATGAATCACATGAGATTTCCACTGGAAATAAAAAATCTCATGTCTGCTTAGCAACAGCAAAGTGTGGTCAAGCGACGCTGTTGCTGCATAGCAAAACGGCTTGGGTTATATCGAACTCCTTTTTTTTTTTCTCTCACGCCGATATTATTCCGAGCCATCGCAGCGTCCTTTGACCTGCGCCAGACACAGCTATTCGCTGGGGATCAATAAACTCAGAGTCAGGTGAAGAGTATAAGAAATATACTTTTCAACCTACCCCATTTCCCCTGTTCGGAGTGCATTTCGGTCCTGCACTCTGAGAGCAATCAAATATGTAACTGAGTCATGCGGTCACCAGTTGGTTTCGCTTTCGTTGCATGCGAAAGCAAATCAACCCTGAGGTCGTCACACTCTTCTTTTCGGTTCTCCCATTCTCCCTAGGTTCATTGACTGTGGGTAAACTCGCAAGAGTTTATTCACCGTGATGGGCGCGAAAATAGGAGAATGCAGATGAGTGTGCGATCACCATTAGTTGATCGTGTGGGTAGAGAGAGTCACCAGTTAAGCTGCCAACTCAGTCGTCTTTCAGCCACCGCAGCGTGTGCACGGGGGTGCCTCCAAGTTACAGCTGCTTTAGCAATATTATGTCACTTGAAACTGCTATACCCTGACATTTTTAAACACGTTTCTAATGAACCGATTCACATCAAATTTAGTATATGTCTTCTTTATAAGCTTTTCTATTGCATGAACTATCCTCATCCCCAAATTTCAATGTTAACTATTTTTAAAAAATTCGAAAATCTAAAAAAAGTGGTACAAAAATAATTTTTGTTTTCAAGCAGTCGCCATTTGGTTAAAAAAAATTGGTTTTTCAACTTTTTTTGATTCCAACGATAGAGGCATTTCTGTAAATAAATAATCTTTTTTTTTTCAGATTGCTAGAAGGGTTGAATCGTGGGTATGAACTTCTTAAGATCCCACACTTCATCAGCTGCTAACTTTTTGAATTTTGAATGTTTTACTTTCAATTTTTTTTACTGAATTCTTAAAATATTAATAAACATCCTATAAAAAAATGAATAGTAAAAATATTGATTGCTTTTTTTTACAGCACTTCAAACATTGCGTTAAATTTGTGGGTCTAGACCAGAATACCCCCTTGAAGTCGTGTACAGTCTTATTGTCCGTGTTATAATATATTATTTCTCGTACATACATAGATGTGATTTCATAAATTTTCGACTCTCGATAACAAGAAGAGTTTTGAACGGAGTTTTTATTTTCTTTTCGGAAACATTTCCAAAAGTGATAACGAAACCCATAAAAGAAAAATCGAACGATAAATAACGGTGTTACTTTATCCACTGAAACAATATTAGTAAAGAAAGTGATCCTGTGGAATCGCCAGAGTTTAACAAAATATCAACATCAAATGATATAGTAAAGCAGACATTGATTGTTAGTTTATTTTATAAACAATATTAATAAAGAAAGTGAACATGTGGAATCATCAATATATATTAAAAACCACCAACAGAGTGCGCTATGTGTATGTGCTGATTCTAAAAACAAGTAAAAATAAAAACAAAGAACTCATAAACAAAAAACCTCCAGTTCGTTTTATTTTTGTATTCTTCTTTGGTGAACAATTTTGGCGGAACAAGTGTTGGGGAGTTAGTGAACCAGCGCCCGTGTCAGGCACATCTACTGCCCAACAAGATCACAGATAATGTAACTGTTTCCATCAACCGAATTTGCTTTTTTTACTTGAATTATTGTTTACTAAACCCCTACGAAGAACAAAAGCAAGCAGCCAAAAAAAGTTTTGAGGTTTCTTGTGGTTTTCGTGTGTCATTTGTGAAATATCCTTCCACTCGGTGTGAATACCTTGATACATGGCATGATGAGTCTACGAATCTCTCTACAACCTCAAGGAATGACCGGACCTTTCACGCAGGAAAAGGGCCATACTCCAACGGGCCCCACGCCCATATGGGTGTCTCGTGATGCGCAGGGGTAAAATCAAAATGGTCTGCCGACTCAAATTCTGCGTAAATATAATTGGCAATAAGTAAGAAAAAACAAAACAACGGAGGATTGTCAGGTACTGGGTATCCTTTAAAGTCCTGGGCGATAAAAATTCAATAAAAAACGCAACAAATTTTAAGATACCCACGCTCCAGTCGGTTAAGTTTTCCTCTCCACAAGAAGGAACACCATTAAAACATCACTGAGGGTAGTATAATGCAGTTCCTATAACGTAGCACACATCTTTCAATGTAGCATTCCATCATCCACCCATCACGGCAATGTGGGAAATTAATAATGCGAGGAATGACTGGTTATCATGGATTATAAAACTTGCAGAGGAAATTGTTACTAAAAACAAGCACCGCCAAGGTGTGAAAATCCAACATTATCCTTATCGCACAGTCTGCGGCGATTGTGTGCGTGGGATGCATCCGAATCCTATCAGTCTACAGAAAAAGGCTATAATAGGAAGTGAGAGTTTTTCTCAGGCGAAGAAAGACAAAAAAGTGAAGAATCAATAGCGAAGGATTCGTGAATAAAACCATTGAGAAATCGTATGTTATTAGAACGCATATGCGGAGTTTTAGGGTTTGTCATAAAGTCACATCGATGATTTTTAAATGAAATTAAAACTGTAACACGGTGTCATTAATATTTAACGTGAATTAGTAATAAAAATATATTGTGAAGGATATAATTTGTATTTTTTGTTTTTTTGCAAATATTATTCTTGACGACCCAAGATTTTGACCGCTCTTTTTTAAATTTTTTAAGAAAGTTACACACCCTGCTGTTTAAAACAAAAACATTCTATGTTTTAAAAAATATTAAAATTTGATTAAAAAAATACCTTCTTATATTTGTTAGTTATCAACCAAGGACTCCACTAGCTTAGTCAAACCTTCAACCGAAGAAATTATACCTACATTTATCTTGTTTTGAATTAATGTTAAATGTTTATGCAAGTCTTGTGGTTCTTCAATGTACGACACAACTGTTCCCGAACCAGTAATACTCACCCCACCTTAATAAATTGATATTTTACTTGATAGCCATTGTAAAGAGGCAATCAAATCTGTTTTGTTACGTTAATCGTATAAAAACACTGAATGCCTTCTAGTTTTCTTATATTTTAATATAGTCGATAATATTTGTCACTTGTAACATATTGTAAAATTTAATGTACAAACCATACAAGAAATAAAACTACTACGATTACTACTACTATAATTTTAAAAAGCTAGAAGCCAAGCATTTTTTGGCTAGCAAGTAAGATAAATATAAAAAAAAGAACAAAATATAAGTTAACCCAAAATGGAAAAAAAATTAATTTGAAATATATTACAAACAAAGACACCCACCATAACTGCAAATATTCGTTCGCCATTTAATGAGTTTTATTCCTCTCCAAAGAATAAAACTCTTTTTAGAAAAATTGTTACATGAAATAATATCCCTGTAGATTTCGCTGATTCGCGTACTATAACATGAGGAGCAATAGACACAACAAAGAAATTTGGCGGAGCCACGTAGGAAGACTTTCATCTAGTAACTGGGTATCCAAGCTTTTTCCCTTTGGTAAGCCAAATTAAATTTTGTGAAGACAAAATATCACATATAAGTCCTATCCTGGAAGACATATCGACTTGGTAAACGAGCCCTGGTTAGTCACAAAATTTTTTTTATTACACTTCTCTCGGGAGAGGCAAACAAATTGTGGCGAGCAGGGCATCCCAAGATGCCATGAGATAACTCTTGCAGTTCCTTTTGAACAGTTGTAGGTTGTCATGCTCCGGAATCACGCGCGGGGTGGGAATTCAATAGCTTTCCCGCCCTATAACGGAACGAGTTCTAATGCAATATTAGTAAATATTGGGGGGCAGAATTTACATGCGTATTAGTCAATGCCTCAAATGCTACAAAATGCTGTTGTTATATGAACATTAAAAGCATTTCATGAACGGATCCGATTTCCCGGAGACGAGTTTTCTACAATTTGCCATTACAATTACAGTATTTGAATGTTGTTTCCCCTGAGGTAGTCCCCTCTTAGATCCGAAAGAGTGATTATTTTACCTCCGGAATTCTTTATCTCAAAGGGAATATGTCTTATTCTCAACGTCAGTCCCGGTCGTCAGTCAATAGCCCGGAACATAATAAAAGATATCTATATCGGCGAGCATACAGCGTGAAGGTGTGGTATTTCAACTCGAGCCGATCTACCACCTGTTCCAACTTTTTTTCGAAGGGTTTTTCTTTTACAGTAACACGCGTACAAAAAGGGGGGTTTGAAG